>JAEUYN010001914.1:0-83388 GCA_018257835.1 Euura lappo
GTAGTGCTCGATGACATAAGGGACATAAATAGGTGTTTTTATAGCGCTTGTATTTGGATGGAGTAGTAGCAGCTGAGTCTCATTAGCGCTTGTATATATATCTGAATTAAAGTGTGAGCTGCTCTTTTTGTAGCGCTTTCTGAATGAAAGATCAGCAGCTCAGTTTCAGTAGCGCTTAAGTCTGAATTGATACGTCAGCAGCTTTCAAAGGTCTACTCGTAGAACCATCAATTACATCGTGATGCGCCTAGAATTTCTTCATAAACTATATTTTTTGTGCACAGCCTATGATTTGAATTGTCTCGATTAATGATGACAGATTTTTCTGTTAACAACACTTTCAAGTTGTATTGTGACTTGACTCTGGACAAAGCAACGTACAATTGACCATGAGCAAATACTGGATTTGGTAAGTATACTCCGACGCTATCGAACGATTGTCCTTGCGATTTATTAACTGTCATCGCGCAGCCTAGTCTGATAGGAAACTGTCTTCTCACCATTTTAAAGGGTACGTCCTCTTCGTTCGGTGACAGATCTATCCGTGGTATCAATACAGTTTCTCCCGCAAAATTTCCACAGATTATTTCGGTACGGGTCAGATATTGATTCAACGCTTTCACCACCAATCTCGTACCATTACATAATCCTTGTGACAAATTAAGATTACGTAACAAAATAACGATACACCCACCTTCAACGTTAATTTATGAGGTGGAAGACCATTCGGCATCAATGAATTCATGAATTCGATCAGTAATATATTGTTCATATCTGTATTTTCCTCATCTTCGCCTGAATCCACACTAAAATAATCTACACCAACTCCTTTGATTTTTGACAATATTTCGTTATTGATTGCCACAACGTCAACATTGGTTGGAGCTAATATCACCTTACCATAATTTGATGGATCTTGTGGATCAACACTTTCTCCAAATATTTCGTGCACGATATTACCTTTCGACAGAATCTCAGATGTAATAGTTGCAACTTCGTTATTACGTTCGAAGGAATTGGCAAATACACCGTCGCCAATTTTCAAAAGCCATTGTTTGAAATCGGTTTGTCCGTCTGCAACACGTATATTGTCTGTTAGTGACATATATATGAAACGATTCCACAATCTGCTCCTTTTAACGCAAGCCTCTAAAATTTGTGATCTACTCCCATGCCGTACAACAGGTAAAGTCTGCCAAAAATCACCGGACACTATAACTATTTTACCTCCAAATGGTTCGTTACAGTGAGATACGTCTATCAACATCCGATCGACAGCCTCCAGCGCGTACTTAGATGCCATTCTTATTTCATCCCAAATTATGATTTTGGCGTCTCGGATATGTAGTCCCTGTTTCGAATTTGGTCTAATGTTACAGGTTGATCGGTCATTTAGGAGAAACGGTAATTTAAATGTCGAATGGGCGGTTCTGCCACCTCTCAACAAATTTGCTGCAATGCCGGTCCATGCAACGGGCAGCACAATGATTTCCAAACTCTTTAGTGCAGTTATAATGGTATTATGTAGATAACTTTTCCCGCTACCCCCGGGGCCATCCAAATAAATGCACTTCTCGGATGATTCTCCACGAACGGCAGCCATTACTGTATCAACTGTAACTCACCGCGGTGCTCGTTCTTGGTTCTGCCCATGGTGCCTGCTGGTCAGAATAGATATGAAAACCTTTATGAAGTTTAGACAATTCTGCGCATTTAATGCCCACTACATCAAATCTATTCATTATTATTTCGGATTATTTCGGCTTACCGATCACTGATTATATTTGGCAACCAGTGCGCATGGTGCAACTCTGAAACCGCGTGGCACGACGTCCAGGGGTCGGGAATTAGCGGAGGAGTCGGCCTGAGGCGCGTGATCCGCGTGTCGCGACCTTCAGGGGTCAGGAATTCGCGGAGGAGTCGGCCTGAGGCGCGTGAACCGCGTATCGCAACCTTCAGGGGTCAGGAATTCGCGGAGGAGTCGGCCTGAGGCGCGTGAACCGCGTATCGCGACCTTCAGAGGTCGGGAATTTGCGGAGGAGTCGACCTAGGGCGCATGAACCGCGTATCGCAACCTTCAGGGGTCAGGAATTCGCGGAGGAGTCGGCCTGAGGCGCGAGAACCGCGTATCGCGACCTTCAGAGGTCGGGAATTTGCGGAGGAGTCGACCTAGGGCGCATGAACCGCGTATCGCGACCTTCAGGGGTCAGGAATTCGCGGAGAAGTCGGCCTGAGGCGCGTGAACCGCGAATCGCGACCTTCAGGGGTCAGGAATTCGGGGAGGCGTCGGCCTGAGGCGCGTGAGCCGCGTATTGCGACCTTCAGAGGTCGGGAATTTGCGGAGGAGTCGACCTAGGGCGCATGAACCGCGTATCGCGACCTTCAGGGGTCAGGAATTCGCGGAGGAGTCGGCCTGAGGCGCGTGAACCGCGTATCGCGACCTTCAGGGGTCAGGAATTCGCGGAGGAGTCGACCTAGGGCGCGTGAACCGCGTATCGCGACCTTCAGGGGTCAGGAATTCGCGGAGGAGTCGGCCTGAGGCGCGTGAACCGCGTATCGCGACCTTCAGAGGTCGGGAATTCGCGGAGGAGTCGGCCTGAGGCGCGTAAACCGCGTATCGCGACCTTCAGGGGTCAGGAATTCGCGGAGGAGTCGGCCTGAGGCGCGTGAACCGCGTATCGCGACCTTCAGGGGTCAGGAATTCGCGGAGGAGTCGACCTAGGGCGCATGAACCGCGTATCGCGACCTTCAGGGGTCAGGAATTCGCGGAGGAGTCGGCCTGAGGCGCGTGAACCGCGTATCGCGACCTTCAGGGGCCAGGAATTCGCGGAGGAGTCGACCTAGGGCGCATGAGCCGCGTATCGCGACCTTCAGGAGTCAGGAATTCGCGGAGGAGTCGACCTGGGGCGCGTGGCCCGCGTGTTGCGTGCTGAGGCTCGTAGCCGCATGTGGCAGCCCCTGGCGGTAGAATTGGGAACTGCAGACATCCGCATTTTCGTACTTTAATATATAGATAGTATTAAGGTACACAAATAAAAGGGAGATCTGTCATACACGAGGATTAATAGAAAAACTTGAAACCCAAAAGTGTATGGGCAATTCCACCAATTATCAACCAATGTTTGGGCCTGAAAAAATTGATTTGCCTCAATTTTTTTCCTCGCATTCTGTGAACCGAGATTGGCAGATTCACCAAGTTTCAGCCAAATAGGACTCACCGTTCACGAGGAATACGATATTCAATTTTTAGGATAAATTTTTTTTACGCATTTTGAACGTACTTCCAACGTCACAATAAAAATTCGAAAAAATACGTTTTTCATGTGAAAAACTCTCAGCTTTTCGAATCCATTTTTTATTTTTCACTATCTCTGCTGAAACCAGCTCAAAAACACGTTTTTTGACAAAAAAACAGCGATTTCTCGATGTGCTCAATGTTTTATCATTCTTTTGAATTCTTATTCTGAAAGCTGAGATTTTTTCAGTAAGAAACCCAAATTTTCAGAGTGGGACGGCTAGTGGTCACGTGTGAGCTACGATTAACCTTTTGGCAGTGAGGCAAAAAGGGGATTTTCGTGCCACTTTTGTGTTTGAAAAAAAAGGCTTATTGAAATTTTCTTCCGCCATATTGGATCCGCCATTTTGAATTTTGGAAATCTGACGTCATATTCGGATCCAGCGACCTCGAAAACCTGAAGTTACTCACTTTCATCGGAATCAAACTGTTTTCCGAATTTGCGTCCGCCATATTGGATCCGCCATTTTGAATTTGAAAAATCCGATTTCAGATTCGGATTCAGTGACCTCAAAAACTGTAGTACTGAGATTGTAGGATGAATGTATTGACTTTTTTTTCAAATACAAACGTGGCACGAAAATCCCATTTTTGCATCATTGCCAAGGGGTTAATCGTAGCTCACACGCGACCACGTAGCCGTCCCACTCTGACAATTTGGGTTTCTTACTGAAAAAATCTCAGCTTTCGGAATAAAAATTCAAAAGAATGATAAAACATTGAGCACATCGAGAAATCGCTGTTTTTTTGTCAAAAAACGTGTTTTTGAGCTGGTTTCAGCAGAGATAGTGAAAAATAAAAAATGGATTCGAAAAGCTGAGAGTTTTTCACATGAAAAACGTATTTTTTCGAATTTTTATTGTGACGTTGGAAGTACGTCAAAAATGCGTAAAAAAAATTTATCCTAAAAATTGAATATCGTATTCCTCGTGAATGGTAAGTCCTATTTGACTGAAACTTGGTGAATCTGCCAATCTTGGTTCACAGAATGCGAGGAAAAAAATTGAGGCAAATCGATTTTTTCGGGCCCAAACATTGGTTGATAATTGGTGGAATTGCCCGTATATAAAGCGAGCCGCAACCTAGAGCCAGTACTCTACGTCAACACAGCGGGCTAACACCCAACGTTGCGACAACGGGACATCTCTCTTCAAGAGCCAACTAGATTTGCTAGCTTCAGACCCCGGTCTTTAAAATTAATTCGGTCATTCGAGGACTTAGAAAATTTCACTTATTCGATTCACTTGCTCAGAAGTTTAATTTCTCAAAAACCAACTTCAACTCTTGCAATCGACTTAAAACATAAAAGAAAACTAAAATCTAACACCAAGTTCTGGATTATCAGTTAAAGCATCTGAATTTCAAGATTTTCTATCAACCATGTAAGTTTGAGTAACTCTCCCACTATCAATATTAAACTGTCGTTCAGCTGATTATTGCTCTACCCTGACACCTGATTGTATTTGTATGTTGTAAACAAGAGACGTAACGGGAAGTCAAATTCATCCTGCACTGATCTTAGTAGAGTTTGAACATAACGGCTGATCTCTCGAGGCAAGCCTGCATCGCCAATCATTATCATCGGTGTAAACAAGAGACGCAATAGATGTTTGACATACTGGCGCTGATCTTCATTAGCTGAAACGTGACGGTCAATCGAAAGAACGACCAGAACTGCTCATCATTCTATTCCGACTGATATGACAGAACGAACAACCCTGGTTGTATCTGCCTCGAATATTTTTTTTGAATAAACCTTTCAGCGGTAACGAGAGTGACCCACACTACTCTGCACCATCAACTCAGCCATCCTACGGGATTCAGCGATTCAACGAAATAGAGACAATGTATTGCGATTAATACTTAACCTTACGGAAGCCCTGAGGGAACTAGTTTCACGCCGCGGTAAAATCACGATAGAAAAAGGTCTAGTCATAACAAAATTATTAATTATCAGTTCAGACTGATTGGCGCCCAGAACCGAGTAGAGTAAGAGTAGACTTGTACCAGTCATAAAGAAAAGGTTGTTACAACATGTATACATATTGAAACTCCGGATGGGACCGTGTTTCTGAATAATAAAAGGATTCCTCAAAATGATCAAGACGAAGCATGAGAATAAATATTTCAGGGGAAAGAGGATTTATTTATGAGCAGAAATATGTACGTGTTATCAGTTTAAAGTCTGAAACAGGACTGTTTTTAACAATAATGCTGGTCGTCGAAGCGACCAGAAGATTCAGCTATTTCTCTTCAGTTATTTAACATGAGAAGATATTAGGCTCTTTAGAGTTATACAAAGCGTTCATGAAGTGAGGAGGCACCTCCGTAACACTGCCCCCCCCTCAAACGAAGAGTCGCCTCGACTCGAAAACAAGTCGTCGAGGACGACGTGCAGGGTGTTGTCTTCCTTCGAGAGATTCGGAGCTGCGGCTCAAAAGGTTGGGTCGATCCCTCGACTACCGCGCGGCATTCGTCTTCACTCTCGGGGTAAACCGCAGAAAACCCCGAGAACGCGGTCAAACACCAACTCTTGTCCATGAAACAGGAACTCAGGAACTCAGGAACTCAGGAACTGAGAAACTCAGGAAATCGAGAAACCGACGATCTCAGGAACTCAGGAAAACGAGGAACTCAGGAAAATGAGTCCTGGGAAAGCGCAGGATTCCGTGGAACGTTGGTCCTGCCGTAGGTTTTGGAACGAGGACGTCAGGGGAATAGGAAAGGCCAACGGTCACAGGAAATCCAGAGGAACAATGGGAACATCATCTAAAAAAGTGGAGGACAAGGGTGAATTTCATCCAAGTCACAGTAATTCGTAGATCTAGATCACCCTTTTTGGACAAAGACCTATCCGTGAAACGGGGTCTAATCTTGGGTACACACAGTATACCAAATAGTAAAAACAGAGTAGACTTCGGGATAATTAAAGAAAATTGGAACAAAACAACCGTCAAGAAGCTCTCTTCTTTTGTCCCTTGTCTTGGAAACGACTAAACATCAACGATTCCGCGAAACAAGAAGATCATGTCCTCAGTCGATTTCCCTTCCGAAACCGCGGTCCGGGCGCTTCTCGACACGTTCAGATGGGCGGATGCAGCGGACATGGAGGAGACGGGGTTCGGAAGTTGGTACGAGGGAGAGTGGTTCATGGTACGCTGCGGAATAGCCCGCTTCATGGAGGTCAATGACGGAGGGACTCTCCAGGCAGCTTGTCTGGAGTGTTATCTCAGCCCGTGAGTGAACATTCCCCTAGAATTTTGTTCCTAAAGAAAGACTCAAAGAGAAGCAAAATATCATCGTAAAATTTTTATCATAGTATCGTCGAAGACACCCAGGGACAACCCCGCAAGGAGCACGTGCTCTTATCGAGAGGGACACGAAACCCCATCTGCTTCTTCTTCTGACAGGGGGCTTGCCAACGATATTCTCGATGCCAGAACTTGTCGGGGGTGCCTTCAGGCTAAATACACACACGCCGCGGAGGCATGGCAGCGTTTCCTAAACGGCCTCAATGCCAGGGGGAGGGTGGAGATCGAGGAGTGAATCCCGCTCCTATTTATTCGAATAAAAACTACTCAAAATTAACCACCTAATTTTGTCTATTTATTCCACCCGGACAATTATTCTGACTATCATCCTAAATCTCATTTTAAACAACCCGGGTGAAGTTATCAGAAGAATACGAGAGAACCGGACTCTCCCGAAGCGAAGAAACGATCTTTCCCGACGCGAGTCGGACACCGAAACGAACTCACTTCAGAGTGAGGACGCCATAACCCCAACTGTCAGTCAACCCCGCATAACCTCGCTAAAACTTCTGTAGACCGCTTCTGCAGAAGCTTCCGCATCTAGAATCAACACCGGAGCCGGAACAGAAGAATAAGTCCGTTTAACCAACCAATCCTCGTGAACTTCGTGGAGAGTCGTCAAATATTCCAACGTGATACCCGCCTCTTCTTCACGAGCCCGTGATTTAAGGCGAGCGAATGAAACCTCAGGAGACAATTTTAAATAAACGACCAGATCCACGTCAAAATCAGGGGAACTGTCAGTAAAGATCCCAAAGTTCTTAGTTAATAAGCGAGTCTCAACGTCTTCAAACCCACCTAACCTCCGAAGAGCCTCGACAAAACAGTTTCCGCTATAAATCGATCTCTCCATCACCTTAATTGGCAGAGAGGTCCGCTGTAGGTGTCTGTCCCTCATTGTCATCAGAACATGGTGCTGAAATTGATACCCGTACCTAACAGGGTCAGCGTACATTTTTTCTAGAAGATTCACACCACCTACATCCCTGTATTCGTCCAAAGGCTCTAATAAAGTGAGGATATTCTCATCCTGCAGAAATCTTTTGGTGAACGTGGATTTACCACAACCTATATTTCCTTCTATTATTATAGTGAAAGGTGCGGAATTTCTCTTCTGGGTCCCCAAGGGTAACTCAGGCGACCAAGAGGTAGAAGGAACAAAATCGACAGGGTCATTTGATCTTTGCACTGTCGGCGGGGAACAAACTAGAAGTGACCGATCTTCAAAGATCCTACGAATTAATAATTGCCTCCGTCCTTCCTCAGAATCACTCGGCGAACCTCGTTCATCGTATGGAGCCAGACGATCTAAGTGAACAACCTTAGGCTTCAGTTTGGAGGTTACCCTCTTTCTAGTTGAGGTCATGTCGTGGCGACGGATCCTATAAATCACATCGTTGATGCGAGTCAAGATGACGTAAGGACCCTCCCAGTTACTCTGAAGCTTAGGGCACTTGCCCTTTTCTCGACGAGGCTGAAAAAGCCAAACCTTATCCCCAGCCTCAAATTTCAGATTTCTTGCTCTAAGATCATACCTAGCTTTCAACCTGTTGGAATTAACCTCAATCTTATTCCTAGCGAAATCGTGGATTTCATCTAGTTTTTCTCTCAAAGAGACAACGAAGTCAACCGGAGAACCTGTATGAGACGGAGGGACTCCTTTTTCTAAATCAGAAGGAAGTCTGAGATTCCACCCCATCAACATGGTGGCAGGAGAAAGCCCTGTGGTCTCATGAATCGCTGAGCGGTACGACAAAAGGAACAACGGAGTCCATTCGTCCCAATCTCTTTGGTTTTTATCCACAAAAGCAGATAAATATCTCAATATCGTCCTATTTAATCGTTCAACCATTCCGTCCGACTGGGGGTGCAAAGCTGTGGTCCGGGTCTTGCCGGACCCCAGGACGCGAAGAGTTTCAGCCAGTAAAATGGATTCGAAATTCGTCCCCTGATCCGTATGTAACTCCAAAGGTACCCCGTAGCGGCACACAAATTCTTTTACAAAGGCACGAGCTATGGTCTCGGCTTCCTGATTCGGTAAGGCAATTACTTCCGGCCACTTAGTAAAATAGTCAGAGATGACTAACGCATAGCGATTTTTAGTTCTTGTTACCGGAAGGGGACCAAGAATATCCATAGCTACTCTATCAAAAGGCGTTCCGGTGTTATAAATCTGCATGTGACTGGTTCCCCGACCACGGGGACCCTTCTTGGCGTTACAGACGTCACAAGTCTTACACCAATCTTCTACATCGGAGCGGCAGCGAGCCCAGAAAAATCTCTCCCTAATCCTTCCAAGAGTCTTGTTCGAAGCGAAGTGTCCGCCAGCAGGAGAATCGTGGTATTCGGCCAGAATCTTAGTTACTTTACTTTTGGGCACTAACAACTGCCATCTAATTTCTTTAAGATCTAGGGATTCCCATTTCCGGTAAAGCACATCATCTCTTAAAAACAGAGATTCCCATTGAGCCCAATAAACTTTCAAACTTTGATCCCCAGAAGAGACTTCCTGCCACTCTGGCCGAACACCAGCGACCTTCCAGTCCTTTATCAGCTGAAAAACAGGGTCCTGAGCCTGAGCGTTCTTCCACTCAACCAGGTCCGACTGAAAAGTGATGATTCGAACAACCGGAGACGGATCACACTGATTCTCTAGTCTCGCACACTGTTTACAGACCCCCAACTCTTCACAGGGTCTGCGCGAGAGTGCGTCGGCGTTACCGTGAAGTTTACCCGGACGATGCTGGATCTCGTAATCGTATAATCCTAGCCTCTCCAGCCACCTAGCGACTTGTCCCACAGGATTCTTGAAAGAAAGTAACCAGCGTAGCGAAGCATGGTCCGTGCGAATCAAGAATCTCCTCCCATACAAATAATGATGGAAGTGAGTAATCGTCTTTACAATAGCTAACAACTCCCTTCGAGTAACACAGTAATTCCTCTCAGGTTTACTAAGAACTCTACTGTAAAATGCGACTGCTCTCTCTAAACCCTCCTGAACTTGAGACAAAACGCCCCCGATGCCACTTGCGGAAGCATCGGTGTCCAAAATGAAAGGGATCCCTGGTAGAGGAAAAGCCAGAATAGGCGGCGTGGTGAGTCAAACCTTAAGTTCCCGAAAAGCGTCTTCACAGTCGGAAGTCCACTCAAACTTTACCTTCTCCCCAGTAAGATGATGTAGGGGCCTAGCTATGGTCGCGAATCCTTTAACGAAGCGTCTGTAGTATGTACAAAGCCCCACAAAACTTTGTACATCAAGTTTGGATCCTAATTGAGGCCAGTCCCGAATCGCTTTGATTTTATCGGGATCTGTTTGAATGCCTTCGGAGGAAACTACGTGTCCCAGGAATTTAACCTCCTTACGGAAAAGATGGCATTTCTTCGGACTCATCTTGAGGTCTACTGCCAACAATCTTTCAAAAACCTCCTTCAAATTCCGGACCTCTTCCTCGAAGGTTTTTCCAAAAACTATGATGTCATCCAGATATACGAGACAGATTTTTCCGACTAAACCTTGCAAAGCCGTTTCCATGACACGCTCAAACGTAGCCGGAGCGTTACACAACCCAAAAGGCATGACTTTGAATTGCCAGAGGCCTCCTAACCCCGTTACAAAAGCGGTCTTTTCTCTGTCTTCAGGATCCATTTCAACCTGCCAGTAGCCGCTCTGTAAATCTATGGTCGAGAACCAAGAGGCTCCGGCCAAGAGGTCTAACGTCTCGTCAATCCTAGGTAAAGGATAGGAATCCTTTTTCGTTATGTCATTTAATTGTCTGTAGTCTATACAAAACCTCTTAGTTCCGTCCTTTTTACTGACCAACACAATCGGTGAAGCCCAGGGTCCTGAAGACGGCTCTATGACGTCACTACCTCGCATATCTGTGACCATTTCCTCGACTTCCTGTCTACCATTTAGGGGTAACCTTCGAGCACCCTGTTTGATCGGTTGCGAATCGCCGACGTTGATTTTATGTTTTACTAAAGTGCAACGCCCGATATCTTTCGAATTTTTCGCGAAGGCGTTACGAAACTCGTTTAATAAGGAGATCAAACCCTTTCGTTGTTGCTGGTCTAGTTCTCTGGACGAATCGAGAAATAGTTTTTGTAAATACTCGGGGACCGCCGAGTTCGGAATCTCGATGACCTCTAATACATCAGAATTGTCGATCGAAGAGCTAGGAATTATATCTCGTTCGACAGAAACGACTCCCTCCTTAGTAACGAGGACGGGAAGTGTGGACAAACACTGAGGGGTCTCAGTACTTGACTGGGTGTCACGTCCGAGGCCTCTCACAGTCAAAGAAGAGGGCTTTCGCGGGAAGGGATCTACAAAGCGTGTGGTTTGTAGAGAAATTTCCGCCTCAGGGGTACCCAGAGTGTTATGCTCCGTAGAGATAACACATTTATGTTTTGAAAGAAAGTCGATCCCCAGAATTCCGTCGTCTTCGATGTCGGCCACAAAAACTTCATGAGAGGACTGTATACACCCTTCCACATCTATCTCGATCAGAGATTTTCCTAGAATAGGGGTGGTTTCTCCCGTCGCTGTACGTAAGGTTGAACTATTGGAAGAAGGTTTCGAAACTGAACTTAGCAAATCAGAGCGAACCACCGTAACCTCAGCCCCCGTGTCTATAACCCAAAGGCAGTCAACGCCATTAACCGATCCCCTCGCGTAAAGGCCCGATTGTCGAAGGCTACGAATGACGAAACGAGTAAAATCAGGGCGCACAACAGTCTCCTCCCGTGATAGCCTTTGCCCCACAAAACTATCCGGCTCTAGTTTTTTGACTGACTCGGTGGATTAGACTGGTTGCTTGTCGAAGGTTGAGGGTCGCGACGATATTCCTGCCACGGTTGGTTTTGATTCGAACCATCCTGACCCGCGTTCTCCCGACCGCGCCAAGAGTTCGATTGATAACGCCCCCTCTCGCGCTCCTCTATGAGTTTTTTAAGGGAAAAACAAAACTGAACGTCGTGCCCCCTCTTCTTGCAGAACATACAAGTCTTAACAAATCTCGCGGGTTGTCGGGACTGCTCCGTCCGCGAGTCAGAGTGCGACGACTGCTGCCGAGGAGTGGTCGGAGGTTCGTCCGGAGGTGACCGCGCAGTGCTGACTTTTTCCTCAGTCACTTGGCGGATCCGTTGAGACCCTAAATCCTCCTGATTCAGGGCCTCAATTTCAAGGCCTTTCACAATAGCTTCACGAAGGGTCGAGGGTCCGGCCATTCGGATAGCATGTTTTAATACTGAATCTGAAAGTGCGTGGATGAACTTCCCGCAAGTTATTTTATCTCTGACTGCCGTGGGGCAATCAGGCAAAGCACTACGAGCTAAACGCTCCAAATCGTGACCCAACGTAGTCAAACTCTCTCCCTTCGCTTGGCGCCCGTTCTCGAACTGAGTATAATACAGCTTTTCCAGGTGCTCCTCTCCGAATTTGAGTCTCAAAGCGGTGCAAATCTTATTGTAATCGCGGGCATCAATGTCAGTTAATGAACTAAGGACGCTTAAGGCATTTCCCCGAAGCGACGCGGACAAGGTTACCGCCTTTTCGGAAGAGGTCCAATTGTTCATTTCCGCGATCATCTCGAATTGTCGCTCGTAGATCGCCCAAGGTGTCGATCCGTCATAGGAGCTCGGTCGGACTGTCTGCGAGCTTCTCACGCGAGACTCCGAAGAGCCCCCAAGCAGATTTGAATTCAATATAAGTTTCTAAAGGAAACTTATCTGGTCCCGATCGGAAGTCGCCGACTCAGTCGGCCGAAGCGGTTCTACCGGCAAAGTCCGATGCAGAATCGGTGAGCTCAAAGATTCTACGTTTTGTTCGGGGATGTCTTTTGGATTTAATGCCGTTATAACCTGTTTGCTCGCTTCAGCAATGAGTTTAGTGAGACTCGCCCGGTCCAGGGTGATATTCCGTTCCTGCGCTTCGCGGTCAAGGTTTCGAGGAGCACCCGAAAACAAATCCTTTTCTTCGAAATTACGCGCCAAACGCTCGCAACCACCCCTCGCGCATGGGGTATTCTCAGAAAGACTGAGGGGTACGGCACTAGTAAAATCCCGAACATCTCTATCATCATGAATGTGTGTCGATCCCGGAAACTCAAATCTCGGCTGTTCGTCGACACACCTCAGATTTCTAAGCCTCGCGGCAGAATCGTTCCGTAGTGTATTACCACTACGTACATTGCTCTGCCGCACCGGTGTGAGCGATGCCGGTAGCACCGCTCCACTTGCACCGGGTCCAATTAGTATTTGGGGGTCTGACCTTGGTACTCCTGCGAGTACCTGACTCCTCCGGCTTAAATCCAACGGAGCGGAAGAACTCATCTGGACTGGTCGGGGTTGTTGTTCTGGGGCCTGGATCTCGCGGTTCTCGATGCGTTCGAGCCGTAGGCGAATCTCGTCCTGTTGGACACGGAACTCCTCCTGAGCGCGAAGACGCTCCTCTCTCTCTCCGTCCAGACGCTGCCGCTGCAAGTCCAGATCGCGCTCGAGCTCGGCTCGCTGATCTTCGAGGGCCCGACGACGCTCTTCGCGGATTCGCGCAAGTTCGAGACGCCGAATCTCCAGGTCAAGGCGCCGTTCTTCTTCGTCTTGTACCTGTATAACCAAATGTTCCTCTCGGACATTATCTATTTCGCCCTGAAGTTGATTACACCTTTGCTGGTTCAGGAAGTCCTGAGTGGCCGCATCGGGTTGCCGGGATGTAGTCGGTCCCCGAGCAGCCAAATCGTCGATCTCCGACAGGAGAGACGGCAATCCTCGAGTGCTTCTAGTCACACGTCGCTGCTTCTGTGGTGGCGGTGCAGAACACTCGGAATTGTCCCCGTGAATCATTTTATTGGCGTTTATTTGTGTTTGTGTATTTCCTTTTTATGCTTATACTCTCTCTGCTCTCACAACTCCACTCTTAGTACTTCAATATTCCAAATTCACAAATCGTCAAAAATCGAATTGAGAAGATCCCACTTCTGACACCAGTGAAACTCCGGATGGGACCGTGTTTCTGAATAATAAAAGGATTCCTCAAAATGATCAAGACGAAGCGTGAGAATAAATATTTCAGGGGAAAGAGGATTTATTTATGAGCAGAAATATGTACGTGTTATCAGTTTAAAGTCTGAAACAGGACTGTTTTTAACAATAATGCTGGTCGTCGAAGCGACCAGAAGATTCAGCTATTTCTCTTCAGTTATTTAACATGAGAAGATATTAGGCTCTTTAGAGTTATACAAAGCGTTCATGAAGTGAGGAGGCACCTCCGTAACAATATAGTAAATTTAACTAGGTATTTGCCTCTCGCATTTGAGCATTACCGTTCGCAGAGAAATCATTGATTGAGTTATTTTTGTTAGCTGCCTAGAAATATTTCAGCGTGGACCTTACTGTAGAGTCGTCGGATACGTCGACCGTTTTCTTGGGGCGATTTTGCGAGGTGAGCAGCGCGACACCAGGGAAAATTTGCGGATCAATCCGAATGTTCTGCGTCGCTTGGTTCTCCACTGTTCGAACATTCCAAAACAGTCGGGGTGGACAATCGAACTGCAGGTAACTCTTCGTTCCCAAAATATCTGTTAATAACACCTAATCTTCATCATCTCTACAATACAATTACAGTAATACATAACTTCGTCATTTTCCAGGTCATCATATTTCTATTTTGGCTGGCCTGCGGCACTTCCTACCGTGTAGTGGGACTCTGTTTCGACATCCCCAGATCGACGCTACATAGGACGGTCCACCGTGTACTGAACAGAGTAGTTTCGCTCATACCGCGTATAGTCCGGCTGCCGCAAGAGGCAGATCTCCCAGGGATCGGGTTAGCCTTTGCGAGAAGAGGCCGAAGCGCTGTGTTTAGGCAATGTGTGAGTGCCATAGATGGCTGCCACGTCCGAACACTTTGCCCTGTCGCTCTGCATGACCAATACTTTAATAGAAAACAGTTTTACTCGTTGAACCTGTGGCGGCTCCAGCTCGTTCTCGAACGTACCTAATCTATCAACGACAGCCAGCTGTTCTATGACAGCGCTAGAGAGCGCTAGAATCGTCTGCTACTCGAAATCACCAGAATCGATCTTTCTAGATTCGAGATCGAGTATAAATATCGACCGGCCCGCGCAGCCGGCAGTTCAGTATTTCCGTTGGAGCCACAGAAGCAACATCGAGCGCGACATTCAAACAGTGCAATCAGTGAATTGTGATATATGTATATCCAGTGAATCGTACTAACTTACAGTTATCGATTAGTATTGTATTATTGTTATTGTTGATCAATAAATAGTTTATCATATAGACGATACGTAGTGGATTTCCGGTAGTTCAGACACCTTACCAACCTACCAATTCCCACAAACCTGCAAGCAATGGTGGACCACACTGGTAAATTCATCGACATTTTAAGTGGGTACCCGGGTTCCGTACACGATAGCAGAATTTTTAGTAAAAGTCCGCTATTCCAAAATCACCTGTATCCGCCTGAAGGACACTTTATTATTGGTGATAGCGGTTACCCTTGTAGGCGGAATCCCGTCGCAATAGTAACGCCATTTCGACAACGAGAACCACTGACGCCGGCCCAGCGTGCCTTCAACCTTGCCTTGAGCAGAGCTAGGGTGATCGTCGAACAAGCTTTTGGTATGATGAAGGCAAGGTGGCGCGTTATATTTACGAAGGCGCTCGGAGTAAAAATTTGAACTGGCATAAAAGTCGTAGCTGCGTGCACCGTATTGCATAACATTTGTGTCACGGAAGGCGACGTGATCCGGGCCGACGCAGTACTTCCTCCGCTTCCGCCACGCAGAATGCCGCGGGATGAAGAGGATGGGAGTGGTTTTAGGAATCTTCTTTTAATGCTTGACACTGCAGAGCAGAACAATGTTTGAATCGCCTTCCGTTGCCAGTTTTGACACAAAGTGGTCTGAGTTCATGCCATCACCCGGCGTATTGAAAAACTATTTTTTTCCTCCTCCTGTCATCCGGCGTATTGCCGATGTCAACTTCTCCCATGGACCGCGTTCTAGTATTATCTAACACAAAAACATCGTAGATGTAAAAAAAACCGCCAAGTACCCACGCAAAAATGAGCAAAACGTATCGCCAGTCTCTGCCGTGAAATCAAGAAAGAAACCAAGCACCGAGCGTACCCCTTCGATCTCTCAGCAAGTCTACGTCGTCAAGTCGGAGTTTTGTGTGAGGATATCGAAACATCATTCCAAGAGCTACGTACTTGGCGGGCACATTCGATTTTTTTTTCTGTGTATTTGTTGTTTTATTTTTAAATTGACAGTATTCTCACGTATTTTGAGAACCGTTTGTCCATTTCAACTGTGCTCCATATTCTTTATTAGTCGTCAAATTACCATCGAAAATTGATTGATCAATTATAGTACTGTAACACGGCAAATTGCTAGCCTGTTACAAGACCAATGCCTCCACCCGTGATTTTATTCTTTTGTCCGTTTTTCTGGCCGTGGACGCAGGAAAACAGGACGAGGAGTCGCAAATGTTCGTTTCCCAAAAATTATACTTTTATTTAGCTTTTAAGAATGTTTTTCTATTTTCTTTTTGTTTGTTTTGTCATATGTCATGTCTACGTTCCGGAGCCGGAGAAGATCTACAAGGGTCGGTTTTGCTACTGATTCGGCATCGGGGAATTATAGGGTCAATGTTTTCGGAACCGTCGAGTTGCAGCAACTTCTACGCTTGGCTTAACGACACCGTGGCGAAAGGAAAGCGGTGCGCATATTTGACTAAGTCCCCCGCACACCTGAAGGGAAAGTCACTAGAAAAGAGCGCGGGAAAACCTGTTCAGAGTTCCTAGGGTCTTATTGTGGGCACCTGTCGAGGTTCTGTCCCACCTGAGCGGCCAAGCTACGTCGTCCAACGGATATGCCGAGGCTAAATCCTCACTTCAGCCGCCTAACAACAAGCGCGCCTGTCTTGCGGCAACCGCCGTCTCATCGCTGGGAACTTTGCAGCAGCTGACAGCTGTTCCACCGTCGTAAAAGCGCGGCGTATTTGAACTCGCCGCTCGCGATGCCGCCAAAGCTTATCTTCTGCATTAATCGCAGCCCGGGTATCAGTTTTCCTAGCCGAAAGTTGTTTTCGACGCAGTTTCACCCGGAAGTCCTACGCGGGACATTAAGTCAAGTGTTTTGAAGATTCTGAAAAGATCCAACCCTCTCGTCTTGAAGACTCCGCCCACCGAGTTTTCCTTATTGGTGCCGAATCGTCTAACATCACTTCTCGTCCTGCTGCGTCCACGGTCTCCGTCTCCTACTGCCTCATTGGGTACCCCGGACTCCACTACGCCAGTCCCGCTTCGAAATCGTTTAAAGTTAAATTTTGAAACTTAGAGTCTTTCCAGTTGTTACAAGTTTTCCAAGTATTTTACGTTGTTGAGCCGTCGTTCTGAGATCTTTAAGGTAAGCTTCTGTCCATCACGACTCCCTCAAAGCTTTAGATCGGGTAATTTTTCATTGCCTAGACGCCTTGAGTTTATGGCGTAATTCGTAGTTAGACCATTGGGTCTATTTCTTCCGATCTGAAACTGACTGGATTCCGTGAAATAGCGCAGAGCCGAAATTTTCTTGATTTAAATTTTAAGATGAATATTACTTGTTGGGAACGAACTTTGCTAAAGAATCTTTTCGATTGGTAATTTTTAAAGCTGATGGTCTCATGTAAGAATCTCGGCGTTGTCGAGACTGCGATTACTTTTTGATTTATTTTGTTTTATTTTTGTTGTTGCGAGTTTTTGCGAGAAATAACCGTACGAATTCTACGCAGTCAATCATCCAGATTTCACGTTAGGGACACGCGTTTTCTAGTAGATTGTGAGAATTCTAGTGTACGAGTTTCCATACGGTCGGCGTCCTGTGAGTGTATTCGCTGAAAGACGCGATTCCTCGTCAACCGTAGGGAAATTCTAGTGTACGAATTCGGTACAGGTAGCAATCTTGCGTATGCACGTTGAGAGACACGTGAATTGTTACTTGTGCGAATTCTAGTTTTACGATTTCTTCGCGGCTAACCGAGCTGAGAATTAATACGCGATATGCTGCTGCGTTTCTCTGGTTGACTGCGAGAATTCTAGTTTCGTTTCTGAGTCCTGGCATTTGATGGGGAACTCCTTTGTTCTGAACAATAGCTTCGTTGAAAGAGACAAGACGTTCAGAACTATTTAATTTAGTGGTTAAATACTTTTAGAAAGGATACGATATTTCCCGTATTTGCGAAAGATCTCAGAAGTTGAGTTTGGGGTTCACGCCACGGCCGGGTGAGAACCCACTATCGTCTTTAATCTCCCCAAAAAGGGACCATTGCTTAGAGCACTCATATGGTTGCCTCATTTTGGTTAGAGATTAATTTCGTGACATTTAATGCCATTTTGTACCGCGGTGTCTTGGCATTATTGTATCATTTGCGTAATAATTTTGCATGTCATTGTTATGTTTATGCATTAAGGGATGCGGGCGTATAACAATGAACACTGTATACACGAAAACGTTTATTAAGGGAAACACAAATATACATCAAGTGTACGGTGACCCACGACCTACCAGTCCGGGTACCGGCAGTGTACTGATCCGTTTCTATCTGACGTCTATTCATTCTATGTTATTATTACATATCTTACAGTCATAACTTAAAGCCTACGAGCACGCGTATCCCCGAGATATCATACTCTAGTTTTGAGATTCATGTCAAATCCATAATTTGCGTTTCATTTTTGTTTATTATTCGGTTAATTGGAGGTTGTATTTTTTTTTTTAATTTTACTTTCATAATTTTCTTCTTCCTTCGTCCAGTAATAATTCGCATGTTATAACTTAAAGCCTACGAGCACGCTTATCGCCGAGATATCGTATTCTAGTTTTTGGATTCATGTCAAATTCAAAGTCTGTGTTTCTTTTTGTTCATTAATATTTTATTGATAACCGTAATAATTCCCTGCTATCCATTATAACATTTATGTGCACCTGTGTGAATGTTGTATGTTGAGTCTGCGAATTTTATTTTTAATTGTTTTTCATTTTGCCTTTGAGTTATAATTTATGTGGCGAAAGTTTAAATGTGGAATTTTGAATATCTAGTTTTATCACGTGAACGGTATTTTTGTCTATCCAGTTTCGTTGATCGTGAATTTTGGTTTATTTGATTCAAAATTTTGGTTTCTTGTTTTCAATTATTGGATTTGAATATCGTTCACGTAGTTGGAGGTTCCTATGATTTTCTAGCTAGATTAGAGCCTAAGATTAGGATTATTATTGTTTTAGGTGTTATAAAATTTAAGATTATTATTATTTTTTTTTGTTAGTTGGATTTGTTTAGATAATATTAGTCTTGTGTGTGAAGATATTTGGTTTGTTATTTTGATCTGGATAGTCTCTTCAAAGAAACCTTTAAATAAATGTGATGTTATCCATCGTTTATAAATTGAATAATAAGTGCGTGTAATTCTTGTCGCCCCCACGTTCCCCTCTCTACTGAGCTTAGCCAGCGTTTCGAGTTTTGAGTGGAAAATTGGTCACTTTCTCGTAAGAATTGGAGATTAAGAGAAATATCAGTTATAGAAGTTGGTAAACTAATTTTTGTTGGCACTGAGCAGTGCCTGGCGCCCATCCGATTTCATATTTCGAGACTTTTCAGAGATTTTGAGGTTATTCGCGTTCGGTGCTAATTTTCGCCTTTTTGAGCATGCTTATTTCTGGTTATAACATCTAAATTTCCCCAGGCTAGAAAAAGTACTGTTACAAATTTGGCGCCCACAGCGCGGGGCTCGCGAGATTACACACACTCGGGGAAAAAGATAATGGATGATAACTTTGGATAATTACATTTGAAAATTCGAGAATAAAATTGGTTTCAGTGGATTTTTATTTTTTGTTGAGTACTGTTGCTCGGTATACGGGATCTCTGATCGCGTACTCGCGTAACCTTGTCAGACGCGCGCTCGGTTAAGCCAGCGACACAAACTCATCCGTAGTACGAAGCCGTAACATCGACATAGACTCACACAGCGCCGTTCTAAATTTGATTGGTGGGGGCTATGTGTGAGTAAACGTATCGTGTGTACGTGAGCGTAGCGTAGAGGCTTGTGTCGCCGGCTTTAGCCTGCTGGACACGCAGCGATCGAGAGGCGGCGCGCCTTTGAGTCCATACATTGTAGGTTGTTTTTCCGAATTTCGATTTCTTTCGCGTCTTTGAAGTTATCCAAAGGAAAGTTTTTTATTTCTCAGTTAGGGTAGAGAGGTAAATTATGAGTTAGGACGTTATCGTTTCTTGTTTTTGTTTTTTTTTCCTGTTTTGTTCGATTGTATGTGTTGCACGAACCTGCACGGAAAGTTTGTGGTTGTGGAATTGCACTCTCATCCCAGCACTTTCTTTTCATTTATCACTAACCTTTTTATTGATTTAATTTTTGGTCTTTAAACAAGATAAGCTAACAACCGCGTACCAATCATCGCGATAAAACACCGCATCCTTAACCTTATAACACACGACGCTTGAATATCAGACTTATTTAGAATAACGCGTTTTTTTTTGGGTGAATTTATTTTGAAATCTTACCATGAGCGATTTAATCGGTTGGCCGTCTACGGACATGGCGGACCCAGATTCAACTCACTCTATTATATCATGGTTAAGCACTTTGACAGAATTTGAAATTCATGAATTGTTGGAAAAAGCCTTCTTGAGTCAAGAAGGAACCGAAAATGAACGCCGTTGGCGATTGTTACGTTATTATCAGCGTTATAAGGGTTTCAATGTGACTTGGGTTCCGGAAATTGACGAATGTTCTACAATTATGGTCGAAGATTCCCCAGAATTATTTGATATAACATCTTCAGTGGAAACCTCGGTAACAAATACCGAAGTAAGCGTTTCTTCCCCTTCCTTGGTATCGACACCTATGAGGCGGTCGACCTCTTTGCCAGAATTGATCGATCAGACTCCCGCGACAACAATCGCTCGGACCCGACCCACAGCAACAACCCGCGTTACCTTTTCCCTACCCCCGCAGCGACAACTAACCGAAGAAAACACGGAAAATGATTATTTTTCGGCTCACAGTACTCCGCGTGAACGTAACCCTGACCCACCCCAAGCTAATCGGGAGACATCGGTCTCCACTGTCCCTGCTACGGTCGAGATTTCTTCAAGAACTACCGTTGATACTCCAACTACCGCGTACAGACCCGCGATCGAGCCTCTATGGGATTCAACTCAGCGCGTTGTTACCCCCTTTGCACAGATAACTCGTAATCCTACGCCGTATCCCGTTCAGAATAATTCATTAAGTTTTTCAACAAACCCTTTTCCATCAACTCCGACCACGTTATTTACAGACTCGGGATATTCGTCGGGATTGACGCCGTCTGCCTCGCGTCGATTAAGTCGGTCACGCCAATCGTCACCCTCAATGGGACAAGCACGTGACTTGTACGGGATAGTACGAAAATGGAAACTTAGTTTCTCCGGGGAGAGAGACAGTAGCGCGGAGGAATTTTTAAAGCGATTAGATGAATGTAGATTGGGATGTCACCTGTCCGATCTGGACCTGCTAGAGTCCATGCCTTTCCTTCTGACTGAAAAAGCTTTGAATTGGTTCCGGTTACATCGGTCGGAATGGTCACTTTGGGAATCTTTTGTTTCGGATTTTCGTACGCGTTTTGGAGGGATTAATTTTCAGTACCGGGTACGTGACGAAGCTCGCCGGCGAACTCAGGGTCCGGATGAGCCAGTCGCCGATTATTTGTTGAGTTTAAGAATGATCATGAATTATTTGAACCCTCCGTTTTCGGGTCAAGAACAGCTGGAGATAGCTTACGCGAACCTTCATCCTGAGTATCGTTTAACGATCTCGCGAAGTCACTTCAATAACTTTGAGGAATTGGAGCGCCTTGGTGACTTGCTTGAGTCCGCGCGTGCTCTGGGTCGCTTTTACGTTCCACCTCCGCGACCTAATGAGTCTGTTCTCCCAGAACACGCGTATAAGGGTAAATCAGTAATTAAAAATCGTGCAGTCGCGGCCACCGCTGAAACTTTTGTCCCTTCGACCGCTAACCAAGCTAAGGAGGAAAATAATCAAAAGAAAGCTAAATCAAAATTTCGTGGTAACTCCGGTAACCTAAAAGACCGGAATAGCCCTCAAGAACCTCGGGATTCGGACGCTTCTATTGCTACCACATCTCACCTGTCGTCGTTGAATAATACCCCGTCTTCGCGTTCTGTACCTCCGGCAAAAACTCCTACCCCCGCGGTGACCCCTGCCGCAGCCGTGTCGACCCACGCTTCGAATGTAAATTCCGCCTCTGGGCCGACAGAACCTCCCGCGCCGGGAGGATGCTGGAATTGCGGATCGCCAAGACACCGTTTTCGAGAATGCGAACGACCCCTCAATAGATTTTGTTTCCGATGCGGACGTCCAGACGTGATAATTCAAACCTGTCCAAACTGTTCTACTGGGAATACGGGAAACCGGAACGGGAACTAGAATACCGGGTCGCACCTAGTCCCCCTTTGTCTTCAAGACCCCCAGTTTTAGAGAGAATTTTAGAGTATTGTAGTCCCGTTAATGAGATAGGGCAAGATCCCAGATATTATTTGAGAGTTATCGTTAATCATCAGCTGTTAACCGCTCTTTTTGACCCCGGGTCCTGTAAAACTTATATTGGCTGACCCGCGTTACATCGGTTTAGAGACGTTCGTAATATCGCTTCACGATATCCAAAACCACAGGTATTATTTCCGGATGGCAGAATTGAAACTATGGAGGGGGAGATAGTCCTTCCTTTCCACTTTTATAATTTGAGACGCGATATTCCTGTTCGTTTTGCTCCATCTTTCGACTACGAGTGCATTTTGGGAATAGATTTTGCTAGAGCTTTCGGAATAATAGTCGATTTTGGAAGAGATACTTGGGGGATACCTAACGTACAGAATAGTTACTTCCAAATGGGAGATATTGATGCGCGAGCGGGCTCCTCGAAAGAGGGTAGGTCGGACGTCTCCAGTATAAAAGAATTTAAATTCAGAGATAACGTTAATGAAGAAACCAAACCATTAATTACCAATGATCCGGCAATAATCATCGCGGTTCCCGATCTATCGGTACCAACGTCTTCCGGTAACCCTATCCGCGTTAAAGTTAACCACTCCGAACCATCTCCTTGTACTGGCTTGGTCAGCTTAGATTATTATCAATCTGGTCGATTAGGGCAAATGCTCGATCCTTATTTACGAGAACCCGGTAATAAGCCCGGTATTACGAATCTAGCCATTCATAAAATTGATGTACAGGGCCATGAGCCAATTAAACAGAGATATTATCCGGTGTCGCCCGTCGTGTGTGAAGCGATGTATCGTGAAGTTGACAAAATGTTGGAAGGGGATATAATTGAGCCTTCTCACAGTGCATGGTCAAATCCGGTGGTAATGATAAAGAAACCCGACGGAAAAGATTATCGTTTTTGCTTAGATTCGCGTAAAATAAATGACGTCGCTAAAAAGGATGCGTATCCGTTACCGTATATGACCGCTATACTAGATAAATTACGTGACGCCCG
The DNA here is from genome assembly GCA_018257835.1 of Euura lappo. Lineage (NCBI taxonomy): Eukaryota > Metazoa > Arthropoda > Insecta > Hymenoptera > Tenthredinidae > Euura > Euura lappo. The sequence goes on from JAEUYN010001914.1 coordinate 23,184, forward strand.
ATACATCTCGACCATTGATTTGAGTCAAGCTTACTTTCAAATCGCGTTAGACGAAGATAGTAAAGAAATTACCGCGTTTACTGTACCAGGACGCGGCCTTTTTCATTTTAAACGGATGCCGTATGGGCTATCAGGTGCCCCGGCGACCTTTCAACGGTTAATGGATAAATTGATCGGCCCGGAAATGGAACCACACGTCTTTGTTTATCTGGATGACGTGATTGTAGTCAATAATGATTTCGAAGAACACCTCGTCTGGGTAGAAGCTGTTTTAAAGAAAATCCAATCCGCGGGCTTAACCATGAATCCGAAAAAGTGTAATTTTTGTTGTTCGGAAGTAAAGTATCTGGGATTATTGGTTGATAAGGACGGTCTTCGACCGGACCCCGATAAAATTGAAGCGATTCTAAATTATCCTTCCCCGACCTCAGTAAAACAAATTCGTAGATTTTACGGAATGGCGTCCTGGTATCGGCGTTTTATAGATGATTTCGCGACTCTTTCGGAACCACTGACGCGACTATTGAAGAAAAACCGTCGTTGGGCATGGGGCGAAGATCAGGAGCAAGCAATGACAAAAATTAAAGCTGCCCTAACCTCGGCTCCGACTCTCACGTGTCCTGATTTTAAATATCCGTTCGTATTACAAACCGATGCTAGTGATTCGGGAATCGGTTCGGTACTCACGCAAACTATCCACAGTGCTGAATACGTCATTGCCTTTGCCAGTCGCGCTTTGTCATCCGCTGAAAGAAAGTATACGGTCACGGAAAAAGAATGTTTAGCTGTTATTTGGTCAATAAAGAAATTCCGTCCTTACCTTGAGGGATACAAATTTACCGTGATTACAGATCATAGTAGCCTGCGGTGGCTTTATCACTTACATAATCCTACGGGGCGTTTGGCCAGATGGGCCCTTGAGCTTTTAGAATATGATTTTGATATTACACATCGTAAAGGTGCGATGCATCACGTTCCGGATGCCTTATCTCGAATGTACGAGGATTCGGTTGATGCTATCGCGGCTATTTCTGAAACCACAGACCCTTGGTATACGCAACGAATTAAAGAAGTGAACGAAATGCCTGAAAAGTTTCCGGATTGGAAAGTGGAAGAAGGCAGACTTTATTGTCACCGAATTGATGATTTGGCTGATCCGTTGCTTCCTGATTTAGACGCTTGGAAATTGGTTGTGCCTAAGGAATTCCGCAATATTACGCTGGTCGAAAACCATTCGTTGCCGACTTCAGGTAATTTTGGAGTGGATAAGACTTATTCTCGTCTCGCGTTGTTGTATTATTGGCCGGGAATGTATAGGGATGTCGCAACTTTCGTTCGCAATTGTCGAGTTTGTCAGGAAAGTAAGGTTGAGCAAACTGGTTCGCGTGGTTTGATGGGGAAGAGAGTCATCGAGCAACCATGGTTGGTGGTGGCCGCAGATATCATGGGTCCCTTGCCTCCGAGTCGTCTAGGATTCGTGTACGTTCTGGTGATACAGGACTTTTTCACTAAATGGGTTGAGTTTTGTCCTTTACGTAAGGCTAATGCCGCTTCGATTTTGAAAGCTTTGGAAGATTTAGTAGTTTTTCGTTGGGGTGCCCCGGAGGTGTTACTCACGGATAATGGTACCGAGTTTGTTAATAAGATCATGAAACAGGCCTGTGAGGAGTTGGGGATTCATCATTCTACCGTGCCGCCATACCACGCTCAAGCTAACCCCGTTGAACGAGTAAACCGAGTAATTAAGACCATGATTACGGCCTTTTTGGAACAAGATCATAGAGAATGGGATCAACATTTACCTGAATTTCGTTTTGCCATAAATTCCGCGACTCAGGCGTCTACCCGATTTACCCCAGCTTTCTTGAATTTTGGGCGGGAAATGCGTCCTGTCCAACCGTTTCGTAGGCGTGAGGAAGGCTTTCCAGATATTTTGTCCATTCCTCCAGACGTCTGGGAATCTAGGATTCGAAGACTTTCTGCTGTAAGGGATTTGGTGTCGCATCATTTGGAGTTGGCCTCGGATAGACAGGCTCGGTACTACAATCATGGTCGTCGAAATATTAGATTTGAAGTTGGAGACTTAGTGTGGCGTCGTCAACATGTCCTTTCGTCTGCAGTTAATTTTATTGCCTCTAAGTTGGCTCCGAAGTTTAGTGGTCCGTATTCGGTATCGAAAGTTCGCTCCGCCTTGGTCTATGACCTGATCGACGAAACTGGAAAGAGTGTTGGAAAATCGCACATAAAGGACTTGAAGCCTTATCACGGCTTATCGGACCCAGAGGGACCGGACCCCTCTAATCTCCGCGAATCTGCAATGGTAGTGAGTGCCTCGGAGCGTATGGGAATTACCGAAACTTTACCGGAACCTCCGGTGACGGATACTCCCCACTTACAGGATGGAGAACAATCCACGGGCAGTGCCGGAGGCGGAGGACGATTAACAGGCATTGCCGGAAGCGGAGGCCGGTCACCGGGAATCCCCGGATCCGGAGGAGCCGCGCCTATTCAATTTTGCCGACCTCATTTCCTGGGCGGAGGACCAGGGGCCGTTCTCGCAAATACTACCCGAAGAGGTAGACGAATTAGGCTGCCAAGCCGATTTAACTCTCCTGGATCAACCACTTCCGCAAAGGTGCTGGGAGCACATCCCGCTGTGTCCCGGCGTACCGTATACCGTTCGAACCCCACCAGTACCCAACCCCGAACTGACGCTATCTTCGGCCCCACAACCTGCGCCCCCACGCGGGATAACTCTACCAACTAGGCCAGTTATGACGGATGGAGCGACACCGCTGGTGCCAATCCCCCGTCCGGAACGAAGCGAGGAAGAGGGATCCCCAGCCGCCGACCCGTATGAAAGCCTATCCATGTTTGACGAGATTCTAACCGAATGGGCCAGGAGGGAGGACGAGGCCGCGACGGAAGCGGAAACGGAGGATCCAAGGCGACGCTGCTGGAATTGCCTCCAGCCCGGCCATGAACATCGTCGATGCCCTCTTTCACAACAGAGGATTTATTGTTACCACTGCGGGAGACCCGACCTAACCAAGAGGGATTGCCCCACCTGTGGCGAGAACCGAGAAGGAGAACCCGGTCGGCAGAGGTCTACGACAACCCCAGCTAGGGATACGGCACGAACTCCCGTGGCACCTCTACCCTCCCCAAGGACTCGACCGTCGGCGACCCCGGTTTCACGGAACGGATTGTCAACTTCGAGGTCACGAACTCCCTTGGCATCTCTACCCTCCTCAAGGACACGACCATCGGCAACCCCCGGTTTACGCGACGGACTGCCAACTTCGAGGTCCCGAACCCCCTTGGCGTCTTTAACCTCCCCAAGGACTCGACCGTCAGCGCCCACGGTTGTAACCTTCGATGCGCCCACCACTGCAGGGTCCCGAGCCCCTTTGGCGTCTTTGGCCTCCCCAAGGACCCCACCGTCAACGCACCCGGTTTTAACCTACGAAGCGCCTACCCCTCCCGGGCCTCGAGCCCCCTCTCCATCGCCCCCACAATTTCAAATGGTTCCACCGTCGACCTTGGATTTCTCCGGGTCATTTCGTACGGGTCCACCGCAGTTGTGGACCTTGCCGCTTCCGAGCTTTCCTCAAACCTTTATTCCGGGCACGTCCCAACCTTCGCCTCCCAGCATCTATCGATCTCCGGACCCGTCGCTTCCTTCGCTGGGACGATCGGACTTGTCAGGCCCCCACGGTCGGACCGTCCCCCGTTTTTTCCCTGGTAACAGCGTCGACCCACACAATGCCGCAGGAACCAACGAATAACGATTTTCAAGTAGACACCGGGGCCTTTCCGCGCCCATTATGGTTGCCCGTAGAAGCCCATCCCCCTGCGTCCCTCCTGATGCCGGCCTCAGGGATATCTCCCTTCCTGCAACCGGACGTACCAGTCCTCTTGGTTTCCCCACCTGAACCCGGGGAAATGGGGACCTACGTAACCATCTTTCCCCCGGGGACTCTATTCTTTTCCGTCCAAGAACCGTCGTTTGCCGACGGAGGGGAGACTGGGTCCGCCATGCCGGCCATCGACGGCGAACCTACTGAAGGTGCCCAGGGATTTTGAGCTCCATTTTTTTTTTGTTGTTTTTGTTTTCTCTTCGTTATCATTTTTTTTTTGTTTGATTTATCGCAATTTTAGTACCTGATTTCGTACCTTTTCGTTTTAGGTTGGTTTTTTTTTTTGTTTGTTTGTTTGTTTTGGACTGGTTTAGTTTATGATCCCTCTCTTGTTCTCTCTAGTCACCAGAGTGAAACTTCACCCGGATGAACCTGTGTTCCGTTTGTAGTATTATCGTAAGACTGAATGTTTTTTTTTTTGTTTTATTAAAGTCAAGTTGGGTAATAACCCGTGTTTTTTTTTTTGTTGTTTTATGATCTAGTCAGATTAAGGGTCGAATAAAGTGTTATGGAGACCGAATACCCCCTCGACCCCTATGTTTGTTTTTGGGATTGATTGGTTAAATATTGTAATTTTTTTTTGTGTTTTAAATTTAGAATTAATAAAATGACGTTTGTACCTGATTTAAGCCCAGTACTGACATTTAGTATTACCCTTACGTCTACCTCCAATCTAGTTGTTGGAATTTTTTTTTTTTGTTTAACCTTGCAGGAATGGGGTTTCTAGTCAGGATTTCTTGGTTGAGTTTGGTCTCAGTTTGGTAAAATTCCAAAATTTTTCGGTAATAAAGTTTTGATTTATTTTAGGGTCCAGCCAGTTTGAAATTGTAAAGTTTTGTTTTATCAAATTAATTTGGAAATTTTGTCTTAAGTTAATAGTTTTTGAGTGGAGTCATTGGTTGCGGAAGCTTCCGTTCCTCCTTCTGAGGCCCGTAAGTACCGTTTGGGGGGGGGCTGTTGTAACACGGCAAATTGCTAGCCTGTTACAAGACCAACGCCTCCACCCGTGATTTTATTCTTTTGTCCGTTTTTCTGGCCGTGGACGCAGGAAAACAGGACGAGGAGTCGCAAATGTTCGTTTCCCAAAAATTATACTTTTATTTAGCTTTTAAGAATGTTTTTCTATTTTCTTTTTGTTTGTTTTGTCATATGTCATGTCTACGTTCCGGAGCCGGAGAAGATCTACAAGGGTCGGTTTTGCTACTGATTCAGCATCGGGGAATTATAGGGTCAATGTTTTCGGAACCGTCGAGTTGCAGCAACTTCTACGCTTGGCTTAACGACACCGTGGCGAAAGGAAAGCGGTGCGCATATTTGACTAAGTCCCCCGCACACCTGAAGGGAAAGTCACTAGAAAAGAGCGCGGGAAAACCTGTTCAGAGTTCCTAGGGTCTTATTGTGGGCACCTGTCGAGGTTCTGTCCCACCTGAGCGGCCAAGCTACGTCGTCCAACGGATATGCCGAGGCTAAATCCTCACTTCAGCCGCCTAACAACAAGCGCGCCTGTCTTGCGGCAACCGCCGTCTCATCGCTGGGAACTTTGCAGCAGCTGACAGCTGTTCCACCGTCGTAAAAGCGCGGCGTATTTGAACTCGCCGCTCGCGATGCCGCCAAAGCTTATCTTCTGCATTAATCGCAGCCCGGGTATCAGTTTTCCTAGCCGAAAGTTGTTTTCGACGCAGTTTCACCCGGAAGTCCTACGCGGGACATTAAGTCAAGTGTTTTGAAGATTCTGAAAAGATCCAACCCTCTCGTCTTGAAGACTCCGCCCACCGAGTTTTCCTTATTGGTGCCGAATCGTCTAACATCACTTCTCGTCCTGCTGCGTCCACGGTCTCCGTCTCCTACTGCCTCATTGGGTACCCCGGACTCCACTACGCCAGTCCCGCTTCGAAATCGTTTAAAGTTAAATTTTGAAACTTAGAGTCTTTCCAGTTGTTACAAGTTTTCCAAGTATTTTACGTTGTTGAGCCGTCGTTCTGAGATCTTTAAGGTAAGCTTCTGTCCATCACGACTCCCTCAAAGCTTTAGATCGGGTAATTTTTCATTGCCTAGACGCCTTGAGTTTATGGCGTAATTCGTAGTTAGACCATTGGGTCTATTTCTTCCGATCTGAAACTGACTGGATTCCGTGAAATAGCGCAGAGCCGAAATTTTCTTGATTTAAATTTTAAGATGAATATTACTTGTTGGGAACGAACTTTGCTAAAGAATCTTTTCGATTGGTAATTTTTAAAGCTGATGGTCTCATGTAAGAATCTCGGCGTTGTCGAGACTGCGATTACTTTTTGATTTATTTTGTTTTATTTTTGTTGTTGCGAGTTTTTGCGAGAAATAACCGTACGAATTCTACGCAGTCAATCATCCAGATTTCACGTTAGGGACACGCGTTTTCTAGTAGATTGTGAGAATTCTAGTGTACGAGTTTCCATACGGTCGGCGTCCTGTGAGTGTATTCGCTGAAAGACGCGATTCCTCGTCAACCGTAGGGAAATTCTAGTGTACGAATTCGGTACAGGTAGCAATCTTGCGTATGCACGTTGAGAGACACGTGAATTGTTACTTGTGCGAATTCTAGTTTTACGATTTCTTCGCGGCTAACCGAGCTGAGAATTAATACGCGATATGCTGCTGCGTTTCTCTGGTTGACTGCGAGAATTCTAGTTTCGTTTCTGAGTCCTGGCATTTGATGGGGAACTCCTTTGTTCTGAACAATAGCTTCGTTGAAAGAGACAAGACGTTCAGAACTATTTAATTTAGTGGTTAAATACTTTTAGAAAGGATACGATATTTCCCGTATTTGCGAAAGATCTCAGAAGTTGAGTTTGGGGTTCACGCCACGGCCGGGTGAGAACCCACTATCGTCTTTAATCTCCCCAAAAAGGGACCATTGCTTAGAGCACTCATATGGTTGCCTCATTTTGGTTAGAGATTAATTTCGTGACATTTAATGCCATTTTGTACCGCGGTGTCTTGGCATTATTGTATCATTTGCGTAATAATTTTGCATGTCATAACTTAAAGCCTACGAGCACGCGTATCCCCGAGATATCGTACTCTAGTTTTGAGATTCATGTCAAATCCATAATTTGCGTTTCCTTTTTGTTTATTATTCGGTTAATTGGAGGTTGTATTTTTTTTTTAATTTTACTTTCATAATTTTCTTCTTCCTTCGTCCAGTATGTAACGTGTTGGAATGATAGACTGGGAGAAAGTTTGTGATTTAATTAATAACTGGAATATCAGTACCTGATAGAATGATTAAAGAAATGTGTGATAAGAGATAAGATTTTAAAGAGATAATAATTGTAGTGAAAACCGCATGAGAATCGGTTAAATAACATAAGAAATATTATAATAAATAGAAAACGCATGAAAGAGAGAGAGAGATGGCGATACCGCGGCACGGCGGTAGCCGCTACGCTATCGGCCTAAACCGCCAGCCACGGTGCAACGCGCACGCGCTAGCACGGCGCGACGCGATTGCACCGGCGCAGGGTCGCAATAGGGTATAAAAGACGGAGCGCGGAGACACTTTTCACTCGTTCTTTGGCCGTCACGCTGAGTGGTAATGGGCTGGAGTCAAATAGCTAAATGCTATAGAGTCATTTTTTCGTTAGAGGTCGATGTGGCCGGGTCAAGTCCCCGTCCTAATTGATATCTAACTTAGCTTGTTCCGTTTTAACCGTATACATTATCTTCGACATCCCTGCTGTCTTGAAGATGAATATATGCGGCCGTCAAATGGATGTTTGGTATCAGTGATCGCTTCGGTACTCACAGCTACTTTGAACATTCATTCGGCGATTAATTAAATAGGTGTTTGGTATCAGTGATCGCTTCGGTACTCATGGCTACTTTGAACACCTATCCGCGAAGTAATATACAACGCCCATCTCCAATCTTGTACCGGCTTTGAAGAACGATGTCACTAAGATAGTTAGAAGGGAAAGACATTCAGATTTATTCGAGTCATTAATTATTTCCCGATTAGGTAGAAGGGAGTATCGTTGATCGGTTTCAACTTCTCAACTGATCCCCTGTAGGAGTTCATACTTAGACGGTCACGTCCCGTTGGAGTATTGAACACTTGAATTAGATTCATTAGATTCAGAGCTTCGCTCAATTTATTATTAGGATTTAGAGGTTTTATTAACCTTGTTGTTTGTTTTTGATTTATAAAGATATTAGTTATAGAATATTAGTTGATAAACTATTTATTTATTCCATTTATGATTTGTGTTTGTCATTTATCATTTATAATAAACGGAAATCGCTCTTTAACGATTCTCCAAAATTAATTAATCCTTTCTCTGTTCTTGTAAAATAACCTTTTCCCACAGAACTGTATTCTATTTCAATAACTAGGCCCAGGAAGTGCTTCCAACGCCCTGGGTTAAGAGTCCCTTGACGTTGCTCTCCGATTGATTAAATATAATTGTAAATTCTGAGCATCATTATTGCTTCATGCAATTGGCGCCCGACACTAGATTTTGAGGAAAAGGACTCACTAGCCAGAGGTTCCTCAATTGGCGCCGCCAACGTGTGGCCGTTTCTAGAAAAATTTTTTCATACAAAGATTAAATACAGAATACAATTCGGGGGATGGTGATTACAAGAAGACAGAAAGCTCTAGTAATAAGGAACAGCCCAAGTCCGAAAAGGAAGAGAAACAAACGTAGTCAGATACCTAAATTCAAAATGCCAAATAATACAGACGAAATGGCAGGACAGAGTGCAAATATGCCAGGCCAAAACATCACAGTTTGCGAGAGTGAAAATACGGACAGACCGGTAGTAGTAGTAGATGTAAATCAAGTATTAGCTCCAGAATCCGTTGGTCAAATCCTAACTTCAATGAAAGACTTTTTCAACGACATGATGATAGATTTTCAAAAAACTATCAGGGAGGAACTCAAAAGTGAGTTCACAAAAATGAACGATAAATTAGACAGTTGTGCGAAAGAGTTGCGCGGAAATATAGATGAAGCGAAAAAAGAACTTCGTCAAGAAACCACGGACCAAATAAAGATAGTAGTAGAGAAATTCGACTCTCGAATACAAGCCGTTGAAACAAGCGTCATTGAAACAAATAAGGTAGTAATCTCTAAATCGCAGACTCAACCTGACGAAATAAAGAAATTAGAAGTTGAAATAGAAAATTTGAAAGCTACAACGGGAGCAAATCAATTACCTCTGCTCAAGAGTCTCGTGAAGGAGAAACCCCCGAGTTTTACTAATAACGATAAAGGTTTTCCAAAGGAATTTTTGGAAGAACTAGAAACATGGTTCAAGAAATGGGGAATTCAACCCCAAGATAGATTAAAAGAACTAAAATCAAGCTCGGGAATCTTTCTAATTAACGCGAAATATTGGTTCGAGGCAACCAAATCGAGGTTAGAGCCTCAAATGAGAGCACCCTCAGTAATATATAAATATTATTAATTAGGTATATGTTATGGCATGCTGTTGTGTAAAGCAACAACAATGTAATACAAAGTAGTGGCCCCCCCCCGGCACTATCCCAATGCAAGCAGTACCCTGTCTCGCCGTCAGGACTCCGATCCCCGCCCACCACGACGACTCAAGCAATCCGAAGCAAGCCTGTCCCTCCACCACGACCTCCCCCACTCTACATTAAGAGAGACGATCTCTAACATCTTCATTCGTATGCCAAATATAAAACGAGCAACATCACAAAATATGTACGCTAACGAAGGCGAAGGCCCATCGCAGGTAGCTGGCGAAATCGGCACGCAAATGCCGGACATAAAAAATAAGGCGACATCCACAGATCCAGAGTGGATACCAGAAGAACAAGAAGAAAAACCAAAGAGGAAAGATACAGAAATGAAAAGAAAAAACGAATGGATTGAAATACCAGAAACCAAAAGAAAAAGAAGGAAAGGGAAAAAAGGAAGACCACATAATGAACGAAAGTTGGTTGTCATGATGACCCAGACACCGAAACCGGACAAAATCGTCACCGCGGAAGTAGGGTGTCAAACAAAGGAGGAATACGAGCAACGACTGAGGGAAATTGAAATAGAAAAACCCGAAGGAAAGAGACAAGAACGGGTAATCACGGATTGGAACAGAATAGTAATAGTAGGCGGCACAGAAGAAAATGAAGGACGAGACGAAAGAGAAAGAACAGAGGAAGAAAAGGAAAATGAAAGTAACAAGACGAACGAAGACGCAGTAGGGGAAGAAGAAACAAAGAAAGAAAAGGAAAATGAAAGTAACAAGACGAACGAAGACGCAGTAGGGGAAGAAGAAACAAAGAAAGAAAAGGACAGAAACGAAAAAACAGGAAACAACGAAAAAACGAAAGAAAAAGAAATGCAGACGCAAAAAGAGAAGACACCCGAAGCGAGAAAAAGAGCGAGTTCGTGGAAAGAATGGAAACGGATAGAAAGAGAAAATAAGAAGACGGAAAGTAAAAAAAGTAACAAGAGAACGAGTACGGAAAAGGAACTAAGAAGAAAAGAGCAATTGATAGAGTTATTTGGGAGCGACGCCGAAAATCTAACGGAAGAAGAGTCTGAGTCAGAAAAAGATAAGAGAAACAGCGAGAAAAGAGAGAGCAAGGAGGAAACAGAACCGGAGTACAAAAAAGCTAAAAAGAGGAAGACGGAACAAATAATAGAAACACATAAGGAGTTAGTCATCGCAGAAATAACAGATGAGAATGTAAAATCGTGGATGCCGGGGGAGAGCCAACACAAGCCAGCAACAAAAAAGATGCGAAAAAACGCGAAAATTTTACGGGACGCAACGAACGGGGCGCCAAACACGCCACCCATAATCTAAATTCTTACTATAATAGATTTATATTAATCTTAGATAAACTCATGGAAGCCTGTGTGAGGTACAAACTATTTGATTTGATAAGACGCTCTAGTCAATTTTTATTTAGTAGTTAGTATTTTAATCAGAGAAAAAAAAAAAAAAAAAAACGAGTGATACTAACCATAAGATTATTTTTAAGTAGAACTAGTTACCTAGTTTTAAGATACCTCAAGGTATCATTCCAGCACTCAGTTCGGATACAGAAAAGTTTTTCTCAATGTTAGTCACTTCTCGAAAGAACTTTCCAGTGGGGATTTTGTAACGTGTTGGAATGATAGACTGGGAGAAAGTTTGTGATTTAATTAATAACTGGAATATCAGTACCTGATAGAATGATTAAGGAAATGTGTGATAAGAGATAAGATTTTAAAGAGATAATAATTGTAGTGAAAACCGCATTAGAATCGGTTAAATAACATAAGAAATATTATAATAAATAGAAAACGCATGAAAGAGAGAGAGAGATGGCGATACCGCGGCACGGCGGTAGCCGCTACGCTATCGGCCTAAACCGCCAGCCACGGTGCAACGCGCACGCGCTAGCACGGCGCGACGCGATTGCACCGGCGCAGGGTCGCAATAGGGTATAAAAGACGGAGCGCGGAGACACTTTTCACTCGTTCTTTGGCCGTCACGCTGAGTGGTAATGGGCTGGAGTCAAATAGCTAAATGCTATAGAGTCATTTTTTCGTTAGAGGTCGATGTGGCCGGGTCAAGTCCCCGTCCTAATTGATATCTAACTTAGCTTGTTCCGTTTTAACCGTATACATTATCTTCGACATCCCTGCTGTCTTGAAGATGAATATATGCGGCCGTCAAATGGATGTTTGGTATCAGTGATCGCTTCGGTACTCACAGCTACTTTGAACATTCATTCGGCGATTAATTAAATAGGTGTTTGGTATCAGTGATCGCTTCGGTACTCATGGCTACTTTGAACACCTATTCGCGAAGTAATATACAACGCCCATCTCCAATCTTGTACCGGCTTTGAAGAACGATGTCACTAAGATAGTTAGAAGGGAAAAACATTCAGATTTATTCGAGTCATTAATTATTTCCCGATTAGGTAGAAGGGAGTATCGTTGATCGGTTTCAACTTCTCAACTGATCCCCTGTAGGAGTTCATACTTAGACGGTCACGTCCCGTCAGAGTATTGAACACTTGAATTAGATTCACTAGATTCAGAGCTTCGCTCAATTTATTATTAGGATTTAGAGGTTTTATTAACCTTGTTGTTTGTTTTTGATTTATAAAGATATTAGTTATAGAATATTAGTTGATAAACTATTTATTTATTCCATTTATGATTTGTGTTTGTCATTTATCATTTATAATAAACGGAAATCGCTCTTTAACGATTCTCCAAAATTAATTAATCCTTTCTCTGTTCTTGTAAAATAACCTTTTCCCACAGAACTGTATTCTATTTCAATAACTAGGCCCAGGAAGTGCTTCCAACGCCCTGGGTTCAGAGTCCCTTGACGTTGCTCTCCGATTGATTAAATATAATTGTAAATTCTGAGCATCATTATTGCTTCATGCAATTGGCGCCCGACACTAGATTTTAAGGAAAAGGACTCACTAGCCAGAGGTTCCTCAAGTAATAATTCGCATGTTATAACTTAAAGCCTACGAGCACGCTTATCGCCGAGATATCGTATTCTAGTTTTTGGATTCATGTCAAATTCAAAGTCTGTGTTTCTTTTTGTTCATTAATATTTTATTGATAACCGTAATAATTCCCTGCTATCCATTATAACATTTATCTGCACCTGTGTGAATGTTGTATGTTGAGTCTGCGAATTTTATTTTTAATTGTTTTTCATTTTGCCTTTGAGTTATAATTTATGTGGCGAAAGTTTAAATATGGAATTTTGAATATCTAGTTTTATCACGTGAACGGTATTTTTGTCTATCCAGTTTCGTTGATCGTGAATTTTGGTTTATTTGATTCAAAATTTTGGTTTCTTGTTTTCAATTATTGGATTTGAATATCGTTTACGTAGTTGGAGGTTCCTATGATTTTCTAGCTAGATTAGAGCCTAAGATTAGGATTATTATTGTTTTAGGTGTTATAAAATTTGAGATTATTATTATTTTTTTTTGTTAGTTGGATTTGTTTAGATAATATTAGTCTTGTGTGTGAAGATATTTGGTTTGTTATTTTGATCTGGATAGTCTCTTCAAAGAAACCTTTAAATAAATGTGATGTTATCCATCGTTTATAAATTGAATAATAAGTGCGTGTAATTCTTGTCGCTCCCACGTTCCCCTCTCTACTGAGCTTAGCCAGCGTTTCGAGTTTTGAGTGGAAAATTGGTCACTTTCTCGTAAGAATTGGAGATTAAGAGAAATATCAGTTATAGAAGTTGGTAAACTAATTTTTGTTGGCACTGAGCAGTGCCTGGCGCCCATCCGATTTCATATTTCGAGACTTTTCAGAGATTTTGAGGTTATTCGCGTTCGGTGCTAATTTTCGCCTTTTTGAGCATACTTATTTCTGGTTATAACATCTAAATTTCCCCAGGCTAGAAAAAGTACTGTTACAGTACACAACTACTTGCAATTTTATGCTGTAGTTTGGTTGTTTGTCTGATAATAGTTCTTCCAAGCTGTGAGTAGTAGTTTCTCGTATCGGTACTTTGTGGATGATAGATGTATTGAAGTACTACGCTTCCGTCGGTGGACATAGATGTCAGTAGATTGTGACAGCCATGGGGAGTCATAACAAACTGGTGTCAGGTTACACCTCGCCGCCGACCTTGCCCCCCTCCCGCGTCCCCCGCGCTGCGATGCTGCGGCCGGCTGTGGCTCGGATCAATGACCTGCTGACTGGCTGAAAATTATTTATCTTAAAATTCCAATATGGCGGCTTCTCTCTCGATCTCCCGCCGCTTATTCTTTAAATCCTGGAAATCTCAACTATTACTACTTAAATTTAAAAACCCTGAAAATCTCAGCTATTACTACTTAAATTTAGGTGGCGGGGTGTGGCTCAGCTGAATGATCTGCTGACTCGGCTGAAAATGTTTTATCTTAAAAATTCCAAGATTGCGGCTTGTTTCTCTTGATCTCTCGCTATTTATTCCATAAACCCTGAAAACCTCAGCTATTACTACCTTACTTTAAAAATCGGGTTTGAAAATAATTACAGGTTATATATTCTTATATTCTTTTTATTCTTATGATGTATTGTGATTTTATGTAGTGGTATAGCGTGGTTGTGTGGTTTTCTTATAATTTTCCTGTACATAAACAAGCTATTCCATATTCGTCTTCACAGTGAGTGAGTGGGGATTCTCACGAACTGCAGACCGTGTGAAATTTGTTTTTTTTTCAGGTAAAGGGTGCCGCACATAGGTTCTTATAACTATCCTATTTCTTAGAGATAGGGTGGTTGCTGAGGTGTGGTGTCGAGTATAACCTTATATTCGTTTTATCTTTCAGGTGGAGGGTGAAGGTTATCTCGAGTAGGAGGTGAAATTAGGAAACAGCGACAGGGCTGCTGTTTTATGTGGTGGTATAGCGTGGTAACCGAGGACTTATTACTTCTCCTGAAACTACATCTTCGAGCAAAGTTAAAGGGGTGGGGGCTTCTAGAGCAAGTGAGTGCGAGTGTGGACTGAAATCCGAAGTAATGGCGGTGACAGAACCGAAAGTTCTCATACCTGTAGATTCTATTCAGAATTATCATACACAAAGTGATGGGGGGACAGAACCAAAAGTTTTCATACTTCTAGATTCTATCCAGAATAATCACCCTGAAGATTTCTTGGGATGGAGACGTTGACCCACGTCGACGATACAGCGTTGTCTGAACTGGTGAAGCGCAACGTTCAAGTATCCAGAGTCACCGTCCCCGTCCTTTCCCCGCCGCTACCTAAACAACAGTGGTTTTATACTCGAGAAATTTATCACCTCATAACAGAGGGTCTACTCAGCAGTGTTTAGCTCACCGTATATGCATGACTCCGTAACCAAGGGGGCTACCGCTCTTCTCACCTCGTCCGCGGCGCAGCCGCGACGCTGGTATCCGGTAAAACTTTCTTGAAGTGGAGACGGCGATCCCTCGTCGACGACAGCAACCGTCTTATAGAGCGCTATGCTCTTGGAGCTGTGTGAGCTGGGAAGGGGCGCAACGTTTAACTATCCAGAGTCATCGTGTCCATTCTTTGCCGCCTCTACCTAAACAGGTGTGGTTTTATACCCAAGAAATGTATCACCTCATAACAGACGATCGACTTACCAGTTGGCTGTCATCAGACCCGATATCCTTCATCAGTGACTTCACGAACAACGCAGCCTCCGGAATCAGATTGAAGCACGTCTCGCACGGGTGTGGAATCCATCTGGAGCCTTCCAGTTCCCACCCAAGAGCAGTACTCCGGTGTCCAACCCACCATTTGAACGCTGCTTTGTAAAGATCCGCGTCACTCATTGAAGCTGTGTAGATCTGTTCAGCGATCATCCGCCGTGCCACCTCTCCAACCAAACTCGTCCATACAGGTGGTTCTACAATAATGGGGATTTTATAATAAAAAATTACGATTCAGAGATAATGCATGAATATTCCTCTAGTCAATAAAGTAGTTATTCTCACATCTACCCACCTATTTCATGGTGATCCAGACCACCAGATCCACAGAATAAGCCAAACATATTAGAAAAAGATTTAATAACGATTTTATAAAGAAATGAAAGCTCTCAGTATTTTTTTCAAAAGGCGATCGTGGCAGTGGGATATCGATCTCCTAATCTATGTATCACCGTTATTAATAAGAAACAAACTATCTGCGGACGAGATCGAACAAGCTATCTGGTGTGGAGCTTGATAATAACTGAGGAGCCCCTCTTGTGCGGACAGACGGGTGATTCCCCACTAGGTCCCTCCCCTCCTACGACCGGCGGTCAGCGGGTGTGTACAAGACGCGCAACAATCTCCTGATTCGGCATACGTCCTTTTACTCTTATACTCACCCGGAGAGGTGAATAATTTCATCACCCACCAAGAAATAAAGCCTTTGAATATTTTCTCCAGAAAACCTCTCACGAAGTCGGTCTTTGAATTCCGATTTTATCCTTTAATTCCGGATTCAACAATGAACTCTATTACTTTCCACGGGAGGTATAGAATTTGAAACTCGGTTCTTCTGTAGGATGATCAACTGGTCAAGAATGTCTCGGGCACCCAGGTGGCTAACACAGGCCAGATGTTCTGCCACTTCGCCACGGCCTGCAATCAGCGTGGTCTGCACATCCAACAACCTCGATCGACTCACCTAGAGAAGACGATTATTTTAATTAATCAGCGAAATTCGAACACAACCTCTTCGACATAATGATATGATTGTAAAAGGCATTGTTACAAAGTATGGGACCGAGTGACAACGGTAGCGATATCGCCCGCCACGAAGCATACAGACTTCATCTGTTTATTATAACACGGCATTTGAGAAGCGACTCTTCAGAGAAAAGTCCTCACCAATGTCCCGTTCACAATGAGTGTGTGGTACCCTAGTACACATGTAGCTGCAGCCGCACACTCCGTGGAGAGTGTATCTGCTGACGATGGAGGAGCTCCTACTCCCCACCCGATATATAGATACCGTTCTGTAGATATATAGATGTCATATCTCTCGTGTTACACCGCCCACTGAAAAAATATTCATATTTGTATCTCACCAATTCTGTTCCTACCGCTGCTCATACCACTGTCCAAACCCCGTTTCCTCCATTCGGGAGGCCTCCGCCCACCCAAACGTCTCCAAGAAGTCCCGGATTGTCGCAGCACTCGGAGCATCAAGGTTGGTCATATTGCCCACGACAAAAACCCACGATTCAACAAGAAGAACGAACGGTTGCTCTGTTTCAACTGTCTTTCACTCTCCGCGTCGCCTACGACGGACACTATAAGAGCGGGGAAAACTCCTCGTTAGAGGTGGGGTAAGGGTGTGTAACGGAGATGCCCTCTTTCTCAGAAACGCATGTTATATGATTTTAAATGAGATGGCCTGATGCTCAAATATTTGGAGAGAAATAATTGAATCTTCTGACCAAGTTTTAGATATTGCGCGGTTCCTCCAAGAGCAAGTTATATAGACACTGCACGATTCGACCAGGTTTCCCTAGAATAGGGACTTCAATTTCATCCTATCGAAGGATCGCGTTGCAACCTCCACTCTGGAAAGTACGATTCAGCAGGTCAGAACTCACTAATCCCTTGAATCATCCCTCGCGTGAGCACCAATGAGTATATACAAATCCTAATCTACTTCGCGGGGTCACTATAAAATTGTAGAAGGTTGATCGTTTATTGAGACACGTTCAGTTGTACCTAGTGTTATCAGACGGTTCGTGTTACCTAACACTCAACGCTACAAGAGTAACCAGAAAGTATTTTGCGAATATAGCTTATGTGAATAGAAATTTTGTAAATTTTTTCTGTAAAATTTAGTAATTTTTGTAAAATTTAGTAATTTTTGTAAAATTTAGTACATTTTTGTAATGTTTAGTATATTTTTGTATCATTTAGTAATTTTTTGTAAAATTTAGTAATTTTTTAATTCAGTAATTTTTTTGTAAAATTTTACGACTTGTATAAACAGGAGATAACTATGAACTAAGATGACTCGTGTGAGAGATATCGAAGAGGAGACCATTTTTAAAGCAGATCTTTTCATTTATCTGAAACGAATAACATAGAGTCCTTACGATTTATCATAGTAGCTTTATCTGAAGTAAAAATAATCTACAGAGATAATTTACACTGTGGACAATTTTTAATCATTGGTATTGGTCCGTCAAATTCATCTCCGCATGACTTATAATGTTCCGGGCATCTCCGACAATCGGCAATGTCTTGGTCCGCCTTCATATTCTCAGATAGTTTCTCCCACACCTCATCGATGATGTTCGATCCATAGATGAGAATGAAATCTTTCGTCAAAAAGGCAATATCTTCCGCCTTCATCTGCTTCAGACTACCCAGTTGTAGGTACAAGTGCAACGATTTACTCAGGGAGCTCGAACACTTCGTCACGTACCATTTTTTCAGGAGCTGAACATTTTCGAAAGCACAGTGGTATCTTGGAAGGGTCTCATGATGTTCATAATGCATGCAATGGCATATGCCGATGTGGTCTAGCTGTTGGAATGCAGGACATCCCAGCTCTGCTAAATCGATGACAGGCTTCGAATAGTTGATTATTCTTTGCACCCACTCTTTCTTCTCCAATCACTTCACGTACAGATAACTCGCATTCTGAACAATTTTCTTTAACACTTTCTGCACATCAGTGTAAGCTATATCACCAACATCCCACGGTATACCATGATAATTTCCTGTTAACCAAGCATTGGTAGCTCTGTTTTTAACTGGTAACGCTATCCACGCGCAGGGTGGTCCGAAGAGAATGCAGGCCAAACTTTGTATACCTGCTTCGTCTCGTTGAACCGAGATTGTCGCTAGTTCCTTAGGTACGAATTTATTGTTCCCTCGCGTCCGTGAATTTGCGGGCAACCGGCTTATCGCCTTGAGCGTGACCTCGCGATGCCACGTCCAACGGACATTTACGACGTTGAATCGCGCCGACTTGTCCACCCGCAGCAGCACGAAAATCGTCTCACCTCCGAATCCTCCCAGCGGGAATTCCCTATATTCGAAGGCGTTACGTTCGTCCGGGTCCACCGGGGCCTCATACTCCTCGCAGCTGGCAACGTCGTTCGGATCGTCGGTCCCGTAGGTGTCCAGGATTCTGTATGCCTTGTGATTCCTGCCTACTTCGAATTCTGATTTGGCCAGTCCAATGTGGAACTTGAGCGGGGGCTCAAAGGCCCTTAAATCGTGAGCCACCACGATATACGAGTCGACGTCCGTGACAGTCGTCACGTCATCCGGCCTTGCCGGCTTATAAATCACTTCCATCGCGTTCTCGAGCACTAAGTAACGTTTTTTTTTTTTTTTTTTTTGTTTCAATTTATTTTCAACGAATTCGCAAACGCAGAAAAAGTCGTCGGATTAGGTGCAATTAGGTGCAAACCGCGCGCCCAGCGAAGACTGACTCGGCCGCGGCACGCTCCCGAGTTATATAAGCTCGGCCGACCTGCGCGGGAGATCTTCGCCGAGGTTCCGCGCATGTCCGCCGAGGTTATATATATGTCGGGAACGAAAACTCGCGCGGTAACTCCTGGTTCAGCGCTCGACGAGGACGGACCTCCGTGAAATTTATATGTACAGCGCAGCCAAAAGAGGTGATGTCGCGCAGAAACGAGTCCGTCGATGCGTTTCGTAGGTTAGGTGCAAATTTCAACGGCAATTTCAGACGATTTTCATCGCAAAACCGAACTACGGCAGACCACTGCGCGTGACGGCGGGGGTCCGGGGGCGAAGCCCCCCCGACTCAAAACATATTCTGACATCAAGTTTTTCAAGAACTACCAGCCTAACGGTAATACCATTATCGAATCGAAACATGACATACCTGGTTGCCGTCGTTTCATCTCTACGTCGTCGTCTCGTCTTCTTCATCTTCGCGTCGCTGAAACGGTAAGGACAATAAAGGGGTTGCCGAAACCGTAAGTACGATAAAGAGCGCCAAGTCTGGTATGTCACATTGAACGCTTATTTTTATTATCGTTTGTTTGTTTGTTTGTTTATTTTATTAACGGTAAGATTGGAAGAGATGAGATAAGAAGTAGACTACGGAATAAAAATAATTCATTGATTTATTAATATAATATTTATTTATTTCTTAATTTATATGGACATAATATAAAAATAATTAACTAAATCTATGGCTTATTGTTAGACAGTCGCGCGCGTTTAGCAGCCTCGTAGAGACGCTCCGTCAAGGACTCGACGCGCCGGCGCTTCAGCCTCTCGTTCAAGTCGAGGCGGCGGCGCTCGGGTGCACCGTCATCGTCGGTGCGACTCCCCGGGTCGCCGCCGATCTCCGACGTTGGCGCGACGAGACCCTAAAAAAAGATGACCGTATGACTGACAGAGATCCAAAAGTACGACCAACTTTTCGGTGAATTCGGGCGGGAGCGACCCGGCCGTAGCGACCGTAGAAATTTGAAATTTTGCGTCGCTTGTGTTATTTTGAGGTGGAAGCAACCGGAAATGTGACAAATATGACAGAAGGGATGGAAAATATGACAAATACGAGAAAAGGGATGGAAAATATTACAAAATCTGACTTGCCTCGCCAGTCGGCGGTCCCTCGACCTCCTCCGTCCCTCGATCGTCCCCGGCCTCGGAGGCGAGCGCGAGTTTCGAGTCGGGGAACTCGAACTCCTCCGACACGTCGTCCCCGGCCTCAGAGGCGACCACCGCAAGTTTCGGGTCGGGGAACTCTTCGTCGTCGCTCGATAACACGACGACGACGTCGTCGTCGAGCCCCTACAAGAATATCATCAATATGATTAACAGAGATCCAAAAATACGATCAAAAAATGACCGAAATTATCACAGAAGGGATGGAAAATATTACAAAATGTGACTTGCCTCGCCAGTCCGCGGGATCGCCTCCTCCGCCTCTTCCTTCATCTCCTCCCTTATCTCTAATACCAGCCCCTCGGCCGGCATCTCGACGTCGTCATCGACGAGTATATAAACGACGTGCTCCGAGTCGTCGAGCCCCTGAAAGAACATCATCATCGATACGATCAACAGAGATCCAAAAATACGACGAAAAAATGACCGAAATTACGACAGAAGGGATGGAAAATATGACAAATATGAGAAAAGGGATGAAAATATTACAAAATGTGACTTGCCTCGCCAGTCGGCGGCGATCCCGCCGCGTCCCGCACCTCGCCCTCGGGCATCTCCGGCTCACCCGCGTCCTCCAGGTCGACGGCGACGATGTCGAGCCCCTGAAAGAACATCATCATCGATACGATCAACAGAGATCCAAAAATACGATCAAAAAATTACCGAAATTATCACAGAAGGGATGGAAAATATTACAAAATGTTACTTGCCTCGCCAGTCTGCGGGATCGCCTCCGCCTCGTCCCCGGCCATCTCCGCCTCACAGCCCTGCATCGCGATCTCCAGCTCGAGATCGTCGCTTAGGACGACGTGAGTAATTTCGGGTTGCGAGTCGTCGAGCCCCTAAAAGAATATCATCAATATGCGATTAACAGAGATCGAAAAATACGACGAAAAAATGACCGAAATTATGACAGAAGGGATGGAAAATATTACAAATATGAGAAAAGGGATTAAAATATTACAAAAATTGACTTGCCTCGCCAGTCGGCGGTCCCTCCACCTCCGACTCCGTCTCCACCTCCGACTCCGTCTCCACCTCATAGATGTCGGGGACGACGACGGCGCCGGATGTCGGTTCGTCGGGGACGACGACGGCGCCGGATGTCGGTTCGTCGTGGGCGTCGAAGACGACGCAGTCGATCAGCCCCTAAAAGAATATCATCGGTATGATTAACAGAGATCCAAAAATACGATCCAAAAATGACCGAAATTATCACAGAAGGGATGGAAAATATGACAAATATGAGAAAAGGGATGAAAATATTACAAAATCCGACTTGCCTGGAGCGCCAGGTAGACGTCCTTCTCGTGATGCAGGTCCTCCGAGAAGGGGGCACTGGGTCTCGAGAAGTATGTGCCTTCTCCGACATCGCTCCACGCCCTCAGAGCCAAATCTAGGTCTTTGAGTCCTGCCTCCAACGTCCGCTCGTTCTCGATTCGTTTCCTGGTTCTGCTCGCCCGAGCCTTCTCCTCTTCTTCAATGCTCGATAGAATCCTTCGCAGGATCCTCTCGTTTACCTCGTCTTGATCTGCCATAATTATTTATTTATTTATTTTTTCCGTCTTGAATGCTCGATAAGCTACTGTCGCGCGCCCAGCGAAGACTGACTCGGCCGCGGTACGCTCCCGAGTTATATACGCCCGGCCGACCGGCGCGGAAGATCTGCGCCGAGGTTCCGCGCACGTCCGCCGAGGTTATATATATGTCGGGAACGAAAACTCGCGCGGTAACTCCTGGTTCAGCGCTCGACGAGGACGGACCTCCGTGAAATTTATATGTACAGCGCAGCCAAAAGAGGTGATGTCGCGCAGAAACGAGTCCGTCGATGCGTTTCGTAGGTTAGGTGCAAATTTCAACGGCAATTTCAGACGATTTTCATCGCAAAACCGAACTACGGCAGACCACTGCGCGTGACGGCGGGGGTCCGGGGGCGAAGCCCCCGGTGGCGGCCCAGGGGGTTCGGGGCGAAGCCCCCCCGACTCAAAACATATATCGACATCAAGTTTTTTAAGAACTACCAGCCCAACGTCGGTACTATTATAGAATCGGAACATAATATACCTGCTCGCCATCGAATTGCCTGCTTATCGAACGTTCTACGAACATTGAAACAGCTTGCAACATCCGCGATATCAAGAGTTTATTAAAAAATTCCGAAAAAATTATTGTATGGTCGGTGATAGGCTCCCAAACCTGATTTCAACCCTCGCTACCCTCAGAGACTCCCCGATTTTGATTTCGTTACCCGGAACTTGGCATATTTCGACTTTAACCTGAAAATTGACTTTCTTGGCTCCGGAGATGAATGATTGTCATAGAAATTCATGACCTGGAGGGTTGAAATTCCAGATCATGGTCGGTGATAGGCTTCTAAACCTGATTTCAACCCTTCCTACCCTCAGAGACTCCCCGATTTTGATTTCGTTACCCAGAACTTGGCATATTTCGACTTTCACGTGAAAATTGACATTTTGGCTCCGGAGATGAATGATTTTCATAGAAACTCATGACCTGGAGGGTTGAAATTCTAGATCATGGTCGGTGATAGGCTTCTAAACCTGATTTCAACCCTTCCCACCCTCAGAGACTCCCCGATTTTGATTTCGTTACCCAGAACTTGGCATATTTCGACTTTCACCAGAAAATTGACTATCTGGCTCCGGAGATGAATGATTTTCATAGAAATTCATGACCTGGAGGGTTGAAATTCCAGATCATGGTCGGTGATAGGCTCCCAAACTTGATTTCAACCCTTCCTACCCTCAGACACTCCCTGATTTTGATTTCGTTACCCGGAACTTGGCATATTTCGACTATCACCAGAAAATTGACTTCTTGGCTCCGGAGATGAATGATTTTCATAGAAATTCATGACCTGGAGGGTTGAAATTCCAGATCATGGTCGGTGATAGGCTTCTAAACCTGATTTCAACCCTTCCTACCCTCAGACACTCCCCGATTTTGATTTCGTTACCCAGAACTTGGCATATTTCGACTATCACCAGAAAATTGACTTCTTGGCTCCGGAGATGAATGATTGTCATAGAAATTCATGACCTGGAGGGTTGAAATTCTAGATCATGGTCGGTGATAGGCTCCCAAACCTGATTTCAACCCTCGCTACCCTCAGAGACTCCCTGATTTTGAATAGTTTCTCATCATGGTTTCTCGTAGTTCGCGGTGGTATACCGACTCGTAGTAATTCTTCATGAGGATGAGGTATGCGGTCCGATTATGTTAATACTTCGAGGGCTCCCTAGATGGCGCTGATCGGCGAAATACGCCCCTCCCCACGTAACACAGAGCGATCCATCAATTTTAATATATTATTTGTGTTCCACGAGTACGGGCGCGCGTCGTGTGCATACAATGGCGTCTTGCGGCAGGTTAATTTGTTAGTACCAGGGAATCGATTCGCCGTGAAGGGTTCACTGAAAAAAAAATCTCGCTCCGATAGCAAGAATTCTGGTTCCCTCAGCCAGAACGTACATCGCACCGATAGCAGCGCCTTTGTCAAGCTGTGGCAACTGAACAACTCTGCCAAACGTATTTAAGTTGCTAGAAGAATACGTATCGCTGCAGGAGCCATATTAAAGCTGCTAGAAGAACACGTATCGCTGCAGGAGCGATCACGTATCGCTGCAGGAGCGATCACGTATCGCTGCAGGAGCGATCACGTATCGCTGCAGGAGCGATACAAGAAATATTATTTTCTGCAACGATAACAGTGTATAGACGACGTAATGACAGCGTATAGCCGACTACAGTGTATTCAGATCATAAATTGACTTACAGATAGACCAGTTAGTTATTTGGCGTTTATAATTTTGACTTCAATACGAGAAAGTGTCTAAATTTTTTCTCGCAAAAGAGGTTATGTTAGATAAAGGTGTGACGGTTCGAAGTAACTATGGATGATATCGCTGCTGTAGCGATATACATTATTCCTGCAACTATATTCATTCTTATGGTAAGGAACTGCTCTGAGCGATAAATTAAATCGCTGGGGAAGCGAAAAATTTTTTCCAGTGTTGGACAGCATCATAGACAGGTGGTGAATTGTACTCTATCACCCTTCGTCACCGAGCGATACGTGTGAAAGGATTCCCAGAATAAGGCCGTCAGGTGTGGAATCCTAACCTACAACAGTTTGTGACCGCGTTGCTGAACGACGGACGAATCTCTTTTCATGTTCGCAACAAGCTTTGTACAGAAGCTCGGACCAAAACAGAGACGCTCGTGTTTGGTAAGTTTGTCGAAACAACGTCATAAATTCCACCTCGCCGTTTCATTGTAATTTATACGGGTTTTTGAGTCGCGAATCGCAAAATCGCGATGTCATTTTCGAAAGAGTAGGAATTCGTTTACGCGTTTCGTACGTTAGGCGTCAATTTCAAGGGCAGAAACGAGTCCTTTTCCCCTTTTTGCAATTTCAACCGCCGAAACGAGTATGTCGAAGCGTTTTGTAGGTTAGGATATCGATTTCAACGGCAGAAACTAGTTTGTCGAAGCGTTTTGTAGGCTAGGTGTCAATTCCAACCTCCAAAACGAGTCTGTCGATGCGTTTCGAAGGTTAGGTGTAAATTTCAACGGCAGAAACGAGTCTGTCGAAGCGTTTTGCAGGTTAGGTTTCAATTCCAACCGCAATTTCATACGATTGAAGCGTTTTGTAGGTTAGGTGTCGATTTCAACTGCAATATCATACGATTTTTATCGCAAAACCGAACTATGGCAGACCACTGTGCGTGGCGGCGGGGGTCCGGGGGCGAAGCCCTGAGATTTGGACGCATTCGAATAAGACCGCCAATTCCAGGCCGCCATCTTGTTTTTCAGAAAAATAAAGTCATAACAGGTTCGAAAAGATTCAAATAAACCCGCGCCGATTCCGAGGCGGCAGCCATCTTGCTTTCTTTCGCGACGCCGACGGACGAGGAGTGGGGGTATGGCGCCAGTGACGTCACCGTGTTGATGTTTACATCGGTTTGTTGTGACGCTCCAGAGCTGACCCTATCTACTGACGTATGGAGGCCCCGATTTCAGATAGCTTGCGTAAAACAATTGGAATGAAAGAAATATGTATTTTGAAAAGTAGAAAATGTGAGAAAAAAAGTCGCGGCCGGATTCGGTCAAAGTCAGCGTCAAACTTTGGGCAATGGTGAATTGCAAGAAGTGCGGAGGCTGCGACCGGGCCAAAAAGCCTGCAATGCACAAAAAATAATAATAATAAAATAATAATAGGTAATAATATCAAAATAGAAGCATTTTCAATGCTAATAATAATAATTTATGTCCGAATAAACCGATTTTCTTGAAGGAATTCATTCATTTTTCATCATCATTCATTTTATATGTATATGGGGCATTCCACGTCAAACTGACCCCTCATGAGCGTGACCCTCTGGGATTTCGATACTCAATGGATTTTTTGGTTGGTTTTTTACAAAAATGATGCGTCTAATTTTTTAAAATTTTCCCACCATTTTTGAAGTTTACGGTGACCTCAAATATCATCATCAAGATGGACATTTTTCAAATCGCGTTTTTCTTTGTGTAAAATCAGGGACTCGAAAACACATCGTTTGGACATAGTCCGATCATGGGATGGAAGTACTAAAATTTTTTTTCAATTTTTAATGTTGACAAAAAAAAATTCTAATTGTGGTTTTTTGTAGTAAAAAATAAAACAAAAAGAAACTTTAAAATTTGATTTTCTTGTTGGTTCAAGAGTAAAACGCCAAAAACGATGCTCGTTTCGAAAAACAAAAAAAAAAAATAATAAAAACGCAATCAACGGTCATCTTCAATGAAAATACATAATTCATTCAGGGAGATTACTTTATTGTCATGAAATTCCGATATTATTTCCATAGAATAGTTCCGTTCAAAAAAAACTTCGTGAAAACTACGAAATTCGTCAATTTGGCGATAATCAACTTTCGACTTTTCACTCGTTTTCTTTGAAATGAACAATTCTATGAAAACTATATCGAAATTTCATGACAATGAGGTAATTTCCCTAAATAAACTATGTATTTTTATTGAAGATGACCGTTGATTGTGTTTTTTTTTTTTTTCGAATCGAGCATCATTTTTCGGAATTTTACTCTTCAACCAACAAGAAAATCAAATTTGACCAAGACAAAGTTCATTTTTGTTTTCTTTTTGACTACAAAAAAACACGATTAGAATTTTTAATTTTTTTTTTTCAAAATTGAAAATTGAACAAAAAAATGTTAGGATTTTCATCCCATGATCGGACTATGACCAAACGATGTGTTTTTGAGTCCCTGATTTTACAAAAAAAATTTGCGATTTAACAAATGTCCATCTTGATGATGATATTTGAGGTCACCATACAATCTGCAAAAACAGCGGAAAAATATAAAAAAAATTAGAGGCATCATTTTTTACCAAAAGGAACCAAAAAATCCATTGAGCATCGAAATCCCAGGGGGTCACGCTCATGAGGGATCGGTTTGACGTAGAATGCCCCATATATGTACATATGTATATGCATACTCCATTTCTTCCATCACAATTAACGGAAACAAAAAGATATATTTCGACACAATAAATTATAACGCAATCAATCGAGTCTAATAGCCGAGGGTTTCTTCAATCCGAAGAATCATGTTGTTTTCGTGACCATGGATAGAATAAATTGTTTACTCGTCGGATTAGGTCATTTTTTTTTGAAGATGTTTATTGTCTTAGCGATCGACGTTTCGGCCGGGCCCGGCCGGCCATCTTCAGGCTATAATACAATTTCACTAAATTAGTATTGTATATTGTTACATAGTTGCTTAAATTAATATTATATATTGTTACAAAAATTCTTAAATTAAAGTACAATTAATCTGCAGAGATTTTTTCTGTGATTTGCGTGAAAAACTTACATTTGACTCCTAGCACGATGCGTATTGTATGACGCTCTTAGAGGAAGTGGTTAATTTGTGTTTATTGATCGATTTATTGATTTGTCGATTTGTCTATGTCGGTCGATAACTGAGAGATGGTTCACATATCGAAAAGAAGGCGGTTAGTTCAATTTGAGAATTCCTGAATACAAATGACTTAGGTTTTGGATGTCCGTCCGTTTCTTAACTGAGTTATTTTTAGATATGTGAATCATTTCTTTTATCAGTCTTTTTCTGAGATTGTTGTCAGTATCTAGGACCTGAGCATTGTCAAAGTCAAAAACATGTCCATTGGTAAGCGAGTGGAACGCGAGGGCAGATTTATCAGGATTTTTGGATTTTACATCATATTTATGTGCTGTGATACGGTTTTTAAGATGTTGTTTGGATTGCCCTACATACCACTGTGGACATGTTTTGCAGTCGATTTTATATATGGTGTTAATTTTATCTGCGGTAGGAACCTTGGATTTTAAATTTTCAAAAAGTTTAGATACAGAAAGAAAAAAAAGTTAGAAAAAAAAAAGTTTAGATACAAAAGATTAGATAAAACCTATAAATAACGATGCCAAAGCGAAAGTCGAAATTAACAAATACAAAACAGCAAGAGAATTTCTCAAAAAACACCAAAACATTCTAGTCACAAAAGCCGACAAAGGCAATGTGACGGTAATCATGAACAAAACAGAATATGTTTCAAAAAGTCAGGAATTACTCAATGATACCACCACATATGAAATTATAAAAAAAGATCCCACTAAGAACACGGAAAAACAAGCCAACAACATCATCAATGACTGGTGCATAAATAATTACATCTCATCCTCCACAGCCAAGAGCTTAAAAACACATAACGCCTTACCTCCTAAGATCTACTTTCAACCGAAAATTCACAAATGTAACGTACCACTTAGACCTATTGTTTCCAACATTAACGCACCAACATACAAACTTTCAAGATTTTGTGCTGGTATATTATCAAATGTAGTTGGCAAATCCGAATACCATGTTAAAGACTCTTGGTCGTTCGTCGATCAAATAAAAGGTGTAATTATTCCTCCGGACCATGTATTATTATCTTTGGATGTAGAATCACTGTATACTAACATCCCAACTAATCTCGCGTTAGCTGTCATAGGGAAAAAATGGAATGACATAAAACAACACACGACCATAACAAAAAAATGCTTCATAAAAGCAATAAAACTATGTCTTGATTCCACATTTTTTATACATAACAACACCCACAAGAGAAGAGATTACAAATAACAACACCCACTATAGACAGATATACGGTGTAGCAATGGGATCACCCATTAGTCCAGTTGTTGCCAACCTTGTGATGGAAAATCTTGAACAAAAAATCATCGACAAACTACCCTTTCAGTTAACTTTCTACAAAAGATATGTAGATGACATTCTCACCTGTGTCCACAAAGATAATGTCGATAAACTTCTACACAAATTTAACAACTACCACCCGAGGTTAAAATTCACGTACGAACTGGAAAAAAACAATCGCATCAGCTTTTTGGACACTATGGTGATTAATGATCAGAATCGTATCATAACTGATTGGTACAGAAAAAATACATGGTCCGGAAGATATTTACATTTTACCTCAAGTCATCCTCTAGAATACAAAAAAAGCGTGATAATTGGATTAATTGACAGATGTATTGGACTCGCTCATCCTAAATTTAGAAAACAAAACATCAAATTGGTTGTAAACACCTTACTGAAGAATGGATATCCGTTAACACTAATCAATCGCATAAAAAATGATAGAATTCACAGACATTGTAACAGTATAGATTGGAATATGAACGGGAACAACAACAATAAAATTATTTGTTCCATCCCTTACATCGATGGACTAACACCTCGCATCCAACATATCCTAAAAAAAGAAGGTATATCCACTACCAGTAAGGTGATACACAACACGTCTAAACTTTTTGAAAATTTAAAATCCAAGGTTCCTACCGCAGATAAAATTAACACCATATATAAAATCGACTGCAAAACATGTCCACAGTGTTATGTAGGGCAATCCAAACAACATCTTAAAAACCGTATCACAGCACATAAATATGATGTAAAATCCAAAAATCCTGATAAATCTGCCCTCGCCTTCCACTCGCTTACCAATGGACATGTTTTTGACTTCGACAATGCTCAGGTCCTAGATACTGACAACAATCTCAGAAAAAGACTGATAAAAGAAATGATTCACATATCTAAAAATAACTCAGTTAACAAACGGACGGACATCCAAAACCTAAGTCATTTGTATTCAGGAATTCTCAAATTGAACTAACCGCCTTATTTTCGATATGTGAACCATCTCTCAGTTATCGACCGACATAGACAAATCGACAAATCGATAAATCGATCAATAAACACAAATTAACCACTTCCTCTAAGAGCGTCATACAATACGCATCGTGCTAGGAGTCAAATGTAAGTTTTTCACGCAAATCACATAAAAAATCTCTGCAGATTAATTGTACTTTAATTTAAGAATTTTTGTAACAATATATAATATTAATTTAAGCAACTATGTAACAATATACAATACTAATTTAGTGAAATTGTATTATAGCCTGAAGATGGCCGGCCGGGCCCGGCCGAAACGTCGATCGCTAAGACAATAAACATCTTCAAAAAAAATGACCTAATCCGACGAGTAAACAATTTATTCAATCCGAAGGTTACGTATCATAACAAAGCGCAACGAATGACAATGAAGCCTTCGATTGTTTTTATTGATCGTCGTTTGGGTAACCGATGTTCGATCGATACAGATCGCACTATCGGTAAAAAGATTACCAATTCAAAGAATTGAGCAAAATTATTTAAGAAAAGCCGGGCCTGTCACCCACCCCCTTCGATTTGGCTGATTTTTTGTGAGCATGTTACTTACCTGGAGAGTAGTCAAAAGCCAAAATATTATGTCCCGAAAAAATTTATTGGCCGAGTTACAGTTTTTTTTAACATTTTTGACTCGAATTTGGGTATTTTCGATTATGCAAAGGTTTTTTGTACTACGTGGCTGAAAATCGGTTTCTTCATGTAAAATTGACCCAGGAACACGAATCTGGCCACAGATTTGACCTACGACAAAAACCTACAGTAATATTAGCCAAAAACACCCAAAATTGACCAAAAAAGTCCCAAATCTTGAGGAAACGGTCCAAAAAAAAACGTTTTCGACTTTCTGAGGCAGCAATCCTGTAGGAAAAAAGCCAACGAATCCAATAACCACATTTCCAGATTTCTAGGACGAACCGTTCAAGAGATACGCGTTGTCAAAGTTGGAGAATCTTGATTTTCCTGCAAATAATGGACCTTTTTAAGGGGAGGCTCTACTCGATTATGACCGACTTACCGACATAAGTGGGCGTGTCGCTTATTTCGATGAAAATTGAAGTCTACGGGCCTAAATCGCAAAAAAGGGCTCTGTCGCGGATCGCTACGTGTAATTCCGAACCTACATATGTCAAAACCTTTTTGTTTTGTGCGGAAACAAAGTAATAGCATTGTTATTGCGAAAATGTGACAGTTGGGCGACGACGCCAATTGATACATTTTCGTAATAACAATGCCATTACTTTGTTTCCGCACAAAACAAAAAGGTATTTACATATTTAGGTTCGGAATTGCACGTAGCGATCCGCGACAGAGCCCTTTTTTGCGATTTAGGCCCGTAGACTTCAATTTTCATCGAAATAAGCGACGCGCCCATTTATGTCGGTAAGTCGGTCATAATCGAGTAGAGCCTCACCTTAAGGGTTCTTATTATTTTATTTCACGAAAAAGTAAATTTAATTATTTTGACCAGAATCTGACGAATCTCATTTGATGAAAATAACCTATTGATACTCGATTGAGATAGTCGTGGTGAATGCCGCAAAATAGGCCTTTAGGTCGGAAATTTGTCCAACGAGGTCAAAAAAGTCCATTATTGCCAAAAAAACAAGATTCTCCAACTTTGACAACGCGTATACGCTTGAACGGTTCGTCCTAGAAATCTGGGAATGTGGTTATTGGATTCGTTGGCTCTTTTCCTGCAAGATTGCTGCCTCAGAAAGTCGAAAACAATTTTTTTTGGACCGTTTCCCCAAGATTTGGGACTTTTTTGGTCAATTTTGGGAGTTTTTGGCTAATATTACTGTAGGTTTTTGTCGTAGGTCAAATCTGTGGCCAGATTCGTGTTCCTGGGTCAATTTTACATAAAGAAACCGATTTTCAGCCACGTAGTACAAAAAACCTTTGCATAATCGAAAATACCCAATTTCGAATCAAAAATGTGATAAAAAATTGTAACTCGGCCAATAAATTTTTTCGGGACATAATATTTTGGCTTTTGACTACTCTCCAGGTAGGTAACATGCTCACAAAAAATCAGCCAAATCGAAGGGGGTGGGTGACAGGTCCGGCTTTTCTTAAATAATTTTGCTCATAATTGTGATGGTGCGATCAATGTCCACGTGAATTAACATGATATTTGTATTAAAAAATTCATAACAATGAGAAAAATTGGGATATCCATTGCTTAAGAAATCATCCGGTCAAAATACAAGCCCTCTGCAACAAAATTGCTTTCGATGTGCATTTGTTGGTCGACGACGAATGTTTACCATGGCGACGCGGGATTTTTGTTTCCAAACAGTTTGTGCGTCCTTTGCAGTTAGCTTCGTCAGCGTCAGTGATCGCATCGTTTTGCTCATTATCGTGATGTAAGTATTTCATTGTTGATTGTTCGTTGCGATAATGATTGCTTCTTGTCGGTCTTTTCCGATGATTCCTTCTTTATCGTTTTTATATTTAATACTTACCTCACTAGGTAATGATACAATTATTCACTTTCTTCCGATCAGCGTCGTTTTCTTTATTCAATGTTTATGTTGAGGTAATTTTATTGATTGATCAGTATAGTCAGGCGGTTGAATAATTGCTTTATTGCTTGTTGATCATGCACAGGTACAATTTTTAATTCATAATTAACGTAGGTCCGAAGAGAAAGGGAACGACTCCGCGTCACGCGGGCCACGAGTCAAACCAGAGCAATTAAAGCATTTAATTGATTATATGGCCGGGCATCGTAGTTTTGCAAGAGGAAAATCATCCGAATCCTCGGGTTCGAATGGCGACGAGTGGCAGATATTGGCCATAGATCTCAATAACATAATCGGCGCACGCAAGAGCACCGAACAATGGGTGAAGGTGAGAATAATCCTTCTACTCAAATTTTTTATTCCGCTGCATAATACCGCAGGGTTGACGTATAATTTTTTCATCCTCGCTCTACAACATTTCCTCACTGCATTAGGACTACTTTCCAATATATATTTTCTACAGCCTGAAACTTATTATAACACCACTATACGTGCAAATAAGTAGCATTCCATGAGCTCAGTCCTTCATCTTGCATCCTCTGCTCCTACGTTTTCTCTTGTGCTCCTCTCTTTTCCAGGATCCATCGTATTTTTCTGTCTGTCTTCTGACCCCTCTCCTTCTTTCCTGTAAAAGAATTCACATTGTTTGCATTAACGATTGTCTCACCTGCCGCGGCTGTGGTCGATTAATTGCGATTAATAACTTTCGTTGCTCAATTTTTGGACAATGATTTGTATCGGTTTTCCAGACATGGGTGGATCTTCGTTACCGTGTGAGAACGAAAGCCTCAGCGCTAAAGACCGCGAAAACGCAAACCGGGAATCTACCCATCGAGGCTGATAAGTATTTGACGGAGCTTGAACTAAAAGTCCTTGACATCATAGGCAAAGTCGCGGTAGAGGGGACTCCCGGAGCCATGGACAGTATGCCAGAAACCGAGGTGAGGATTATCAAAATAAATAATAGGTACTGTGGTACGCGAGCGATTCGACGGGTCCTAATAATAGACGGCTACCCTAGGAAAGCGGGCTGGTTAAAAAAGAGCTGTATAAAACTCTATATTGTCACAAAAATGTATCTTCCATCCTATCTCTAATTAATGCCTACGAATTGACTTATTTCAAACAAGCATAAAACTAATGCCTATATCATACAAGATTCCGTTTCATAACTCAAATAACTAGAAATAAATCTTTCATGTGAAAAATTATCATTCGAGGTCAAAATTTATTTTTGATATAACGATTTTGTTATGAATTTCCATTCACTTATTTCATTCATAAAATCGAACAAACTTTTCATGAATTAAAATACGCCCTTTTGTTTTATAAATTTTGTTTGTCTCCCCATTTTTAATTAATTTCCTTTCCAATTCCGAGCCTCCGTAACAGTTTTCAGTATTACTGTAACAGTTTGTAACAGATCTTCACGGTAATTTGGCCCAGCAAGTGCTGCAGGCGCCTTCCTGGCATCTTTTCAGTAATTTGACTCATCAGTTCCGTAGATTTGTTGTGATAGATATGATGAATATAAATAAATTTTTTTTTTAATGTACTTGGCGCGAGACTCTACCGAGTCTCTTGATGTCTCATTAATGAGGTAAAGATTAATACTTTATGCACCTTACTACCCAGGTTCGGTAGATCTGTCGTGACAGATATGATGAATATAAACTGTTACAGTAATACTGAAAACTGTTACAGAGGCTAGGAATTGAAAATGAAATTAATTAAAAATGGGGATACAAAGATATTGATAAAATAATGTCTCATTGACGAGGGAGATTTTTTCATTGTGACGAGCCATTCGTAAATTGTTCCTTTAAACCTTTCTTCCTTTTTCTTAATACCAGTGAAATGTTTTCATGACTAGACTGGTTACTTGTATATGTGTATAAATCATTTCGTTAGGCGGATCTCAATTGGAACCTCTGTTTGGTTCACGTTGTCATTATTTCTGAATGTTACACCCGACAATTTTGTTTGAGAAAATTGAAACCTGATACTCTGTGACATACTCCCTGATACTCTCTTTCATTATTCACCCAGTCTGCGGTGCGACGATTGATTGCTGGAGACCGTAGTGTCATCGACGAGGTCGATTCCATCCACTCGACGGAAGAGACATACAGCACCCGGGGACCTATGATGAAAATAGAAAGTGGGATCGGTGAGCAATGCGAGCACAAAGTAGCTTCCATTACCAACAATTTCAATGACAATCCATGTACCACAGTGTATAACGCTGATTTCACTGTTGCGCAATAATTCGATAATCAATAAAAACCAATTATTGCACTTCATTTTCAGCCATGGAATCAGAAGATTCCGAATTTGAAGAGAGCATACCGTCTTGCAGCGAAATGTCGACGAATCGATCGGCTCCCCCTGCAAACAAACCTTTGGCACGCAAGGGACCGACGACGACGCCCGTAATGGCCAAGAGATTGGCAACGGAGGAGCGGGCCAACCAATTTGCTGCTATGCAGGCCAAGCAGGTGGAAACTATGGCGGTAAGATTTTCTAAATTTGCTATATTTAGTGAGATACGTGTTTTGAATTGTATTATTAATAAAATATTGCATTTTTTTAAAACCCAACAGCTGATGGAAAAGGCACAGATGCTGGCTGCTCAAACTCAGGCATCGCAG
Organism: Euura lappo; assembly: GCA_018257835.1. NCBI lineage: Eukaryota > Metazoa > Arthropoda > Insecta > Hymenoptera > Tenthredinidae > Euura > Euura lappo. The sequence continues at coordinate 57,706 of JAEUYN010001914.1, forward strand.
CTCCAGCACCAAAAGGCCATGCTCCAAGAGAGCCAGCTCTTTCGGATGAGAGTGAAAAAGCTTTCCCTAACTTTGAGGAACCTGGTCGATCGCCTGGCTGAAAAATAAGTTATAAAAAATATGAAAAAAAATCTAAAAAAAACGAATGAAAAATAAGTCGGAAAAGATTTGAAAAAAGGACTTGAAAAAAAAAAAAAATAAATTGATCTAAATTGAAAACGGAAATGTTACTTGTACGCATTTATTACGACTTTATAGTATTAGCGATGGTTTAACCCTAGCCAGCCACATTTATTATTCGTACCATAAGAAATACGTCGTTTTTGCTGTCCCACAGACCATGTGTGGCTTGCTAAGGTTATACCGAATATTTTTATTTTAGACCATGAGGTATCGGTCATAGACCATGTCCCAAATACTCTCGAGGGTTGTTACTGGTGTTTGCCGTCTCTGTTGAAAATTCCAATTCTGATTCGGGGGTTTGTCGTCCACTTCGCACTGTTATCTCGTCTTCTTCTTCTTCTTTTTCCTTAATGGCTTCGTCCCCACGTGGCACACTGTTATCTCTGCACAGTCCAAATAATAATGAATGATTCAACCGATTGAGCAGTCGACGTGCAGTGTGTTCGACTTTCTTCCTGAGACTTGTCCAAAACCTCGCGCATCGATGCGGTGTCGACCACGTGTCGACGTTTTCTCAACTCTCAACGTTGGGCCCACACGACAAAGGGTGCTTTCCAACAAGATTGTTTATTATATTTTTTATGTAATTCATGTTTTTTTTATATAATTGTTCCGCCGTTACTAGAATAACCATTTCATCATATTATTATAGCATAATGACGTTGTTGTAGATAGATAGACAGATAGGTTATATTATATCCATGGCAATATTGGATAACCTTGCAGTGTATTTACAAAATAATATACACTGCAAGCGAAAGAAGAGTAGTGTATATTGTATGAATATAAAATTGGTAATACATATTTTTGAATTGAGGATTTTCTCAAAGAACGATAGAGTGACCACTAGGTAAGCGCTAGTGTCGAATCTAGGGAATATTTGAATTTCGAGTTTCAATAGCGCAAAATCTAATGTATATCTGCGTTTTCAACGAGTACCATCGAAATAATTGTATTGAACTCTACGATTCCTGACAATATCAATAATAAACACGACAAAAAGTGTTTTGTTTATCCCTACCGGCGACACTAGCACTTACCTAGCGGCAAGCCTGGAAGTGCGATTGAGAAAATGGTCAATTGTCTTATTTACCTGCATATGCAAAGTCTCATCAGAGATTGAAAAAATATATGAAAAATAAATTGAAAAAAAAGACACGGAGACGCGAACCGTGAACCTTCAGCATTTCGGTCCGTCGTCTTACCGGGTCAGCTACGCCAGCTATTGGTTTCAACGTCCACGCTTAACAGACTTTACGCGCGAGCTCCACTCCGCCCAAAAATCTCAAATTTTCAAATCGCGATATCTCAGCAACCAAGGCCTATTCAATCAAAAATCGACAACGACGTTAATTCGGAGGTCTTAACACGTGAAACGGGAACCCGATCCGTGACATCGAAGGTCCCTACTCTCTTGTGAGTACTCCCCACTGGCTTTGCCTGCGGGCTCAGTTACACTGTACACAGAGCGCGTCCCGTCACGCGTCATGACGGTTGGCCAATCAAAGTGTTGACCTTCTTCTAGATTCTAGATGCGCGTCAAATTACTGCCAATGAGAATGCACACTATGCCGTGTGGGTGTAAGGTCGAGAGATGAAAAACCGTCGACACCGCATCGATGCGCGAGGTTTTGAACAACTCTCACCCCTGAAGTCGAACACACTGCACGTGGACTGCTGAATCGGCTGAATCATTCATTATTTGAGCTGTGAAGAGATAACGGTGCGAAGTGGACGACAAGCCCCCCGAACAAGGATTGGGATTTTAAATTAACAACCCTCGAGTCTATTTGGGACACGGTCTATGACCGATACCTCATGGTCTGGAAAAAAACATATTTCGGCTGTGTTGCATAGGTATAACCTTAGCAAGCCACACGTCGTCTGTGGGATGGCAAAAACCACGTATATCTTATGGTACGAAGAATAAATGTGGCGGGCTAGGGTTAAACTATCGCTAATACTGTAAAGGAGTAATAAATGCGCACAAGTAACATTTCAGTTTTCAATTTAGATCCGTTTACTCTTTATTGTTTTTTTTTTTCGAATCTTTTTTTTTTCATATTTTTTCAAAATTATTTTCCAGGCGGCGATCGACCAGATTTTTTAACGTGACAGAGAGCTTTGCCAACTCCATCCGAAAGAGCCGGCTCTCCTCGAGCATCGCCTTCTGGTGCAGGAGCTGCGAGGCCTGAGTCTGGGCAGTCAGCGTCTGTGCCTTCGCCATCAGCTGTTGGGTTAAAAAAATTGCAACATTCGGTTGATCATACAATTCAAAATACGTATCTCACTAAATATAGTAAATTTGGAAAATCTTACCGCCATAGTTTTCACCTGTTTGGCCTGCATAGCAGCAAATTGGTTGGCCCGCTCCTCCGTTGCCAATCTCTTGACCATTACGGGCGTCGTCGTCGGTCCCTTGCGTGCCAAAGGTTTGTTTGCAGGGGGAGCCGATCGATTCGTCGACATTCGGCTGCAAGACGGTATGCTCTCTTCAAATTCGGAATCTTCTGATTCCATGGCTGAAAATGAAGTGCAATAATTGGTTTGTATTGATTATCGAATTATTGCGCAACAGTGAAATCAGCGTTATACACTGTGGTACATGGATTGTCATTGAAATTGTTGGTAATGGAAGCTACTTTGTGCTCGCATTGCTCACCGATCCCACTTTCTATTTTCATCATAGGTCCCCGGGTGCTGTACGTCTCTTCCGTCGAGTGAATGGAATCGACCACATCAATGACACTCCGGTCTCCAGATGGGTGAACAATGAAACAGAGTATCAGGGAATATGCCACAAAGTATCAGGTTTCAATTTTCTCAAATAAAATATCTTGTTTCAAAACTGGGTAACAGGCGCGTAGGATATTGCATATCTGTATTGGTACCCCGGGAAAAAATCGAGTAGATCTATGTAGATCTAAATGCTTTAGATCTACGTAGATCTAAATTTTGGAATAGATCTAATGAGATCTACGTAGATCTTATGAGATCTCAAGAGATCTACGTAGATCTAATTTTTACGTCATTGTCAATTCCGGAAATGAATTGAAAAAACATTGATTAATTGCATAACTATAATGAAAAAATACTCACTATCGTCATAAAATAAGAAATCGTGAATACGAGTAAGGAAAAAAATGAAAAAAAAAAAAATTGTGAAAATCGAACAAATCGGAATCGAACCCTGGAACTTCGGATTACCAAACCTGTACCGTACTAGATGAGCTAAGGCGCCTTCTGAAAGTACGTGCGTTTCTGGCATACTTATGGTCCAATCAGTCCAGACAGACTTGAAATATTTCCAAATACGGTACCAGAACTACTCAGATCCGAGTAGGTCTACTTGGCTTCAATGAGCAACAACGTTTTGCTGCAATTATTCCATCTACTCATCTCAGATCTACCTAGATCTAAAGTAGATCTAACGATATCTGGGTGGATATACATAGATCTAAGAAGCATGGGCATTCGAACATGACAGTATATCAATTCGAAGCTACGTAGATCTACGAAAATCTTTGGAGATCTAGGTAGATCTAGGTAGATCTACGATTTCCCAAAATTTAGATCTACTTAGATCTACTTAGATCTAAATTCGATCTCCGGAGATGCGAATTAGATCTAAACCATTTTTTCCCGGGACGATCGGATTCGGCATGTAGCTCTACCTCGTGGATTCGGAATTACTGAATCGAAACATTTCGATATACATAACTGACATGATTCCACGGGTCCTGACGATGAAGAGCTATCTCTGCAGAGCTATAGGGAGTCAATATTGTGAGGTGAAATATTCAGAAATAATGATAACGGGAACCAAACAAAGGTTCGAAGTGAGATCCGCCTAACGAAATAATGTATACACGCATACAAGTCACCAGTCTAGTCATGAAAACATTTGATTGGTATTGGAAATAAGAAAGAACGGTTGAAAGCAACAATTTACGAATGGCTCGTCGCAATGAAAAAATCTCCCTTGTCAACGAGACATTATTTTATAAATTACCTGATGGGTCAAATTACTGAAGAGATGCCAGGAAGGGCACATAAAATAATAATCTTTCGAATGGAAGACTTTTTCCCCCTCAGTGATAAGACATTATTTATATTCATCATATCTATCACAACAAATCTACGGAACCTGAAGGGTCAAATTACTGAAGAGATGCCAGGAAGGCGCATAAAGTAATCATCTTTCAAATGGAAGATTTTTTTTCTCCCTCATTAATGAGACATTATTCGTATCTATCACAACAAATCTACGGAACCTGATGGGTCAAATTACTGAAGAGATGCCAGGAAGATGCATACAAAACTTGCTGGGCCAAATTACCGTAAAGATCTGTTACAAAATGTTACAGAAATACTGAAAACTGTTACAGAGGCTATGAATTGGTAATGAAGTTATTAAAAAATGGGGATACGAAGACATTTATAAAATAAAAGGACGTATTTCAGTTTATGAACAGCACGAAATAATAATCTTTCAAACGAAAGATTTTTTTTCTATTCATTTGAGTCATGGAACTAAATCTTGTATGATGTAAGCATTACTTTTGTGCTTGTTTGAAATCAGTCAATTTGTAGTGTAACGTGGTGTTTGCGGTCACTCGTTACATTGAACCAGCTGAGACGTCCTGAAGGACACAGCGGGGGGAAAAATGACATCCGCTACACTCAGGGGAAACTCAATCAAGCGTCGTACTAGTTATTATTTGTTTATGTTTAATTTCTTGTATTTTTACGCTCTCTATATGTAATTCTTCGCCGAGGATCAACGCTGCGACAGCTCTACACTTCGGCACTCTCCGACAATCTCCGTCACGGCTACACGCCTACGAACGTGCAAGCTACCTGGCCTAGGATAAAGAGGTTAGAGATAGCCAGCGTTTCCCGATCACCCGGAACTCTCGACGCAGTCCAGCTGCCGGCGTATAGGGACGAGTTCATACAAATCCTCCCGCCAGCTGAGCTGATCAACTTCATGGAGTTAGGCCGCTAACGCTAAGGATGTCTCCGAGACCGGTGTTTTGAGCCGAGTGGAGGCCACTACTCGACTTCCTGGCTCGGTGACCGAGGTTATAAAGCCTGCAGACCCGTAACACCTACTGTTTCAGCTACCGCATCGTCGTCAGGAACCCCCTTGACGAGACGTCTCCGAACTCTGAGGGCTCGCTCGTGATCGGGGCTGAAAGATGCCCAGCACGACTGGTGGAGGCGGCCTGCGTTACGAAGACACCTACCGCCTACCGCCAGAGTCCGGCTAAGGGAAGGCCGCGTGGATTCCCATCGGACCGACTCAGAGCATCGGCAGCAGCAGATCGGTATAGCCCTAGCGAGCTACAACGCGAGAGGAACCACGATCGTGACGTCAGAGGAACCGAGGATTGCCGAATGTCCAGATTTGCATAAGAGGGGTGATCGTTGACCTATCACCGCTAAGTGGCTGTTCCGAACTTTGACTTCGTACGGCTGAGCCATGAGTGACACGAATTGTCTATAAATCAGGGAGAGCAACGAGACTCGGTCTCTTCTACGCTTCGCTGTGCTCCCGAACGGACGTCTCCAGCTACGCTACGATCACCTATAGACTTTTCCTCCTTTTGCTCACCTCATCCCTCTATCGTTTCTGTAAATTCACTTTCTATACCATCTCGCTACCGTACATCTTTCCTACCGCTATTTTCCTTCCGTTAGATTTTATTAAGTAATTTAGAGTCATTCTTTTGTAATTTAAACCTAGTCAGTGTATTTCACACGCCTGAATTTAAGGTAAGGCTTCCGCCTATTTATGTAAAGTTACGAGGTCGGTCTACCGTTCTATCGTTCAGTTTTATAATCTGATGATCTACCGCTCAGTTTTTGTTTAATACCTACCGTATGGCTCTTATATCGTTCTACCGTCTGTAGGCGAGTCTTTGTTTGAGAATCACGGTCTCGTCGGTGCTGCGCTGCGACCGCGATCCCGTGTGATTCCATTTACGTTACGTTTCTGTTCTTTACCGATCCGTTATACGTTACGCTATACGTTTGAGCAGTCTTTACTGAACGACCTCCCGACTGAACCACTTTTCGTGATATCTCTTGATATTTGAGCATGATCTTTTTGTAACTACGTTCTATCGTGCCCTTCTGGTTTACGATTTATATTTTGCTGTTTATCTGTATGGTAATTTACGATTTACGCATGCCATTGCATGCGATTTACGATTGAGTTTTCCTGAGGTAGTTCCCCTTGCGTAGAAGCAGCCGCGGAACTAGTTTATTAGTTATTTATTGTTCTTTGACTTCTTTGCCTATCGTTACGCCTACGCTACCTTCCGTATATATATGTCTTTTTGGTAATTTCCGTAGCGATGATTGTAACGATTTGTACTCCGCGTTATTTTTAGTATTGTAACTTTTAAGTAATTCTTTGTGAATATTTTATTGACTTCCTACTCTCGTTTCGCCTATCGTACAGACCCCGTATCTACATTTTTCTATCGTAATTAACGCATCGCATTTCGCTTATGAGTATGACGTCGCTTTGTGACGCTTACCTTTAAGTCTGTATCTTTTATTATATCGAGTCTGCGACTTTACCTCCTTCCGTTAATTCTGCCTTGTTCTGTACGATGCGCTTACGTTTTGCTGTTTTTATGTAATAATTCTCTTACGTATTCTTGTGAATCTTCTCGCTTATGACTGATTTCTGTGATCATTTATTGTAAAACTGGATTGCTATTGCTTTACTTCAATATAGTAGGCTCCGCCTACCGTTAAACTACTTACCCACGTGTCATTTACTGGAGAACCTACCCACTCTACCATACGTTTTGAGTAAACTGCAGCTTAGCCGAGCAGTGCTTCTATCTCTCGTTATCGAACCTACCGTTTGTTGAATATCGTTTGTTTAGTCTGTTTTGTTGATTAACCTACCGTACGGCGGTACATTCGGTACCTGGCGCCCAACTCTTTTAGTTTGGTACGTTAACTAGTAAAGAAGCTTTCTTATTGTAAACGGTGGACTGTTTTCTCAGTCTCAGTCACTTTTACCGTTACAGTACGTATCAACCAGTGATAGGACTTTTACACAGTTGTTCTTCTTTAACCAGGTAGCCCTCTTTCATTAGGACCTGTCGAATTGCTCGCGTACCACAATACCTATTATTTATTTTGATAATCCTCACCTCGGTTTCTGGCATACTGTCCACGGCTCCGGGAGTCCTCTCTACCGCGACTTTCCCTATGATGTCGAGGACTTTGAGTTCGAGCGTCGTCAACTGTTTATCAGCCTCGATCGGGAGATTGCCAGTCTGGGTTCTCGCGGTCTTGATCGCTGAGGCTTTCGTTCTGACACGGTCACGAAGATCCGCCCATGTCTGGAAAACCGATACAAAACATTGTCCAAAAATTGAGCAACGAAAGTTATTAATCGCAATTAATCGATCACAGCCGCGGCAGGTGACAATCGTTAATGCAAACAATTTGAATTCTGCTACAGGGAAGAAGTAGGGTCAGAAGACAAATTGCCGAAGGGGACACCAGGGACAGGGTACACGAAGAAAAATATGATGGATCCTGGAAAAGAGAGGAGCACAAGAGAAAACGTAGGAACAGAAGATGCAAAATGAAGGACTGAGCGCATGGAATGCTACTTATTTGCACGTATAGTGGGGTTATAATAAGTTTCAGGCTGTAGAAAATATATATTGGAAAGTAGTCCTAATGCAGTGAGGAAATGTCGTAGAGCGAGGATGAAAAAATTATACGTCAACCCTGCGGTATTATGCAGCGGAATAGAAATTTTAAGTACAAGCATTATTCTCACCTTCTGCCATTGTTCGGTGCTCTTGCGTGCGCCGATTATATTGTTTAGATCTATGGCCAATATCTCCCACTCGTAGCCATTCGAACCCGAGGATTCCGTTGATTTTCCGTTCGCAAAATCACGATGCCCAGCGATATAATTAACAAGAAATTTCAGCTGGTCTGGTTTGACTCGTGGCCCGCGTGACGCCGAGTCGTTCCCTTTTTCTTCGGACCTACGTTAATTATGAATAAAAAAATTGTACCTGTGCATGATTACCAAGAAATAAAGCAATTATACAACCGCCAGACTACTGATCAATGAATAAAATTACCTCAACGTCATATCATTGAATAAAGAAAAAGACGCTGATCGGAAGAAAGTGAATAACTGTATCATTACCTAGTGAGGTAAGTATTAAATATAAAAACGATAAAGAAGGAATCATCGGAAAAGACCGACATGAAGCAATCATTATCGCAACGAACAATCAACAATATGCAATATGTGTAGAACAATTCTTTAATAACATTGAAATTCTTACATCACGATAATGAGCAAACGATGCGACCACTGACGCTGACGAAGCTAACTGCAAAGGACGCACAAACTGTTTGAAAACAAAAAAACCCGCGTCGCCATGGGAAACATTCGTCGTCGACCAACAAATGCACATCGAAAGCAATTTTGTTGCAGAGGGCTTGTATTTTGACCGGATGATTTATTAAGCAATGGATATTCCAATTTTTCTCATTTTTATGAATTTTTTAATACAAATATCATGTTAATACACGTGGACATTCACCATCACAATTCTCTGAATTGGTGATGTTTTTGCCCATTGTGATCTATATCGCTCGAACATCGGTTACCCAAACGACGATCAATAAGAACAATCAAAGGCTTCATTCGTTGCGCTTTTTTATGATACGTAACCTTCGGATTGAAGAAACGCGGCATTTACAAATTATTTATATAAATAATTCATTGTTTCGAAACCTATATTCTTCTTTCCGTTCATTGTGATGGAAGAAATTGGGTATGCATATACACATAATATATATACATATAATAAAATAGATGATGACGAAAAAGGAATGAATTCCCGAAAATCGGTTTACTCGGACAGAGATTATTATTATTAGCATTGAAAATGCTTCTATTTTATTAACATAAATTATTTTTTTTTCCCACCACCTGTAATTTATCATTTCCTCCGCGATTTTTTTCGTACATTTTCTACTTTTCAAAATGAAAATGGACTTCATTCCAATTGTTTCGCGCAAGCTATCTGAAGACGGGGCCTCCGTACGTCTTATGTGGTGAAATTAGGGAAGAAATCATTCACAACCGATTTAATGAGGGTTGAAGTCAAGCTATCACTTGGACTTATGTCCTGTATGAAATCAATACGCATTTTTTTATCTGAAATTGATGTAGGTCGAAGACGCCTCGCGGACCGCGTTCGACGATGCTACAAAAAGCCTGTCTTGTAAATTACATGCAGGCTCATGACAGTTTTGCCCATGGAAAGTTCAACGGGCCACAAGGTGCGAACGGGCTTAAGAGGCAGTGGGAGCGCTTGACTGCCAAGTTAAATGGGATGAATAACGGGGGTGTAAGATCTATCGCTCAATGGCAATGGGTAAGAATTTAGCGATTCACTCTCAACAATGTATTTTTATTATTTAACAATTATTATCTGTACCGTTATATCCTGGTAAGATTTACACATATGGATCCGTACAGATATAACGAATAAATGCAGGTACAAAATTAACTGTATAGAAACGGACAGCTGCAGTATATACGGTTTTAGTACCCGTATTTATCCGTATACAGTACGTATCTATCCGTAATTTTTACCATTTTCAACTACATATACGAATAACATCGATCATATCCGACTTTAAGACGTGGGGCGATATGAAAAGGCGCGCCAGGGAAAAAGCTGTGGCCGTAATTTGCCACCGGAACAGTTCCGGACATTTTCCAGAAGGAGAGGTGTTCGACGTGCAGGAGCGTAAAGTCCTCGCGGTAATGGGGCAGACTACGATCGAGCGTATTCCGGGGACCAAGGACAGCATGCCGCGATCAGAGGCAAGGATTTAATTACAAATTGGGGTTGGGGTGCTCGACCAATCAAACCAACTACAAATAGTATTTGTCACAAATAGGTTTTTATTTTCGTTCCGAATGTTTTCTCGTACACTGCGCATGCACACTACATTGCACCAACAAATGTTGAATAGTTTCGGAGCAATTCTATTTTTTATCTCTTTTTTTTCAATTATTTACGCTTCAGAGTCGAATAATTTCTACCGCTATACCCCCGAACGATCGGTGGGGAAAAAGAACAAAAGTTGAATTACAAAAAAATTGTCCATTTCGTGAGGTCGAAAATTGGACTGTCTCGGCACATAGTTAGAGCATTGGAGGAAATAAATCGGTCCCTAGGTGAATCATGCGTAAGCATACCTATACCTAGGTCTTGGTAGCATTTTGTTTATTCAAATACTCATGGTGCACAGTGAACTCTTCAAAATCACGTATGAGCCAGGGTGGTTGATTTCATTGATCTATTTTTTTATTTTTTTTCACATCATACGGTTGAATGGACAGGACGATTGAATGGCATATAAATCAGTCATAAGTTGAACGTGGTCAGTCAAATTACGAGACAATACAAGAAAGACGTGTGCTGGTATTGGGCACAGGTAGACTAGTCCGTCACAGATTAATATAAAATCCAGTACAATTAACAATTTGGCGTCAGGAAGGTAAAAGAAGTGACTGTGCTTCTACATGACCTTTGGTCAATCCAATTTCATTAACAATATCACGAAGCATTTCGTTCCAACGCCAGGCTGCGCTGCTGAGACTGATGGCTGGGGACCGTGATGCCGTAGACGAGGATGAACCGACGACCAGTTTGTTCGCGACGTACGGTATCGGCCAAGATCCAATCGATGAGCCTGAAAAGGAACAAAATTGTGACCTTGGTGAGCAATGTGAATGTACAGTGTGTTTCAAAGCCATGGAGTATTATTGGTATTGAATTCGGTCGTAGTTGAATTGGAATAGGCTGGGCTGGACACCCGATAAATAATTGACGAACTTTCTTGTAAATTCGAAAATCATATCAGCAGGAATAGCGACGCAGGAGATGGCTTCTGCAAAACGCAAGGCATCGCAGAACGAGCCTCACGTTGATGCTGTGACGTCGGAGCGATCGGTTTCCGTGGGAGTGCCAAACCAATCCGCAGCCAGGCCACAGCTTGAGGCGGGTGGAATTGAGGTAACATTTTTCACAGTTTTTTTACATTGCAACTTACGTCGTCAAACTAGTAGAGGCTGCAAACATGATTTCATCATTTCCACACAGAACATGGACCAGGCACAGGTGGAACGGGATGATCGTAGAGAGGCGGAGGAGTATCGGCAGATCGTGAGGGAATTCGAAGGGCTGGCCGAATGGCTCGAGTTGTCGGACGAAAACATAAATTATGTTCTATTTTGGAGACTGTACCATTCGTATCGTTACAGTTTGAATTTTAACGGACTATACGAATCAATCAATTAATTGATATAACTCTGATCGAGGAGAGCCACTCAATCCGAGTGTTTTCTACAAACCTCAGGGAGAAAGAAAAAATCTAAATAAAGTATAATTTTTATGTTTGAGTAAAAATTCCCCCGGCCCGGGATCGAAACGGGACCTCCGCAACTGAGACACGTCATCTCTTTTACTCGAACATAAAAATCATACTTCCTTGCGATTTTTTCTTTCTCCCTGAGGTTTGTGGAAAACACTCGAATTGAGTGAATCTCCTCAAACAGAGTTATATCAATTAATTGCTGGATTCGTACGGTCCGTTAAAAGGAGAGAGATTCATCGGATGAGGTCAATTTTTGACAAATTTTTCTTTATTATAAAGAACGACGTTTCGGCCGGGCCCGGCCGGCCATCTTCAGGCTATAAATACAATTTTATGTTTTACATGTGTTTTTGTTACCTAATTAAACTTTGATACTAGTTATTCTAGTCTGCTCTTTTTATAACATTATTTTATAATTAAATAAAAATTAAAAATTAACTTACAATGACACCCTTATGCCCGTGCGTATACTGTGACGCCTGCGGAGGAAGTGATTTGAAACGCTAATTTGGTTAGTTCGATTATTGATTGATAGAAATCAATATTCGAGGAATTGATACATATATCGATCGAAGGGCGGTTATTTCAAATCGAGTACTGCTGAGTATAGATGACTTAGGTTTTCTATGTCCGTTCGTTTATTAACGGTATCATTCTTAGATATATGTATCATTTCTTTCAATAGTCTTTTCTGTAAGTTATTTTCCGAATCAATGACTGTTGCATTAGAGAAATCGAAAGTATGCCCCTTTGTTAGTGAGTGATGGGCTAAGGCAGATTTTTCTGGATTCCTTGATTTGACATCATATTTGTGGCCTTTGATGCGATTTTTTAAGTGTTGTTTAGATTGACCTATGTAACATTTAGGGCATTGATTGCAGTCGATTTTGTAGATGGTGTTAATTTTGTCATTTGTTGGAATTTTTGATTTAAGATTCGTGAAAAGCTGTGAGGTGTTGTGAAATACTTTGCTGGTGGTCCGTTAAAATTCGAAAAAAAATTATGTTCATTGATTAAAAATATTAATTAAGAGAACTAGGGGAGTGGCGGGCAAAATGGGCCCCCCTAAAAATTTTAGATATAATAAAATAAGAGATATAGTATAGTCGATTTGGTGTTTGAAGTTTGCTAGAGCAAGAAAATAATGGAAGCCAGAGAATTTTCAATTTTCAAAAAGTACAAACACTGTTTAGAAGGGGCCCATTTTGCCCGCCTCTCCCCTATTTAGAATGAGGGAGCAAGAGACCGAATAGATTAATGGATTAATGCAACGGATAGGCGAGAGAAGTGAGTATGGAAAGAGGTGATGAAAGAGTAGATATCGCTGTAGGAGATAGAATAACGGAAGAGAAGGTTGTGAACAAAGAGAGAGGATAGAGAGAGCAGCAGAGTGGTGAAAAATGCATTATTTTACTAATGCATTATCCAATTCATTACTCATTACATTTTTAATAAGTAATGGAATTTTTGTCCAATACGCATTACTATGCTAATTATTAATGGAAATTCGCTGCATTATCCATTATATTTTCAATGAGTAATGCAATTTTTCCCCATTGCGCATTATTTTGGTAATTAATAATGGGAATTGGCTGCACTATCAATTACATTTTCTAAAATTAATATGTAATTTTTCCCCATTACGCATCACTTTAGTAATTACAGCTGCAACAAAGCATTTTTCTTTCATTCCATACGACATGGAATGGATACTGATTGTGAGTACTAATTTTTTGTCAAGTTTTGACTGAGTGATAATGTCTAATAAATTATTTTGTCACGTCAAATGATGATAAAAATATGATTGCGATTCATTACTGTAATCCAAGCTCCTGACTCAATCTTTCAGTGACGAATAATGCGATCCGGATCCGTTGCCCATTATTTTGGTAATGACTAATGCAATTCAAATCCATTAACCATTACTTTGGTAATGAGCAATGCAATTCAAATCCATTATGCATTACCTAATTAATTATCAATAGTTTCACAATCCATTGACCATCATTTGAGTAATGAATAATGCATTAATTTTGAACTACTATTTTCGCAACCCTGGAGAGCAGTAGAGACGCGGATAGTGTAGATAGCGTAGAGTGTGATGGAAACGACTGAAACGTTGTCAACTGCAATGTAATGAGTTATTATTCTTAAAATATATCTAAAATGCAATAAAAGTAATCGTCTTTCTCAGCAAAATCCCTGTTATCTATTACTTCGTGTACGGTCCTAGGTCGGCATGAGATGTGAATAAGATCTGTGAATCTTCTTTTTTTCTGACTCTACCGAACCTGTGACACACAGGTAAATAACTAAATAGCTAAATAACACAGCTGAAAAAAAAATAAAGTGTTTGAAATGCATGAATGTTACAGTTTTTCAGAGAATTGGATAATAACTGTAGCTACTCATCTTTTTTAAGCCCCGACGGCAATCGTTTCACAAATGGCGATATCCTTTGTAAGGTGGAACGGTGGAAGCTGAAAATAGGAACGAAATCGGAATAGGAATGGTGTATCAAAGGCCGAGCGACGTTATCGGAAGTGGTTGTCTAAACAATATTCACACTCATCTTTATTAGTCTCCTCGGGGGAGGTAGCAGGTCTGTGAAAATTATATCCTCGTACGCTGGTGAGCTCGGTTCTAGGGAGTGAAGTGGTCCCGTACTATTTGATCACGGACACGCCTGCCTTCGTTCAATGTTTGTCTGTAGTTCATGGGTGCCGCGAGTACGGGAAGCGCTGCAACGTTGGCGATGCGGTTCTCTGGAAAGAACTCATCCATGTCCTCGCCGACCCTGTATGCTAAACGCAGATTGTGCAACGTCGCACATGCGTTAATCATCCTGCATGCGGACACAGGCTGGTACATGAGGATTCGTTCCTGTGATGCGAGGAGAAAATCAACTTGTTTAGGCATTGCGACAACAGTTGCGGTCAACTATAGATTTTCACTAATTACGCGACAGTTGAATAGTCTGCGGGTTCATTGTTCGAGGATAAACATTCAACCTACTCCCGAGAGGTATCTCCAGATGAGTTTGAACCGAGCGTTGCATCGTTCGACGTAGGAGCGACTCCTGCCGTGGGCGTCGGTGTACGCAGCATTTGGGGTCCCAGCCGGTGGCCTGCGAATCGGTGTCATGAGCCAAGGTTCCTGTGGATAGGCGGAATCCCCTGCAAAATAACACAGCGAAACGACAGTTGAGTAATGCGAACCCAAATTCTTGTTACGGTGATGATTTACCCAGCAACCAAGTTCTTCGTTCGCCCTGTCTATGATACAGCTCCATGAGTATCTCACCGGAGACTGTGCCCAAATAGCTGCATCGTGCCGGCCTCCGCCAAACCTCGCGCATATGTTCAATATGCGCAAGTCCGGGTCACACACCTGAGACGAACACAAGGATGATGAAATTTTTGGAGCCGAATTCGGAAACTCTTGCAGAGAACGAAGCCTCAAGCCCACTTACTATTTGAACATTGATGGAGTGGTACTGGTGGTGGCTCACGTAGGCAGCTTCATCCACCACAGGAGTGACGATCTTCACGTGAGTGCAGTCGATTGCACCGATAGCACCAGGAAAGGGCTGCGGGGCGTTTCGAAATTTCTCACGTGCCGCCGCTCGCTCCGCAGGTGTCTCAGGGAACTTGACGACGCGCCTGAAGAAACGATCTTCGATCGCCTGCGACACGTCACGCAAACAACGGCTTACCGAAGTCTGGCTCATTGCGATCATGAACTCATTGCCGGTAGGCCGCTGGTACGACCCAACGGCGTAAAGCCTGACAGCGCAAAGGACCTAGTGAATGCGATAAGATATTAACTGCGTTGAAAGTGAATTTTGCTCAAACGGATTCACCCCCTCTAACTGGGATGCGATGGAACATATTCCGGACGCATCCGAATAGTGTAGAAATGCAGAATTCGTATGATGTAAGCTCAGACAGGCATACTTGTGCAACGACCGATGGACCGTTTAGTCTAGTCCTCTGGAGAAGCGGGGTGAGTTCAACGATGAGGTCCATCGCCAGCCAACGGGAAATCCTAAAGAGATCGATGAATTGTCTCTCCGGGACGTCGAACGGGTCCTCTCGATTACGTAGTCGTCGCCTCACCTCCCGCAAGTTGAAGACCTGCGCTTCGTCGTCCATGCATTCGAGCATGTCCAGCATCAACCACGCCTCAGCCATCTAAAAATTACAGAAACACATAAGGACCTTGCAAATTATATTGTATACGTGGGATTGTCCAAGTCGAGCCGCCCAGCCTCCTCACTAGCATAAAGCTGAAGCTAGCAGCCATAGTTAGCAGCCAAACGTTTCAAAGCTCTCCTGAATAAAATCACGCACTAAAGATTCATATCTATAATTTTATAAAAGTATTCCTTCAAATAATATTTCACAAAATTGGAATTCTATGGCCTCATTGTCTCATTTTTATTGAATTTACCACTTTTGGCTGCTGACTATGGCTGCTAGCTTCAGCTTCATCTCACTATCAACGATTTGATCCCCGATTTTCAATGCTATCGTCTTGGCTCTGAACCATTTTTCTCAATTCTACAGAGTTTTCGGATCAACCCTTCTTGATTTGTGTTGTTTTTTTTTACAACCAAATAATAGGAACCGTTTTGCAAAATCTGAAAAAGGTGAGAAAAGTCTACGAGTAACGTAGAACAGTGGTATAAAAAAATCACGGATCAAATTAAAGATGGCGAGGTCACATACATCACACAGGTATGATTGGAATATACATGTTTTATGAACCAACCTTGTCAATGAGATTTTCCAGAAAAACCTATGGGGAATCTTAAAGAAGCTAAAGAACGTTTTAATGATGAATGGGGGGGGTAAATTTACACGAATCGAAAGACGTTAAAGACGTAAAAAAAAAAAATTAAAAATAAATGCCTCAACTATTTATACGAAGGGAATTTATGGGTGCTGGAAAACGACTGAAAAAGCAAGATTGTAATTATTATACAAAATAATTATTATGTGCGTGTACAATTATTGTTCGTTTGTGTGTAATTATTGTGTGTGAAAGGTATATTATTGTGAGTCAGCGAAGAACTGCAAGAACTTTTTTTCTCCCTCTCCTTCACTGAGAACTATCGAGGCGCGTCCGTACGATTGCAAAGCCGCGGCAAGACAGACCGACCGGTTGGCGGGAACGCGAGTCAGTGTTGCCAACCTCCAAAACGAGAAATTCTTTAGGAGGTGGTTAAAATTTCTTTAGATTTCTTCCGATTTCTATGGATGCTACATTTTTATAGGAATTCGAATTTTATCACGTTTTTTTTATGTCAATACGTTTTCAAAAATGTGTTAAAAAAATGTCAAATAAGTCTTTATAGTTGCTTCAAATCCAATGAAATTTACGAGACGCTTGACCCTTGCGCAGAATGCACATGTTACTGCAGATTTTTTTTCAAAAGACACACATTTTCTTTAGATTACTGCAAGAATTACCGAATTTCTTTAGATGTCTGCAAAAATTAACGGATTTCTTCAGATTTCCGCAAGAATTAGCAGATTTCTTTAGAAAAATCTTCATTTTTTTTCTTTTCTTTAGGGGACGTCAGAATTCTTTAGATCTAAAGAAATTTCTTTAGGGTTGGCAACACTGAAGCGATTTCTTCCGGGGCGATTCGATTTTGTTTCAAACCTTACCATACTCATACCATTGTAGCGATATAACACAATCTCTTGATGTAAAACAGCGAATCTCTCGTATACGAACTGTCCCGTGGTGACGAGTTCAACCACCTTCACGTGCATACAGGATATAACCAAAAAAACCACCTTCAAGGCGATAAGTGACGTAGCAGAGCGCCCGTGCGACAGCGTCAAGTGAGACTGTCGCGGGCAAATGCGGTTGGTTTATTGGTTATGGTCCGTTGGAGACGGAGTTTGATTCGCTCTCAAACCAGTCGCTGAGCATACGTTCGGGTAAATAAAAATCACCTACCTATAACATCTTGGTGTATCGCCGTGTCCACGAACGATGCGACCCAACAGCTGTTTATCCCCGGTCTTCGTAGTGCCACACATTTTCACTCACACGATTTTCTTACCGCAAGGTGCGAATGAATCGACAAACTTGTTCACGGAAAGTAACAGCGTGAGCATACGTACACACGTACGGCAGTACGTCGTTCGCAATGTGGCAATCAAATTTCTGTAGGTGTGGTCCGCATAACCCTACTGAGAATTTCCCGTGGACATTCATAGGTGAATCTACGTGGTTTTTCGATAGGAATTTGGAACTCGAAGTCTGTGGAGTTCCATGGATTTGTATACGTATTAAGCACAGCCCAGGTAGTATCCACGATATTTTAAATTCACCTATGTTCAATACTCATCCACGGACTTTTACCTGGAAGTTTTCAGTAGGGATTAAGAGTGATCGCGCAGCATTGACCGTTTCGTCTTTGTATAGTTGGATGAATTTTATTTGCAGCGATTTATCGCAGCATCAAGAACATTTAATAACACCTACACGACATTTGTAAGCGTTAATGAGTTTCGTTCGGACAGGAGACGAAGCTGAAGTATTCACGTCCTAGTTGGCTGCTGGTTGAACCTAACCCCATCGCATGAACACAAGAAACAGAATTCTTCTTCCGATATGAATGTAAAATTAGTACCAAGATGGCAAAGGTAAAAAAAAAAAACCTTTCAACTTACCTATCTGGACAAAGCCCATACCTATCATGGAACATTGGCCGCAGGTTAGGTTAGGATTGTCATGCTTGTTTTTTATCGCCTCTTATCTCAAACAACGTTTCGTAACACTTTTTCAATAATATTCACAGGCTGAGATTGGAGGAAAGTTTGAACTTTTCAAACTACCAGACCATCTCATACGGATAGTAGTCGGTGTCGTGGTACGTTATACTGACATCGTCCATCTACCCAGTATTGGCATAGTTATAACCACTTGGAAGCCTGTATGATATATTCTCTGGACTGGCACCATCGCATAAACAGCGGCACAGTTTTGGCACTTGGCAAAGTGATCGTATCCTCGGCCAGGTGGTAGCTGGAAATAGCTCTATCACTGTTTCAACTTTGTCAAATCATATGTAAGCAAGATTTCTAAGAGTGGTTTCAAATTACAGGATGAAATTATTTCCGAATAGGTTTGTTGTCTGTTAAATAGGTGTCTCCGGAACGATTTTCGAGTGTACACGAGAGACGTGTTCTTGATCACGGATAAATCAAAAGGGTGACGAGCCCAACAGCGGTGAGTTACTGCTTTTAACCTGTTTCTAGGATACAGTCGACGATAAGTTTTTCTCGGCGACGGGTCTTTGTACGAGATCCAGGGCGTACTGCACGCACGTTGTCCAATTCACTCCACGTTATAACATGTGTGTCGTACATTGACCGTCACAGACAAGTAATCTAATCAGTTGGCAAACGTAATGTTTTTCACGGTCGACGATACCATCTTGTGGTATAGTTATCGCATCGATTTCTCCACAACTCCGTTACCGGAGCGCTAAAAGTAGTCACGGCGGTCCTGTGCCTAAACCATTGCCTTGTTTTCAGATTCTACAAAAGATTGTGAACCCTGGGGATGTTGATCTCAAAGACCGGGGTTGAAACCACCGAGCGTTCACCGACTGAGCACCTGAGGCTACGTGAAGACGCTCGTCACGAGGTGGATACTGATTCGTTGATTGGTGACAACCGATGATGTTTATACAAGGCAATCCACGGAGCACGGGAGTCTACGATACGTGCCACCTAGGCACCTTTGTATGGTCGATGGTTCCACGATGGAAAGATTTTCCAGCTCTGTCCGTCGACGATTCGACGTAATCGCCTGGGAAGTGCACCGTTTCTTCAATACCAGCCGACGATGTTTGACGGGAAAGTTTTCGCTGAATGCGAATTGAAGATGGAACGTGCTTGTTAAAAAAAAAATCTCACAAACACGAATACATGATATAAGCTGTTGGATGCGTGTAAAAGACAGCTTTTCAGTCACCACGGAGGAATTGAAGAAGTAGATTGTTAAGGATGTATTGGCTGTACATTCTCAACCAAAAGTGACTTTCGTCGACAATATTGAATGCTTTGAGATAAGATAAAAATCCGGAAAAAATGAAACATAATTAAGCTGATAAGAGTATCCATTTTTAACAATAATAATTCTCCAAGTTATCAAAAAATTGTTTGAACCAAACATTGTTCAACGAATTATCAGGGAACGGTTATTTTCTTCGTGTGAAATGAATTCGTTGATTTTCCTGTATACACATGAATTTTTCAAGAATTTTCTCATATTTTTTAAATTTCCGTTTTCGAAAATTTGTAAAGGCTGTATCCATGAAACTATTTGTTCTACGCTCCGGAAACTTCGGAATAGTAATCTACATCGTTTTCACGAAAACATATCCAAAATACACATTTTTTTTCCATTTTTCAAGATTTGCAAATTCTCGAGAACGAGGGGTTTAAAAAATATGAGCAAATTCTTAAAAAAGCGTGTACAGAAAAATGAATGAATTCATTTGACATAATGAAAATTAAGGTTCCCTGAAACTTTGTTGAACAATGTTTTGTTGAGCAAATTTTTTGATAAATTTTGGGCATTATTATCATTAAAAATTAATACTCTCATCGACATGATTGTGGTTGATTTTTTTACCGATTTTTATCGTATCTCAAAGTATTAAATATGGTCGACGAAAGTCGATTTTGGTTGAGAATCTACAGCCAATACATTCTTAACTGAGAACCTCAATTGTATACGCTACAATCGTTACGATGCTGATAGGGATCTGCCAAATTTAAAGGGGGGATTATATATACATATATACCCTTGAGTCGTTCAAATCGATGGATCAATTATAAAAAGGTCATCGCTTCTTCAATAATTCGGTTGGTTGGTGCAGAAGAGTGGTCGAAATGCATGGAGAGATAAGTGCGAGTCAGGAATTTCGAATCGTCAATAGTGACACGACATGTATGCCAAAACTCCCTTTTCTTGTGAAAATTTTCATTACCAATATCATTCATGTCTGTTGGAAAAAATAATGCCGGAAAAAAACGCATGTTTCGCAATCGGAACAAAAATTCTGTGTGTGTACGCCAGTTTTGACGATAGATAGAATTCATACAAATTGAATCATTGGATAAACATGTTGCAACAGAAGTAGACAGATATCAAATGTGATATTATCCACTGAATATCGTTTATAGCGTCCGAAAATTCATAAATAATGGGTAAGGGGGCATCCATAAAGGACGTCCTTATCTTTTTTCTCAAATTTTGTACCCCTCCCTCCCTCCATGTCCCAGTCAGTGACAATCTTCGACCCCCCCTCCCATAAGGGTGGACTTCCTTTATGGACACCCCCTAAGTTTTGTATTACGACGTAGCATACTTTCATCACGTAAATTGAAATTAGTATACATTCGTAATAAATACCCTGTAATTATTAGGTGTAAAGATACTTGGAAAATAAATAATCATCATAATAATGATGAAAATAAAAAATTATAAACAAGGTTGTTCGTGTATCAAATAAATTTATTGCAAGGAATCTGTACTTACCTCACACGGTTTATCTTCGTTCGTAACCTAAAAATGCTGATAAAATAATAATCGCCGGCTTTCATACTTAGCCAGTATTTCCGCGCGGATCGTTAGCCGGGTGAATAAAATAAAAACCATCATTGGGATAAAAATGTCTTATACATATCGTATTGAAATAGCCAGACGGAATTTTTTCATTGGTCGGAGGAAATACCCGCCAAAACCTCTGTGTAAGCAGGCCTCGCGTTTAGTACGGCCCACGCTCGACAGGGACATCGAGGCGCCAATCTACTGAAAACAATCCGCGGCTGTCGTTGATTGGGCGTTCGGTAGCCAATCAGCGGTTCCCGTTCAGTAAACGGAGTGAACGTTAACGAAAAGTTAACGAAAAGTTACGGAATCGCGTCCCAGAACGCGAGGTCGAAAAAAGGAGAGCGGAGATTCAGAAGTTAGGCCAGGGATGGGCTACTTTCCTCCAAGCGGGGGGTGTGTCTCCACCACCGGCTCAACCAGGCCCACGAGGAAGGGGAAGGGCCAGGGCTGGAAGCCCTACAACCCAAGCTGGGTTCTCCGTAGGGAGTGCACTCCCGGGAAGAGGAATAACCACGACAACCCCAAAAACAGTAGCTCTCCCGACCAACTGGGCCGCTTTCCCTGACCCCCTGCAGCTTCCAGAACCGCTGAAACCCTCGAGCCCGCTAAAGCAAGCTACACCCGAACCGCCCCTCCCCATCGACCTGACTACGCCCCCGCCAGAACCGCAGGGCCCCATAGATCCCCAGCAGGGAGAGAAATTCCCACAAAACCCGCAGGGTAACGTAGAACCGGAGACGAGCCAAGGACCAGACGTAACAACAGGGGCAACCCGCAAGAAGACTCCGGATAACAAGCCAAGAGACCCGCGCTATGTAAACCCAGAGGTCGTGGAATGGAAACCAAAACCATACGAGGTCAAGTCCGCCCTCGGTAGGGAAGCCCAGAGAAACATCTGGAAGGAATCCCAGAGACCCTGCCACAACTGCGGGGCGCGAGGACACTGGAGCCGGGACTGTAAAGCCCCGATTGTCCCTAAATGCAGTGTCTGCCTCGGGGAGTACGACAGAGTAGGGCCACCGTGTCAGTACAGGTTTCAAAGCTGGCACAAGATCCAAGAAAAGAAAATCGAGAATAAAAAGGCCTATAAGGCAGCCCGCGTAACAAGCGAAGGACCTCAGTAAGGGTCAAGGAACTCCTCCTTCCCCGAGCGGGGATTAGCCCAGAAAGAATTTTTTTGGTTATTTTATTGGTTTTGTTTTTTTAGTTTTTTTTGCACTAGGTCCCGAGCCCTCAAGAGCAGGGAAGCCAAGGACAGGGCTACGAGAAAGTAGTTGTTTTGTTTTTTGTGTTTTTTTTTTTTTTTGTTGTTGTGATAACTTTGGGAATTGAAACAGACGTGTTTTGGTTGTCTGTTAAAGGTGGGGTGTGGTAAATTCCCAAGGAAAAAGAGGAACATTTTTTTGAAAGAGTTAAAAGAACCCCGCGGGGGTAAGACAATTTGATTTGATTTAATTTATTTGATTATGAAAAGAAAACTGCAACTCAGAGTCAGGATTAAGCGACCAAGAGTTGAGAAAGTTAAATTACAACCCCGTAGCGGGGAGAACAGAAACGAAAAAAAGCAAGAAAATGGCTATCTAACCCTGGTAAACCGTAGGAGCAAAAGCTCAGGTTCCCAGCGGGAAAGACAGAACTTATTATTTGTTTTATTATTTATTTTATTATGATTTACAAGTGAACAGAATAGTCACTACAAGGACCAGCGGTCTAGCATAAACAAAGAGAAACTATATTTTGTTTACAAAATGATTTTGATATTAATTTTGAGTCTGAAAGACTAAGAGTACAAAGGCACAAGTCCCTATAAAAAGAGACCAGAAGGTCTAGTAACCAAATGTGATACTACGTAAGGTCTTTACAACCTAAATAAGATAATGTATACGATAAGACATGTCGCTTGCGGTCACCACTCAGTGTTCGGCCCGCGGGTTGTTCGCTTGCACTCACAACTCCCACGGTCCGTCTGGGGGGAAGAAAGTTGTAACATGACAGTTTTCAACTGTCGTTACAAAAAGCCCCAAACCCTAGCGAGCCCTAAATAAATTCCATCCCCGGAGAACATGAGCTGAATGACTGTGGAACACTTTTAAACTCCGCGCCGGAACAGACCCTGCCTGGTGGCCGTGACGATACAAGCGAACCGAATCGATATTAATTCCTGTTTTATTTTGAACTCTCCTTACATGTAAACGCTCGACGCTACGACCAAAGACAAGGCACAGTGACGGACTAAGAGAAGGCCAGGGGTTCTCAAACGATCAGCGGGGCAGTAGCCTCCTGGGCATAAAAATCGTCGCCCGAGCACTAGCAGTCAGCGAGGGACGAGTGGTCGGCGGATGAGATTCCCGCGCCTGAAGAGCCTGCAAACGGGACGAGCTCCGACAAAGAACCAAGAGCCCTGGATCGAGAACCCCTGCGGGACTAGACAACGAGAACACTGAACGTGGCTAGGATCGAGACGGCTGTGTCAACCCTTTGACGTTAAGTTAGGCGCAGGCTGCGTCGCCAATAGCAGGACGTAGATCCTCGGTCGATTGCGAATCGATAGCCCTAGGAGAGGGGATACGCTAGGGAGCCGGCGACACGCCGTCTACCACTTGCGTTTAGGTCTTGGCCTAGTAGAGGCGTGCTGAGCAATTGTGTTGTGTCCCTCTTGATTTTTGCACTTTGCACCGAAACCGAACTGCACTGTTCTTTAGCCCGTGGGGCATTCGAGTCATCGAACGTAAAAAGTAAAGTCTGTGTGTGGGAGAGAGACGATCCGACAGAGGACGAGATCCCCGAGTCAGACGAGAACAACGGTGAGTCCAAGCCTTTACCTCGTGCCTGAACCAACCAGTGGCCATCTTGATTTTTAAATTTAACGGCCTCGTGTCTTGGAAATTGCCCTGGTTGTCTCTCGACGGACCCTGAGTGGTCGGCCGTAGCCAGCGTCTTCTACAGAATCATAACTAGAGTCAATAAAACAGAGAATCTTGAGTCTTGAACTGATTAATTTGTCTGAACGGGAACTTATTGAATCTGAGATCGTCACGGTGCGCCTCGTGGGCGACGTTGCGGGGCGAGAACCGAGTATGGATGCGTAGCGGCGTACTTTATTAGCTTTTCTTACCTTCCTGCCTCCGAGAGGCCTAGTCATTGTTAATTTTAGTTGAAATAGCATCGCGAGTCGATTATTATAGAAAATTCACCCTGCGTAAGGCTGGGGATTGCTTCGAGTGGGGTCAGGACCTCACGTCGAATCTTAAAAATTAAGCTAGACCTCGTGTCGAAGCTGTACCGGTCTCCTTTGCTGTGTGGCTCACTCTTCGGCGAGCTTGCTGGAGGAATTATCCTCAGTAACTTAGTAACGTCGCGGATTACTTTATCATTTTGATCGGTACAGGCTCGGCAGGCGTCCTATTACCTAACTCAAGCTCGTGGGCCTTCCGCCCTAGCCCCTGCGCGGGCCTAGTCCTCCTATAATCATCTCTCGCTATCATTTATTTTGTAGAATTAAGAATTTTGCATTGTTTTCGAGTCAGACCCGAGCTGGTCATTGTTATTAATTTTAGTGAAGAATTTATCTTTTGTTATTCTGGTCTAACTAGTTACATTTACCTTTGAGGGATCTCCGTACCCAGAGTGGGGCGGAAATAAATTAATTTTGATCATTGTTTACCCTACTACGCTTCTTTCTTACTTCGCCTTCTCACACTGTTCTCCTCATCCCCTCTTCCCCCCCTCTACGCTGCAAACCCACCCACGCCACTCTCCGCAGGTTGAAGCTTGCCGGTGCAACCTGACCTTCGTTATTTATTTGTTAATTGCAGTCAATTCGTTTATTGTTGGGTTAACTACCCAGCTGGCGCCCAAACCCGAGCTTTGTTTGAATAGTAAATTGTTTATTAGTGGTCGTTGGGTTCAGTCCCGTTACTGATCCGGGGTAGCGGGACGGCAGAGTTCCCCGTCATAGTACTTTCCGAGGTATCGTGTGTGTCATCCGCACGTGTGTGCTGGTGTTCTTGTAGGCGATCAGCGGTCTTGTAGAGTGTGTGGGTTTGATCTGGAGCTGGTCCGTTCTGTGCTGATCCGGGACGGCTGGCAGGGAGGGGGTGGTTGTCCTTTGGAGACCCATTGTTCAGATTTGACTTGATATTTCTTATCCCAATGTTGGTGATGGACTTTGGGCCTGTATGTCTGTCGTCATCTTGCCAGATGAGGAGATTAGGCTGCGATTGCGAAGAATCTGCGTTTTTCAGAATCCCGATCTCAGATTTTAAGTGATCTTTTTTGAGCTCCTGCATCTCATGTAGCGCCTCAAGGAGTTTCTGCTCAAGGCTGGACGTTGGATTTGCTGGGCTACCCGCCGACTGCGTGGCGGGCGTAAGCCCTACGGAACTATTTACGATC
>JAEUYN010001915.1:0-396467 GCA_018257835.1 Euura lappo
GTATATAAATATTAAATTTCTTATGAAGTTAATAAATTATGAATATTAAATTTCTTATTTATTGATTAAAGGTAGATATATAAATTATTTATTTTTAATATAATGGGAATTATATTATTAAGTTAAATTAGACTTGACCTGACCTGACCTGACCTGACCTGACTTGACTTGACTTGACTTGACTTGACTTGACTTGACTTACCTACACTGCAGATCTCGGTGTGTATATGGGGCAGCTGTCCACGTCAATTCAACCAACCTCCAGACCTCTCCGATTTTCCCCGTGATTTTTTTTGTTATTGTCCGTGCTTTGAAACATTTTTCTTAATTTATTCTGATTTTTCGGATACATTTACATAATAATAATACTTAGGAAATCAACCTTTGTAAATTTTGACTCGAGTTGTTGTGTATAGTTTGACCCTTGACTACAATAGTGTATCGATATATTTTCTACATTTATGCTCATGTAATTGCTGGCAGGTGTCGCCATCGATGCCTGTCACACTGTGTAGAAAAAGTATTCGCTGAGTGCGAATCCCATATTTTTCAATCAATGGGAAGACGCGAAAATTAGGAAAATTGTGCTCAACCCGCACTTTTTCTGCAAACCGAAAATTATTGGAAAATACTTCTTTTACATTGACTGCAATTCTAAACATGACGTATCAAATTTATTAAAACCTCGCTGGTTACAATATTTCGAGATTCTGAGAGTGTCATTCGACAATTCCTTCGTCTTTGTATCATCGCTTACAGATACGTGTTTCATCTGTAATACAGTTAAACTATTTGAAACGTGTAGTATAACAATATCAGTATGTTCCCTAAATATTCAGAATACGACTGACAACAATCCTCTACCGATTTGAATTGCATAGCACTGCACTACGCGGCACAGTGAGGCGCGAAGCGCCGAGGGCCGTTTCGGAGCGGCGAAGCGAGCGGAGAACATAGGGTTTGCGCCTAGTTTATTGTCAATTACTGGGAAATATGGTACATGGATTTCTTCGTGAGTCCATCATGGTCAACAGAGGTGAAGTAAGGAAGCCCTGGACCTCCAATTTTCTCCTTGTTATGCTCCGCCGGTACGGCGAAGATCATATTTCTGTTGCTGGAAGCTCTTGAAACCTGTGTTTCTACGAAATATGTATAGAGTCAATTAATGCATGACACGGAAATTCGAAGCGGAAAGCAAACGCAATAAATTCAAAGATCAATAACCTTGGCCAGACTGCCTTCTGCTGACGAGATTGCGAATGGTTCCAAACCATCCCTCGCCAAGGCGTTCGCGAAATTTCGGAGTGGTGAACGTGTAGAGTAAAGGATTCACTGCGCTGTTCACCGGGAGAATGAATATCACGACCCAGGCGTGAAGATCCGCTAGAGAAACAAATTTGATTGACGATGAGTTGAATCCCCGGTCCTGCAGCGTGCGTCGACTCGACTCACCCGGAACCGGGTACTTGGTCATTGCGACGATCTTGAGGATAATTATCGGTACCCAGCAGGCAGCGTCGGTCAAAACGATCAAAAAGAATCTCAAGGCGAACTCCGAGTCGCCAACAGCCAGGGGCGTAGCGTGTCTAGTTCTCCAAATGCTCGCGAACATTCCCGTGTAAACGTAGCCGATAACGATGAGGCTGTTTCCGGACGTTCGAGACAGACGTTAAACTTAGCAACGACAGTTATAAATTAAATTGTCGAAGAAAAATCGACTCACCCGAACAAGTTTAGACCCAGGAAAACGAAGGCCGAATATTCCCAGCCCACGAGGAACGGGTTGTCTATGTGCAGGGGGAAACACATCCCGTTCGCACCGTAGAATCTCGTGCTGCTTCGCCAATGCACGGCTGTGAATTAATCAATGAAAAACGCGATAAAACCTGAGAAAGTCCTGATCGTTGTGATTCGTGTAATTTGATGGTTGCCGATCGATACGCAGGTATACGCACCGGGTATCAGAGCTATGATTACGCCGACGACCCAGATCACGATCATCGACGAGTAAGTATGCCGCGCCGTCAGGGGCCGATGCGTCTTCAGGGGGGAAGCGATTAGCATGAATCTCTCCACGGACATGAATGATAAAATCAACACGGACACCTGATAACCAAATTCAGAAATTTATCGAGTGGCGCTCAAACCGATTGCCAATAACGGAACGAGGCATTGCAGCTATTCACCTCGGACGAAGTCATCGCCAATGCACCGGCAAATGTGCAGGTCCAGGAGCTCGTCCAGTCATTGACCATCGAAATATAGCTGTCGCGAAATTCCATGTCTTTGATAGCGATTATCAACAAGTAGACACCCATCAACATGTCGGATACTGCGAGAAGGTGACGGCTTGACGTACATAGGTAGGTGTGGAACGGGATAAAGAACGAGATCTTACCTGCTAAATTTCTTATCATTATACTTAGCACGCGATTCTCGTCCCTGGCTGTCAGTCTGCCCCAAAGGACCAGCGCGTTTCCTAAGCAAGTGACGCAGGAAATACCCCAGACCGCGGCTCTCAGCAGAGGCTTACCCAGGAGATGGGACCGCGAAGACACCCCTGTGGCAATGAAGAAAGTGATTTAGTTTGGGAAAAGGTTACAAACATTTTTCTGGATCAGAAGGACGTACCATCGGTTCGAGGTCGACAGACTTGGACATCCGGAGCGTAGGTCGTACAGTAATGGAATTTTTTGAAGTACCTGTAAAACAGAAAAATTCATTTTCATGGGATTCGGATCCTTTTGGTCGTGCTGCGTGCAAACTTACGCGAAATTCAAATTCGGCAGCATTGCAAACGCGTTATTCTCGATATTGTTCAAGTCGATTTCTTCAAGATCCCTGTAATACGGATATGAAATTAATTCGTGCATCCAAGTCTAGGGTACGACTAATCGATGAAGCAGCGTTGCTCGAACAGCTCTTACATAGATTGCAGGGCTTGCAGAGGGCGCAGAACTCCTGTAGTCAGATTCATTATTGGATTGTGGCCGAGCTTCCTGTGAAAAAAAGCAAAGGTCGGAATCGGCAGGAGGTCAGCCATATTTATTCAGATCAGATAAATATAGGATAGCATCGTGGTAATCTCATACGACGAAAGAAAACTGTGGGTATAACGAGCTCTTCATACATAAAATAAGGGAATACGTGATATTCAACCAAAGAGGGAAAACACGTGTACGAATTGCGCTCTGTAGGCAACTGTGCAAACAGCGATTACAACACCGCAGCACGTATGTACACAGATTACACGACGTATTATATTCAGTAGGTGCTTCCTTGTTTTTTTACCATCGAAAGGTGCATCTGCGTGTAAGAATACCATACTCACAGTTTCAACAAGTTTTTCAACGGCAGGAACAAGTTTGTTGGTATCGTGACTATCTCGTTTCCTGCTAAATTTCTGTATCAAAACAGTTCTGTTTATTTTTCAATGAATCAATGTACACTCGCGCAAACGTATAAAGAAAGAATCAAACTCACAGCTCAGCAAGGGCGAGGTTGTTTTCGAAGGCGTCATTATGTATCCTGTTGATTTTGTTGTTCTCCAGACTTCTGTAACGTCAAATGGGTTCATGAACCTGTCCACTCAAATTACCATACATAGAGACGGATGTGTATATTGTCATATTGATACTTTCGCTTCCACTTACAGTCCGGTGAGTCCAGGTAACCCCGCCAGCATTGATGCCGAGATCTCTTCAATTTTATTATCGTCCAAGGATCTGAAGATCGAAGAAAAATGAAAGTTCTCTACAGAAGTGCGGGGGTAACGGTGCTAGTCTTTTTAATACACTGTTAAAAATATCCTGAAAATTCGTATGCAAACTGGAATGAAATTTACAAACCCTGGTTATTAAAGTGAAATTAATATAAAACATCTTGGAATTTCATATTTGTGTCTTAATATTCAAATAACATACTGAGTTTTCAATAACTATATCTCAATATCAATATGGTTCTATTGAATTTAATGAACTTTCTTGAAGATTCAAAGCATATCATGATTCTTTTTTAGTTTTCAGTGACTGTGTTTGAATTTTTAGTGCCGTCATTGAAAATGATAGCACATTATGAAATTTGTATGAGGGAATATAAAATTTACGGAACTGTATTCTGAAATTTAATATGCATTTGTGTTAAATTTCAAAACAGTCACAAAATGTCTCTTGCCGAACACTTAATCTGTACCCTCGGCAAAGTTGTGGGTCGAAAAATCTTGCGTTAGACTTTTGATAAGCTCTAGGAACACTTGGCTTTTGAACCAAGAGTTTTGCACGCCTTGGATAGCTCCATTTACATATCTGATTTGCCGAAAATGTTACTTCGGCATTATTGATTGAGCAACATTATTAATAAGTGCAAAGATGAAGCTCTGATTATAAACAGGTGAAAGTTGTACTGTCATTCAATAGGTAGTTTGGCGTAGTAGGTAGGGCGTGCGACTAGTAAAGCGAGCGAGCGACAGGGTCCCGGATCGAATCCCGAATGAAACCATGATAATTTTCAGGGCTAAAAATGCGTTTTAACAAAGGTATTTCATTCAATCATTAATAGTCCTTCCAATTAAAAGCGTAAAATTTTTATTTTTTGATTGATTCTGCAATATTTTATAATCTGATTCAGCAATTATTGTAGCAGTGAAAACCCATTTTCAAATGAAATGATCATGAATTTTCAAAATGATTTTGAATTTTTAGAATGGCTTTGAATTTTCAGAATGATTTTGAATTTTCATAACATTTCTGGATTTTCAAAACTATCCTTCTCAATTTTCAATAATTTGAATGTTTGAATTTTAATGAGAAAAAGTATATGTTAATTTGCTTCACACACATTTCTATTAAATTTCATATGGAGATTTCTAACAGTGTACAACACTTACAGCTCCTTCAGATTTGGAAGATGAGGAAGCTTTAAACATTCCGAACAAATCATGTTCCTGTTCAGCCCTCTGAAAGAGAAGACGATTTTATTTGTTTTATTCAATCCTCCGTGCACGACACTCTGGGGATCAGAGACTCCCTGTGGAGCAATCCCCGCAGTATGTAAAGAAAACGCCAGTTGGGTTACACACGCGTGTGCGTGGAGGGATGGGAAGTGATTCAAAACTGCAATTTGCTTGATTGCACGAATAATCACTGCAACTCATCAAGTACTGCAGGGAATAGCTCTCGAGAAATAGAAAAAAAAAAAGGAAAAACAGGTGAAAATTTGAGGCTTCAGAATCTCACATCCAATCCAAAGATGTTTGGTTCTCAAAATCAATCAGGTCTGCGTATTCTATTCGATTATCCTCTAGGATCAGCCACTCCAAGGATACCAGGCCATTAAACTGCCCTCTACGAATATCACCCAGCTTGTTTTTCGAAAGATTACTGAAAATAGTCAATCGAGGTTTATTCCCTAACAGCGTACAAACGCGTTCGAATTCATTTTCCATCTCTGTATTATACCGACAGCCATATCAGTTTCTTCTGATTCCTGAAAGCCCCCGATTCGATGTGCCATATTTTGTTGCCATCTATGTGCCTGGAAGAAGAAATTTCACATGACATCTGAGGAAATGGGGAAAGGTTGATCGAGCGAAGAAACTCACAGAGTTGTCAGCGCTTCGTATGGCGCTAAGACATTTTCAGGTATCCTGGTTATCGGATTGCCCTGCAGAACTCTGTATGGACGTAACAAGTGTATGAGTATAAAGAATTGTCGTACGCATTTTATAATCAAAATCTCCGACAGTTTTTTAGACTACTTAAATTTTGGTCATGTTCGTAGACCAGTTTCCTGGTATTTCTGTGTAACCAGCGTCCACGCAGACTGCTTGGCATTTTATTTCCCGTTTCCTACAAACACAGCCTTCCGGGCAGTCGAAATTTTCTGGAATACAAAGACAGAGTTTGCTTCCGATCCGTGCTCGTTCTAACCTTCTGGCTATAATTACCGCAGGTCAATATAGACGTCGTCCAGTCCTTCAAGAAAAAATTCCAGTTTCCACTTGAATCGACTGAAAAAATGGAAGTAAGGATCGATTCTCGAGTTCCCAGATTGTCAAATTACGGCGGCAATTGACTTACAGCATTCTTTCTCGTCATCCCCTTCCGGGCAGGTTATTTTGCCATCGCACCAGGCCCGTTGCGAAAGGCAAATTGTGCTATTCGCGCAGGGAAACGTCCCCCTGGGACACGTATCTACGAAAGATATATGTATTGAACGTAAAATTAAGGCAATCATAACGCTGATCGTGGGCGGTGCGATCGAGCAAATAAGACCATTCCATAAATTTGCGATTCGTATTCCGTGGAGGTGATATGATTATAAGATGAGTGACGAACGCCAGATGGTAACTGACATTCATTGATCTTGATTAATTGATGAGTGACACCTTAAACACGCCCGTCTTGATGCTTGTTTTTCGCATTCCGCGATATCCGTGTGCAAGAAAAAAGAGTTTTCCATTTATCAATATCGATCGCAGCCTTTCGCGATAATTATACTCTCTGACCTCGACACCTCTCGACACCCACATTTCCTGGCTACGCATATGCAATCGCTTGATTATCATTGATTTATCAGAGACGTTGATAATGAACTTTACTACATTTTACCTCAAACGCGTAAATATTCAAACTTCTGCGAATGTATAATTGATAACACATTATTGTTGCGACCGTAATAATTCCGCAGTCGTCACAAAGCGATCAACGACTACCCCTTCTCAGAGATTCGTCGTAAACTTTCAGAGGAACGAAGCCCTTTGCATCGATGAAAATACTCTCGCTCTCTATATTATACTTTGAACAGCATAGAAAATAACCCCAGGGAATGCCTGCAGCCGAGACTTGATAACTTGAAGTATATGAAGACATAATAAAACCTACCTATATTCACACGAAATGTCACAGTTATTATTCGTTGGAATATATCACGCGGCAGCATTTTTTTCTTACCAACCAAGAAAAGTATGCGACAAAACACGTAATTTGCTTACGTATTTGCGTAGATTGTATGTATGATCGGCTGATTGGTCAATCGGTTGCAGTTATATCGTAGGTATAACAGGTTTATTTACATCGCTCGAAAATATTTTCAGTAGCATATCAGTCCGCTGATTGTGAAATTCATTCATTTTGATTATTATTGCGTGCGGTGTGTATAAGGCGAAAATTATAGACTCGCATTTGATCGGATCACAAACTAAATGCACGTTTTGTACAACGCTAACGAGAACTATTCATCGTACATACATGAATACAGTAATTAGGAGATAATTTAGTTTGTCACTCGTTGATTATTCGGTACAATGATCGCACACGGAAAAAAAAGATGTAATTATTAGGACAGTACTCTTTTTGGAGTTAAATCTACAGCAATTGCGTTAAGGTTCATCAATCCCGTTATCAATTCGTTACTTTTGAAGTTAAATTTACAGCAATTGCTGTAGATTTAACTCCAAAAAGAGTGCTGTCCTAATAATTACATCTTTTTTTTCCCGTGCAGTCACTACAACAGAATTTGCGATGCAGCCAACGAATTTTTACTCGGTTAAAATATGCGGAACTGTTCTCATGCAGCTAAAATTGCCAGAAAATTTGTTGATCGGTAGCGACTGAGGCCACGGCCGGAGCCTGATTTGATACAGAAGGTCGAAATTTTCCTTCACGCTTGATTTGTTCCAGTAAATAAATAGCTGAACGTGATTTTTTCGAATAACAATGCGACACAATAGCGAATCAAGAGAATAACAATGAATACAAAAGTGTAGAACGGAAACAGTCACGTATACGATGTACTTCGACTGATGAAACAAAAGTTTGACAAGATGAAGATAAAAACTGACGATTCAACGTTCAAAACTCACCTTGACTGAAGTAATACATCAGACCGGAGAGAAGAACGAGAAAAGAAATGAGGAAGGCGCCGACTTTCGCGATGTACTTGTACTTCATTTCGAAAAGGAGCCGCGATTATCGCTATCCGCGTGCACCAAGCAATTGAAAAAAGTTCCGAGTCCGACCGGAACCGGGGCGAACTTGAAGCAAGCCCGCGTCGCGCGTCGATGTGTTCGACTCAACTGCAGGAGCGATGCTGCCGAGTGTCGGTGCATTTGCAAGCTCCGATTCGACGCTTCGCGGGTCACGCGCTAGTCCTTTCGTTTAAGCATGTAC
Source organism: Euura lappo (assembly GCA_018257835.1). Lineage (NCBI taxonomy): Eukaryota > Metazoa > Arthropoda > Insecta > Hymenoptera > Tenthredinidae > Euura > Euura lappo. Next base: position 8,169 of record JAEUYN010001915.1, read on the forward strand.
TCGTGCGTGCCGGGAAGACGGTCAAAGGTCAGTCATTCGATATGAATTATCAAGCTTCGCGTTACATTGTCAGCACGTCTGTTGTTTCGGTATGTCACGTACGTTTTCGCAGCTTGCCGCGAAAATAATCAACGCGAGTATTCGGACATTTCGATCCGGATTGAATACATTCACGTAGGTAACTTTAACGATCAATTCAACAAATAAACCTCTTCAATGCTGAATTTTGGTAAATAAATGCCTTCACGGAGCAAAACTATGCCACGATTGAGTTTTATTATTATACGTACTCGTACTGTCGTTCAATAAGATGAATTATTTGTACCGGATCACAGTCTGGACGTTTATTACTTTCATAATACATGACATCCGTAATATATAAAGTACGAAAAATCATCTTACATGCTACGTGGATATAAGTAGGCAGTTGTAAATAAATAATTCTATACCGATTGAACTAATCTTAGAACAATAATAATCATCATTATCACCGACATTCTTATTATATTCTATGAACTATGCGATATTATAGATTTTCCTAAATTAGGTGTATGCGGCGTATACACGCTCATTAGTCGATTCATCAATCGCTCAGTTTCCGAACTTCTATGCTCGGGAGAAAATACGGGCTCGAATTCTCTTCGACGAGTGGATTTTTCTGACCCATTTTATCCTTTGTGGCTAAAATCATGTGCCTGATTCCCGGGATCCAGGAACTGCAGAGTGCCGCGTGATCCATCATCAACGAAACGTGGATCTTGTCGGCCGATTCAACGTCCTTCTTTATCAAGGCTGCAACGAACAGAAACGGTCAAAGTTTGGTCAAAAAATCTATCAACCGGATACAGATTAGTGAAAAAAAGGTTCTCCCACCGTTGGACAGCTCCGATACTTTTCGCCGAATGCTCTCGTCCAGCTTGTCTTCCATCCATGCCGCTTTCATCAGGTTCAATCTCCTCCTGAGATCCTCCCCCTTCTTCTCCAGTTCCTCGTTATCCCCGATGATATTCTCAAAATTGTCGAGAGATTCCTTCAGCGCCTGTTCTTTGCCGACACCCGCCGATTCTTCCACTCTCCGCAGATCGCTGACTAACGGCGGGGTGTGGTTAGGCAGAGAGCTCAGTCTCACAGGTGTCAACGGAGGCGGCGGCATGTTGGCTGGGGGCGCGGTCAGAGGTTGATTAGGATCAAAGTTACAAGTTGGCGGAGTTGAGCCGAGAGGAAACGCCACTCTTTTGTTCAGTACTCTTTTTGTCGGTGTCGCAGTTGAATTTGGCGAGCCGGATAAGACCCATTTAGGCGGATCGTTCCATCCGGGATCGTGTGTCGAAGACAGGGACTTTTGAGTGGAAATCGGGATCGGTTCTCCTGCCGATTGTAACCAAAGGAAGAATGATTGTATGCGTTACGACTAACTGGGTGAATATTAGATATTATCCAACTCGAAACGGTCGTCCAATATTCGTCGATTATAATTCCTAAAAATCTGGTATTCTTCGAGCAGAATTGGGTTCATCGATTTTTAGGTTATGTGGACCGAGAGAATGAATTGAGTCGTAAACGTTGAGTATCAAAAAACGATGGACTGATGAAAATTTCATACTTATAGGCGTGTGTTCCTTTACCTGGAGGTTTTTTATCCATTATTGGCGGGAAACTGATACAAAACTGTTTGTTTTTCTATCAAATACGACGAATTGTGACACATGTGTCAAAATTACGAGTTACGACAACCGGACAGCTGTTCACTGTTGGTAACGAACGGAATGCGCATGCGCGGATATACTGACTTCGATGTATCGAATCTCCATACTCTCGTCGTTCGAATCGATTCGAATTTGAAATGTAACAACTAACAAGCCGACACCTATATTGTTGTTTAACTTCTTTTGAATACAAAACTAGACCGTGATACGAGAAGCTTATTTGGAGAGATAGGCTATCACGGAATCTCCAATCTGAGATAATAATATTCTGATAATTCTTCTTACCTGTCCGATGTCAAAAGACAAAAGGTCTCCGGAACGATGCAGCTGATATTTCTGTGAGAAAATTGTTATTTCGATTACCGAACGTAGTTTCATAATCATACGGATGAACTTGATCGAATCTCAAGAACAACTGATCATACTTTTGTGTTTATTTAAGCCTATTGTCTTTTCCTCACAATAATAATCACGATAATAATGATCCGATATTTCTATTATCCTACCTGGTTTTGGTATTATTTTTATACGGTTCAAGTTAGTCGTACTACGCATGTATCCACACTAGCACGAGACTGCACAACGTCTTTTCAACCTCCCGAAGAAGATTTTCGTGAAAACATCAACGATCATCTAGAATTCCTGCAGGGTCAGCTGATCAACTTAAAAAATCATGCATCCTGAATTCTCCGTCCAACGTCGAAACGATGTTCAGAGAAAGAAGTCTTATTCTCCAATGCGTCGGCTATTCGGCGTTGTAGAGCGAGTTTGCTATGAAATATCGTCACACTCCAAGACGTAGAAGCCCGAAAAAGATTTTCATGTTAAATACATACTGGATTTGAAACTTCAAACGTGTCTATTATTGTACGCAGATTCGATTGGGGCGCGTGCGCGTCGCGACTCGCAAGTTTTAACCGTATATCGTATTCTCGCTGTATATGTATAATCGGAACAGAAATTTCGCTGCCCCATTCGGTGATCGATAAAATTGTAAGTATTTTTTCCCTATTCGACCGATACTCCGCTGTGAATCTATACCGAAATCGAATCAAAGATCGCCGAGACTGTCACCCTCATCCTCGATATCGGTCAGTCTACGACATAACCTCAAAGCACGTTCAATTCTTCTGCACTAACCTCTGCGTCGCTTATTTCCAACACTTCCGTGGCCTGAGTATTCGAGAATCTTGAGAACCCGTCGGTCCCTAATTTTCCATTCCCAATATTCGTATTCAGGGCGCCGATGCTGACGACTTCCTTCCGAAATGCCAGGGAAAGTGAAAGTGAAAATACTGGCAGGACGGAACCTGCCGGTGATGGATCGCTCCAGCGACACGACCGACGCTTACGTTGAGATCAAGTTTGGGAACACGACCTACAAGACGGACGTATGCCGGAAGTCTCTGAACCCGCAATGGAACTCGGAATGGTACAGGTTCGAGGTAGACGAAGCGGAGCTCCAGGACGAACCTCTGCAAGTCAGGCTCATGGATCACGACACCTACTCCGCCAATGACGCCATAGGCAAAGTCTATCTGGACCTGAACCCGTTGCTCTTACCCGGCACTCCGTTGCCCGTTAAAAATATGTGGACTTTGGAGGCCTCGATGAGCTCTAGCTCCGGCACTCAAGGAGGTGCATAATTAATTTTTGTTTCATTCATTCGGATCAAGGAGAGCTGTGGGTAGGATTGCTTCCAAAACTGGGAAAAATTCATCAGATGCGCGATATTTTGGAGTTAATTTTGAATGCAGGACAGCGAGTACACATTCGAGGAATTTTATTTACTACATCGAGAAAAAAAAACTCACTTCTAGCTTCGCTTAATTGGGTTTCAACCCGGAAAATTGCGTTTAGTTGACAGACTTTTATTGTTTTACATCGATTATACGTATGTGAGAAAGAAATTGGACTAGAACGGTGATGTTACGAGGCTGAAAGAATCGAGACACGGTAAAGTTACAGAAGTGTTGAGAAACTTACTGAATTTCAATGATTTTCTAAAACAAACTGCCCTCTTCTGGTTTCAAACACGATTTATGTACGTGAATCCAATTAGAACCGGTTGCTTACAATTTTCAATAATCCAGGTAAAAAAATGTGTAACATTTATGAATATAAGTTCCCGGAACAATTGATGATTTGTACAAATTCACTCCAAATTTGGCAGTACAAGTTTGATATAGACTTCTTCCCCACAGGGTCCTCGATGACCGGCTGGATTCCGGTCTATGACACGATGCATGGAATACGCGGCGAAGTCAACATCATTGTGAAGGTAGAATTGTTCTCCGACTTCAACAAGTTCAGGCAATCTTCCTGCGGGGTTCAATTCTTCTGCTGTAAGTAATCCTCACCACGATTCCAAGTCGGTTGTATGTTATCCGTCAAATCTCACCCTGCGACTCTTTCGCAGCACCGATCATACCTCACGGCTATCATGCCCAGCTGATTCATGGGTTTGTGGAAGAACTCGTGGTAAGTGACGATCCCGAATACAAGTGGATCGATAAAATACGGACCCCCAGAGCATCGAACGAGGCTAGACAAACTCTATTTTTCAAACTCAGCGGAGAAGTTCAACGAAAAATTGGACTCAAGGCATTGGACCTTGGCGGGAACGCTGTCATTGGGTAAATTGGGCTCTTTTTCTAATGTCTGAGTTCTTCGTTTTGTTAAGAACGATGTTTCAATATTCACTGCGTCGTTCAGGTATCATCAATGCTTCGATTTGGAAGGAGAATCTGGGATCGTGGCCAGAGGAATTGGAACTGCCGTTACCCTGGTCAAGATGCACGACGTATCGAGTGTGCCTGTCGAAAATCTCACGGCCGAAGAGTGAGTGTATATTCTCTCTTTATTTCACGGTTTAGGTAATTATTGAACGAGCCTTACGTTCCGGAGTGGATAACTCATTTCGTAACAGTTAAAATTAGGTCATTGGATCGGTTGGAAAAAAATGATGCAAAGACTAAATATAATCCAGAACGTATGAGCAGTATGAAGGAATATTTTTAGATCGTGTAAGATTTTCCTGAAGAGTTATACGGCTTATCCGCATCTGTTATGCAATTGTACAAAATCTCTGAAACGTGAGGAATGATACCGATATCTCATCATCTGATTACGAGAACCCTCAGCTGGGGAGTCCGTGAGAATTCATTCCCTTTCGAGATTGATCACAGATAGTTATTGATTGAAAAATTTCGCTCTTATCGATGTAACACCGAGCTGATCCAATTATTAGGTACGCAACTCGTTAAATCTGGAGCAAGAAAATCTCATCTCCTATTGATAACGATACAAGTTGACGGTGTTTTCGTGGTCGTTCTAAATATCGCGGTCTAATGGCATAAGGACGTAAGTGCCATTATACGACTTTTTGCTGTTCGTAACGGCAAAAGGTCGTACATACATATATTTTTTTTAATTTGGGATAAAAACCCGAAGATTCGTTCATAAACGTTGAATTTTAATATTGGGTCAATTTTTACCTTGGTATTTTTTTTTTTTCTATGAATTTTCGAAACGTTGTCGATTTCGATTTTTCTTTACGTTTCACAAGTTTTTACAGCTATTCGAAAAAATCATGGAAAATAAAAAAAAAAATAGAAAAATGGCGCTTACGACCTTCTGCTTTTAACTACGAATATTTTTTATCGAATTTTTTGAAACGGTCGTTTTTTCAATTTATCTTTGCGTTTCACGAGTTTTCACAACTATTTGGAAAAATCGTGAGAAATGGTGGCAAAAAAATTAGCGCTTACGACATTTTGCATTTCCGTTGTTTTTCAATTTTAGTTAAAAATTGTAATGAAAGAACGACGTATCCGCCAAACTTACGACCTTTTGCACTTAAATTTTTTGATCTCCTACTTTTAATTGATCTGTACGTTTTGATTGAAAAAAAAATTAAATTATACTCCTTTTGCCACCAAAATCGCGTTTTTGGCGCTTACGACCTTATGCCATTAGACACGCGATATTGTAATGAACAGATTGAGACCATTGGTAGTCTGGAATGATGAAAATTTGTCGAAATTCCCCAACTGTCGGTAGAGATGCCAAAAAAATGAGTCAATCTTTCGGCCAGGACCGTTAGAAAAGTAGTTTCCAGGAAATTATTTTTACACAATTCTTTGTGGAAATATGTTGAAAATCTTCCTGTGACTTGAAAATTCGTTGGAAGAAACGTTGAATTGATTCCCTGAAATTGATCGAACCGCTGCGTTTGTATGAACTCGCAAAAGCCTGCTGTGCTTATTTTCGTGAACTATAAAATATACCAGTTTCTACTTTTCTGTCTTGGTTGTCGGTTCACGAGGACAAATGTTTGACAAAAAACAAGAGGAGAATCATGAAAAAGGATCCAAACAATTTCATCCTGTTTTATGTACGGAAAATTGATGAACTCACACAGATCTTTTTGCACCCTGACCCTGCATGCTTTCATTCAGGCTTGCGCTGCTTGGGTTACCCCGTAAAACTAGTATCGAATGTCTAGAAGTAGACGAGAGTGTTCCCCTGCTTTCTCACTCCCCAGACCGAACCCGAATCCCGACTGTTTCGAGCCTTTTGCAAACCACAAGGGTCGGCGGAAAGTTTCCCGGCACTGGCAAGAACTTGAAAAAGCGTTCCAGGCCGATGATTGTGGTTCCGAACTACAGATCGGCCGGTTCGAGCGCGAAAACGTTCGGACGGATGTCCCAGCAGTCGAACCTCGCGATCTACAACAATTTCCGCCGGAGTTTAGACTCGAATCTCTCTCTGTCGGAAGACAACGCGGACGAATTGTCACTCAGGTCGATCCTGGCGCAAGAAGATATGCGGGGCGAGGCTGCGGGCAACAGATTTTCCCGCGGTTTGAAGAACCTGCGATACCTCCCGCAAAGTATGCTGTCGAAACGCGTCAATCAACTGAAAGCAAAGTTTTCCGACTCCCTCGACGAGGAGAGCGACCTGGAAAGCAGCTTCTCCAGCAGCTGGTCCGTCAGCACCGAGTCGATACGATCGTCGATATCCGACCTCTATCCCTTGGGGAGGAACAAGAAGAATCTCGGGCACAAGCGGAACTCGAGCGACGGAATCGCAGCTATGCTGATTCGATCCGTCCACGCGGGACTCGCCCTCGACAGCGTCAAGGAGGACCACGAGACCCCGGTTCCGTCGCCGATCAGGTTTACCTCGGAGGAATCGGAGGAGGAGAATAAGGGTGGCGAGGGTCAGGGTGGGAGGAAAGACGAGAAGATGGAGTGCGGAACCTCGGGTTCAGCGGCGAAGATATTGACCGAGAATTCCTCGACCGAATCGGACACCGAGAGTTCGGAAGACGAACCTTCCGAGTCCAGCACGAACTACAATATTCTCGACGATTCCTTTGCGGCCGGCGAAGAGGCTTCTTCACCCCAGGTCGACGAGGACTGCGAATCGAAGACGGAATTGGAATCGGAGCCGGTACCGACGAGCGGTAGGAAATTAACCCGCGAGAAGAACGTCGAGGAGGGTAACTTTTTCATTTACGATGAAATTCCGCCCTCTGTGATCGACCAGAGGAAGAAAAGTGTCTCGGTCTCGACTTCGTCCAGCGCGGAAAGTCGCGGCTCCGAAATTTGGTTCGACAAGCGAAATTCTATCGAGGAAACGGAGCTGATTCCTCGTCACGGAAGCGACGAAAAAATCGGGGATAATGATTCGGTCGATTCGATACCGCCGGAAATAATCGACGCTTTGGATTATGCCGAAATCACGATCGACGACACGATCCCGATCACTTCCAGCATGACCGCGAACGAAACCGAGTTCCTCGACAGGCAGGAGCGGTTCGACAACCCCGAGGATTCGAAACCAGCCGCGGCGAGCACCCCGACCGAAGACCAGAGCTGCGACAGGATATTCTTCCCGGACGTAGATCCGTGGACGGAAGCGAAGCCGGTCAACCTCCAGAGATCCGTCAGCCTGAACGAGAAAACTGTTCGGAGATTCGCCACCCCGGGTAGATCGGGCCTGAAGAAGAAGTCCGAGTCGTTTAAGACGGGGACCAAGAGAAGATTGAGCATTTTCAAAAGCCTGAACATATCGCAGGGCGCGAGGAGCAAAGACGCCTACCTGGGAAGTAAGATTCTCGACCAAGTCCCGGATCTCGGAGAGCCTTCGGGAGCAGCCAAGGTCTTCGAAGGGGGAAGAAGAAAGAAGGTCCAGAGAAACGAGACCGTGATCTACCGCGGGGCGACCACGGAAGGGAAAAAAACGCCGTCCGCGTTCTTCGAAGGTAAACTGACACCGCAGCCGGTTCCGAAGCTGAAGCCAGTCTCTGTCGTGATAGGCCCAGCCCCGGAGGACGACCGCTGTCATCTCTCCGTTCCCGTTTTCAAAATAACGGAAGTCAACGCGAAGAGTAATTTCACCAGCGACGAATGCGCCGCGGCGGAAAGTGCGGACAGGAACCATCAACTGGCCGAACGCGCGGAAAAGTTCCAGTGCAAATACAAGAGGCAGTGCATGATGGACTTGATAAAAATTATCGACACCAAGATGCTCGTTCACTCGGCTATGGATCACGCGAGGAAGCACAAGAGGGAGAAGCTCCCGTCCAGCCTGAGCCCATCGCCGGATTCGGTCCGGAGGCCCAAGGCCCGCACTAAAAAATCAAAGTCTCGATCCAGGTCGCCGGAGGAGTCTTCCGTCCAGAGCTACGCGACCGGCTCGTCCCTCGCTCGTCAGAATCACTCCTCGGCCTCTTCCTTTTCCCGGCATGCGCCCCCGTCCCCGCATCGTGTCCCTGATAATGTTAATCGGTGTGAAAAGAGTGTCCCCGAAGTTTTGTCCGGCTCGGAAAGCCCGGAGGTCTTGGACGTATCACGTAACGAAAATCGACGGCGCTTCTCGGATGCCGACGAGATTCGCGAAACCGCGGTTAAACTTCTTGCGGGTTCGACCACCCCGGGCGATCGACCCGATGTTAACGCCAACGTTGAATTGAGAGCGCTTGATCAGATTGTACTTGAGTTGGAACCAACCCGTACTAACGACGACGATGCTGCAGGTCGTGGTAACTTGTTAACACCGAGCAAACTTGAGATTGTCTCCGTAGTGCGGAAAAGCCACAGCGAGTGTAACTTGAGGGAGGCGCAGCGGGAAGGGGCGGTTGAGATTATTAACAATACTAATACCGCTAATATAACTGACAACTCGTGTGTGCCTTGCTATCCCGATCCTCACAGGCAACAGCAGCCGGAAGTCGTGACCGACGCTACTCCGAGCCCGGCCACACCGACACCCGCTAATTTAGCCAACAAAATCTCCAAGTCGCCGGTACCCAAGCCCAATTCGGCTGTTCCCATACACAGGAGATCCAGCGACTCCGATCTTAGTATTACACCGAAAGGTAGGTGAACATCTCTGCAGCAGAATACCTACTGTGTTCGATAGCTAGATTAGTCGTGGTACGCGGATTTCGTGAAAACGCAATCGATGTAGATTTTTGAAACCTGGCGTCGCACTCGCGCGGGGCCGCATTGCCCTGGAAGACGTTGACTTTCGTAATATTGCCGCCTCTTTCGATATCGACTAAGTCCTCCAGGGCGAGAGCCCCTCGATCGAGTGGACAGTCATATAAATTGCACTTTTAATTTCATTACGTATCTTTGCGCTTTAGGTTGGATTTCTTTTATGCTTATTAGTTTTTTTTTAACCAACGATAAATATTTCAGGTATCGCATAGTAGTCCGAGATTGTCCCTTTCAAGTTTATAGTTTGCACAATATCACAATACGTGATGCATCGCAATCAATTTCGAAACTATTGTCCAGGATGTTATCCTGTACAGTGTAAATTATCCGTAGTTAATGATCCCCGTCACAAATTTCATTGCTTTTCATGTAAATTGAAGTCAAAAGATTTCTTTATACTCAACTAATCGTCGAGAGCATGTAAAAATGATCTGCGACGGTGGGTGACGTGCCGTTAATAAAATCGCGTTCTGGTCATCTGCATAGTACACAGGATAATCCAAAATCTCGAATATCTTCTCATTGTACCGACGATCATCATCGACCATTATTTTCAAAGAAATTCCTTTCATTTCTCTGTTTCATTCGCAATGTTTCTCCTGGCAGGATATAATCGTAAACGTGAGTACTGACAGGAGAATGCCAAAGTTGATGTATTTTATTGACATACTTTTTCTCTCGTTGTCTCGCACTCTGTAACCAGACTCATACCATAATACCCATACATCATAGATTGCATTGACTCGCGATCATTGCGATGATACCAATCAAGACCAATCAGTGTCAGTAGTCTTTTATTCGGTCCACACATCGGTCAAACAGTAGAATAAAAGAACAGGATAACGAGGACAACGAAAACAAGCTTTTGATAACAAATATTAACTGTCTGGTAACAATACATAAATGTGTCTTATCTTTACGCTCACCTCATTCCATACTTCCGTACCTACTGTGAGTTTCTCGCTATGCGGGCCACTCGGTGCACCTAAAGCAGGCAACCGTGTACGTCCCATAAGAATTAGCACGTGCCGTACGTACGGTTGCCTGTTTCAGGCGCACCGAGTGGCCCGCATAGCGAGAAACTCACGGTATACACTCTACTGCAACATCTTTACAATATCGAATGCCAATGTTCAGTTGTTTACTAAAACGTCAGTTGTGTCTGTGACGGAGTCTTTAGTTTTTCTGTTTCTAATCGGCATGGCTCTACCTGCCACGTGTGTGGGATTTTTCTTTTTAAACCTTGTGGCTTTGTATTATCGTCTAAAGATATCTTCAGATTTTTGAATCGAGTTAATATCATTTTTTCGGTTTTGATATGTGTATAAGCCTAATCGAGGCCGAGATTTGTACAGCGAGCAATCTACTTGTGGCGACAGTGCATATGACTTGTTTCCATGAACCAACAATGTAACCGCAGGTAACTCGTTAACCGGGAGCGACAGGTCGTCTATGGGCGGTTACTTGAGACCCGTGACCGCGGTGGTAAGACCGATGAACCAGGAAGCACTTGACATGCTAGAATACCCGTTCATTACCATGCAGCAATACCCGCCCGGCTTTATACTTCATTTAGGTAAGCCCACTCACAGCCACCGTAGAAGCTAACGAATTATATTGCGCCGCGAAAGTCCAACTTCCGATAAACAAAATGAACACACGAAATTCTAGGCGGCACGGTGAGCGCCAGGTCCGTGAAGCTTCTCGAGAGAATAAGCAACCTCGAAGAACCGGAAAGTCGGGACGCGTGGTGGACGGAAATCCGGATGGAAGTCCGGTCACACGCCAGAGCCCTGGCCTGCAACGTGGTGCTGGGATATCGCGAGGAGACGAGCATATGGTAGGCATCCAACAGCGCTTCGTGTTCGACGAGCTTTTTGTAATCGGCCCAATTCTTTAGCGACGACGTTTGCGTATTGAGTGCCGCTGGCACAGCAGCGGTGATTAACCTCCAGAACACGGCCCAGGAACCGGATAACGCCTTGATAAGTCGTATTCACCAGCGAGAAATCACAACCACAACCACAACCACGTCTTTGGACCGGACGGATTTCGAGAGGGAGAAAGCCCTGCAGAAGACGGTCGCGACGAAAGTCAACGACAAGTCCGAAAAGAGCGAGAAAAATGACTCCAAGCCCGAAAAAGTAGCCGACAAATCCGAATCGAGGAGCGAAAAAAGTGAGGGTAAAATAGCGGCGGAAAAAATCGATGAACCGACGAATAACGGCGGTCAGGAGAGTAAGGTCAAACAGGCGGAAGCAGTCGCCGAACATCCGTTGCCTCATCCCCCAACCACGTGCAGCGTGTGTCATCTGCCGTACAGCGAAAACAGCGTGCCCTTCAGGGTGAAGATCATGAAGTGCGCCATCTGCCGGCGCGGAAAGGTTCCGGACATCTTGTTCACGACTATCGAATTGCCGGAGAACATACCGATCGTCGGAAGAGGGTGCTGCGTCCAGGCGACGGTCTGCAGGCCGAAGAGGGACCTCAGGGGCGAACTCAACGCGAAAGAAATATCCGACGGGCTTCCGTTCCTCGAGTACGAACTCCACAGTCTCCTGCTGAACAAAATCAAGGTCAAGAGCATGAACGCCCTCTTCGGACTCAGGGTCCAGGTTTCCATCGGCGAGAGACTGCTGATAGGAATGGCGACGGGCACGGCCGTGTATCTGGCCCCTCTGCCGGTGCCCGCGGTCCCGAAGGTTACCGCCGGCAACTCTTGGAACGACGAACAAAAGCTCGCGGACATGCAGAAATCGCTCAACGAGACGGTCAGGAAGAACAAAGAATTCTATCAACTCAAAACTTTGACGGTATGCGAGAGTTAGTCTTCCTCCTCAGGTTTGTAACACTTTGTTGAACGATTGATTATTACCCGGCTACAGGACGCGGCGGAAAACGGGCGACCGATGACTTCCGACACGGAAGAGTCCGAGGACGAAATGCCCGAGATCGACCTGGGTGCGGGCAACAAGGACGCCTGCGTTATGGAGATCGACGACATGGAGGAGGCCGACAAGGTATCGATGCTGATGGAAAGCAGACCACCCGACGGTTTTCACGTCGTCAATACGCAGAATATTCCCGGGCTGGAAGATCTTGAGATAGTTAGGAACCTTCAGATGTTTACGCAACTTTGGCGGGCCAAAATACCCGCAGGGCAACCCGCCTCGGTGTCCACAAAATATTTCGGGAGATTGTTGCAGGTGCGGTGCTCGAGATCCGTCTCGGTTGCGGTTGCGGGATCTTTTTGTAAAAGGCTTGATTTTTTCTTGCAGAGCGTTTACTTCAAGCTCAGAAAAATGGTCCCCTGTGCTCTCTGCGACCTTCAATTCAAGGTCGAACTTCCCGAGCCGGACGAAATCCAGCTATCCGTCGTCGGCATGGCGCTGGGATTGGGCGAGCCTACGAAACTGAATAAATATAATAGGAAAGTCCTGTCGCATTCGGTGAGCAGGGACCAGGTGAAGAAGACAGCTGGTTGGTATAATTGTGAGACCTTCAAAAGTCAGGGAATTTGAGGAACACTTGGAAGTCTGAAACTCCTTTGGAATGATTTTACTGTTGAAAGTTGTTCATTTGATCCAACGAAGCATGAAATGAACTTCCTCGTAACATTAATTTCCATACTGATAATTACGAAATCCGCCTTCTCCTCGCTATCCGCAGACGACAACGATCTGATATTCAGCCTTGACGAGGACCACGTCGTTCCCGAGAACTCTGTCATCGGTTCTGGAACCGCGAACGCCTCGGCTCTGCACTCCGTTTTGCCCGGAGGTCTCGCGCAGCGACAACGGCCAAGATCTCCACTGAGGGCCAGGGCGCACACCCTGCACAAACACAGACACGTAATATCGAACGGAAGCGAAATGAAATGACGAATTCGTATTAATTGTGCCTTCGCCTTGTGACCGCAGGTGCCTTTGAAAGAGAGGTACGGCGTGGACATAACGCCGCTGTCTTACATGCCGGGTGGAAAGATCGAGAGGTACCTGGGCAACCTGAACTTTTTCTTCATCCGCGAGAGCACCGCGATACGAGAGGTACCCAATCACGTGGCGATTGGTCGTCATGGATATGAATAAGTTAATCCGTTTTGTCTGTTTCATTATCGCTCCAGGGTGGCGGGCTGAGTGGATTTGTACACAGCTTCGTGACCGAGGTTCTGGCCATCGTTCGTGCCCACGTTACGGCCCTCGGTGGTAACGCGATGGTCGCTTACTTCATGACGGAATGTGTGCTCTGCCACAGTCCCCACAAAAATCAGGTCAGTCCCTTCTTTCGTGTCTTCATTTTCAAATTCTATCATTTTCAAATACGCTTGTTGAATTTAATCTCTGCCACAATCTCCCCCTAGGCCGCGGCGTTATATTCTAGTTTTTTTTTTATACGATGAAAATTTTCTCCGGGCCTCTTGCCTTTTGCCTGAGACGAAATAAGGACGTTAGATTTTCATTTGAAAACTGCTTTCACGTTTTCACAGTATGAAACAGTAACGAGGGAGTGAACAAATTAAAAAAATAATGAATGCTAATGGTGATGATAAAAATCTCGGTGGAATATCCACGTAGTGAAAAGCTTCGGCTGAAAAGAACTCTGAATAATCATGAGGCAAATTAATGTTCCCGCGCCTCAAGAACGCGAAATGTCGAGTAGTTCGTAATTAGAGTAATTGCGGTGAGCCCCTCGCTGGGCTGCGGTATCGGTAACAGGGTCAAATTGAGATACACAATCGAATGGATGTCCTTTTTGATAAATTTGACAGAAGAAAATCGTCACCATTTACATCACGTTTTTCCCTCGGTGTTTTCTTTGAGGTTGAAATCAATTTGAATTTGATTTTTGCGCGTGTACTATTTTTTCTTATATCTCGTAGCTGTTTGCACGTAGGATGTAAATGAAGAGAAATTTCATTAGGATTGGTCGGGGATGAGGTGGAGAATTGGGGAAACGACAGAGAAATGGAAAGGGAGGGAAAGACACGTCCTCGGCGGGCTGATTCTTATAGCCGGAGGATTTAAATCTCAACATTACTCTCCGCGGGCGGTGCGCAGCGCGTTTCTAAAATCGTCCAAGATGTGTTTTCATGAACAAATTGCGTCTTTTTGTTGCGAATAGATGAGTACGACTTACGCGTTGCAGTTATTACATGGGCTTGTCTAGACAAGAGTTTGTTTTACATATAATTAATAATTACTCTCGTTGTCGAATGTTGTGATAAAAATGTGGAAAACGTTGTCAAAAACAGTCGCCGAGCGATTAAACTTCGACAGGTCCTGTGGAATTGGTTAAGCCTTTAAATATCCGTATACACGTTTCTTCGTCATCGGGCCCGATGGTCGATAGATCCCGATATTGGCTTTCAATCTTTTCTCATTACACAAAAATCAATCATCTCCGTTCCACTTGCCCGCCGTCCTTGGATTTTCGTATTTTCCCGTTATCAATACTTGACGGCTGATCCTTTCAAACTTCTAATTAAAGCACTCCCCACGCCTTCCCGTAACGCGATTGGGAGACGAAGCGACGAAAATCTCCTCCCGCCCGTTCACCTCTCGAGGTGTACGCAAATTTTTCAAATCAAATACGAAACATGAAACACGGGGGTCACGGGGTTAATATTATTCCGAAACTTCGGCCGGTGATGTGCAGCTTCAATTAAAACTTTTCGGCCCACGACTGATTTCACCCAGTTCGGATCTGCTTACTTCTCGTTATCTTTATTCTAATCGAGGAAGGCTTGTCGTTGCGTTAATCGATGTACCAAAAATACCATCTTTATTTTATTACGGATCAAAAGTTAGCAAAAGATCAAAGCCGGTATACGACTCGCTTACAAATCTCTCCGTATAATTTTTCGCAGTGTGGTTCTCATCATCTTGATAAAATGTCCAATCACGAAATCCGAGGAGGTCTCTTTCGGGATTATCCAACATGGGCCGAGAATGAAATGAATGTAACGGCGTGTCACGTTCATAATTAAGAACGCGAAAATTAGGCAACTTGAGACGTGGCCATTTCCTTTGACGTAAAAGACACACCTACTTCTTTTTTACTCCTGAGTCGTTTTAGATGGTTTTCAAAGGTTATCGGTATTCTGTTATCGGTATCGAAAGCAACCTGCGGCGTAATTTTGAGCACGGAGTCTCCTTATGTAATTGGCAATCAGTGTCGGCAGAAATCAGCCGCGTTTCGTAACCCAGGCGGGATTCGTCGAATCACTTACTTTCAAGTTTATTTATGTCAAATAAAACCCCCATTACACCTCACTATCTATCGAATTCGCTTTTGATTCTTGAAACTTTTACCGCGAAATCGGGTAGCAGAGGCCGAAAATAAAAACCCAACAAATTTTAATGCGGAGTACAAAATATGAAGAAAAAGAACCTTCTTTCCTTCCTCCCTATATGTATGGATCTCGCAGGGAATTAAGTTGATAGCGGACCCCCCCGCGCGGATATAACCGTGTTACACTTGTTCACTCTGTCAAGGGTCTGCGTGGGACGTGCGCCTTTTCTTCGGTGAATTTTTATGCCTCAGGAATACCCAACCAGTAAAGTATAGGGCGGCGTACCACCGTCACAATTGAATTTATCTTGGAACGTTTCATGATATCCCTCGACGACTCCTGCGACGGGGTGCGGAAAGAAGGCTTCTTGATAAAATGTCGCGTTTGCAATTTCGAGGTCCACTACCTGTTATCGTTCCCACGGCCACTCCGCTGACCCGTGATAATCGGGGTCAAACCTATCGGCGTAACGTAGCAGAGTCGATTAACGTCAAATCGGATCTTCCATTCGCTTAGCCACATACAATCGTTGGATTTAAACTAAACCCATTGAACACGATTTTATCGGGCGTAGGTGTGTTTTTACAGACGATT
This sequence comes from Euura lappo, assembly GCA_018257835.1. Classification (NCBI taxonomy): domain Eukaryota; kingdom Metazoa; phylum Arthropoda; class Insecta; order Hymenoptera; family Tenthredinidae; genus Euura; species Euura lappo. The sequence goes on from JAEUYN010001915.1 coordinate 24,272, forward strand.
GTACTTCCCTATTTACGATCACTTATCGCCGAGTATTTCATCCCCTATCACCATATCCGCGATTGCGATCGACGTCGCAATTAAATCGCATCACCCCCTCAGCACGAAAGATTCTACGATTTGTGGTGGAGAATAATTGTGTATTTCAGGGTCAGTGCCTGATTAACGTCGGCGGCGACGTCGTGTCGGTTTCTTACTTCGCCGATGACAAGCACCCCGTGAATTCGTTGGGCTGACATCAGCTTCCGTCCTCGGCACCGCCCTAGCCGAACGAGTGCCGCGGGGTTCCATCGCTCCTGGCGAAAGTCTACCAATTCCCTGGGATATCGGAAGCAGTGGCTGAGGACTATTAGGACGGCCACCCTGCCAAAGGTCTTTTCCTTCACTGAATTTCAATCCGACCGAGTCTACGGAGTGTTCATTTGTACAAATTAATCGAGACACGTGACCAAACAGCGCCGAACTCTATCATATCCAGTTGTGATATCGAATCATATTGCAAGTAAACGTGTCAATCGAACAGGTCTCGCTGCAAAATTGTGCCAAAGGCGAATGCCACGATGTTCCTTAGAGCTCAAACAAAGATTGGGGAGCGGGAATCGAAGACTGACCAGCCTCTACCGACTCATAAAGATCTCGAGGAGTATTAACAATCTAAATTCGCCTCCTGTTCTTTGCTCTCTAAACGTCAGTCTTCCCTCCCCCTGCCGCTATCTATGATTAATCAATCGGCGACGGTTCTCCGTCGCAGATGTAATTCATCGGCACGCTTATTACACATACTATTTTTTGTTATCGTTATTGTTGTCGTTGTTGTTGTTTTTGTTGTTTTGCTAACGAGAAGTCCTCAGACCCGCGTACTCGAAGCTACGTGTGTACAATAAAATTGAGTTTGCTCAACGTTTACTTTTTTGCGCGAATAGATTATTATACACGTAGACAATTATTTGCGTGTACCAAAGATCGGGTTAGATACCTATTTCTACCCAGAAATTGGAACCGGTGCTATGCCTGTACTTATATTCGAATGAGCTTGATAAGTTAATGATTCGAAATAAGGAGAACTGTGACGAAAAATGGCGAAGACAGCCGAGGGGAAAGGGAAAGAGAAATTACCCAGGTATTTAATCCGTAGTGATCGATCTTCACGTGGGTGAGAATTTGACTCGAGATTCAATGCATGGACTGTAGAATGTACGGTGAGCACAAGCTCACAGACACCGCGGATCCTATTTAGTTTTTAGTAGAGGAAAGAAGCAGAAAAATAAGAAATATGTCACAGATCCGTTCATCGATAGTGTATTACTTGTTAGATCTAGTTATTCCATTTAACTTGTGTATAATACCGCATGTAAAATATCATGAGATGTTCTCTAACGCTGTTATTAATATTGCATTAGACAATAAAGTGCACCAATGTTGACAGTAACGCGACACCTTAAAAAACCGTCAATCACCGCCCAGACCTACTTACTCCTTCTGTGATTCGTGCAAATTGTGAAATTAATCCTATAAAACTACCTGGCCCCCTGATAAAGTTACTTTTCCACAGAGTTCTATCGCAATTTGCGGTTGCCAAATTAATTGCACTTCGTGAAATCGACCTGGGGGATGATTGTATGAGATTTCCGTATCTCCTTATTGTCGATCCGTGTATCTGCAGGTATTGTGAATCGCACGGCGTAATGAATTGCATGAAGGTCGAATCTTACGCAATCCACTTCGTCATCATCCCGGTCAAAGATAGCAATTCTTACATGTAAATACGTTAGATAATCGGAAAACCGGACTGCGCAACATTTCTGAGTGCTTTTGATCAATTCTCTTGACTGGAGTTCATCTTTCCCATTCCTATTTTTTAATTAGAAACTAGTTTATTGATTTACAATCCCATGTATAATTTCTGCTATAACATACATTATTTATGTACTACGTATTAGAGATATAATATTCTAATGACATTCTTACCATGCGGTTTTCTTCTAAGATCACTAGAAGCTATTGCTAACTCTGATTCTGCGGTATCTCAACATCCGTCGTGTGACGTGATATCGCGATAACTGATTCATATAATATATAATCTTATTTCACCTTCAGAGTCGTTCCAGCAGAACTAGATGAACGTGTAAAAAATTCAGAACGCCAAAATCTATACATATTACGAAATGAATGAATGGATTCACATCCGAAAAACTGTAAAGCCGGAGTTGATACCCTGGTCGCGACTGGCGTCGAGTGTGGACCTGTGATCCCGGTGATGTAACTTTCCATAAAAAAAATTGTACAAGTAGGCGTGGCAACCCATCGCCACGAGAATACATTATTCTACAACCTTGTTACATATCCTGTTTGTTATCAGTTATGTATTCGAAAGATTTCCGCGCAAAACACTAAAAGTCATTGCGAACTGCAGTTTACTACTTTGCATAGCAGTTCCTATACGCATGTTCATGTGCATCTTAAGTGGCGTCAAATTGACTCTCAATGCCTTTGCCTTAATAAATATTTTTCACGGCACAGTCATTAAAACGGCACTTTACGGCACGGAAAGAGACGTTTCAAAGACGTCATTAATACAAGGTGGTTCAGAATTCGTGACAAATCTTTCAGGGTCCTTGGATGGGACTCACGCGTAAGGCAAGGTAACTATTCAGCAAGTTATATGTTTCGCGTGCCTAATGACATAAGGTCGTAAGCGCCAACATACGACTTTTTGCTCTTCGTAGCGGCAAAAGGGCGTATAATTTTTTTGTTATCATAATTAGACTAAAAACACGAAGATTCGTTCATAAACGTTAAAATTGAATACTAGGTCAATTAAAAGCAGAAGGACGTATGTACTGGCGGATACAACCTTTCAGTCCTAACTTCGCTTAAAAAACTAGAAGGCCTTGTTCCTCATTCGCTCGCTTCGCTCGCTCACTCGGTTGAGGGGAGCGTTGTTCCTCGCTCGCTTCGCTCGCTTGGTTGTCAGTGGTATTTCAAATATTTTGGGAGTGTGTACTATCACTTTATGCAATTGAAATCGGTAGAGGATTGTTCCTCGCTCGCTGCGCTTAATCGGTTGTCAGTAGTACCCAAAATATTTTAAGAACATACTGATATTGTTACACTACATCTTTTCGATGGTTCAATTGTATTACAGATGTAAGATGGATATGTAACATGTATTTGCATAAATTGAAATTGTTATTAACCTTACTATGGTCGGCAGAAAGGGGCACAATTATACTATACGTTTCAGATAGTTCAATTGCATTACAGATAAAACGTGTATCTGTCTGTACCTTGTAAATCGCAGTGTCTGTATTACAGAATGCATATTTTCACCTGTACCATATGAATGTACATACCATAGCGACAATTTCCGATACCTCATTAAATAAACAGAGATCAGTTCAAAGACCTCACTCCACCTAGTGATGAGTCGCTCGGTCGGAGAGGACGTTGTTCCGCGCTCGCTGTGTCAATGGTATTTCAAGTATCTTGGAAATGTATACCATCACGCTATGCAATTCAGATCGGTAAAGGATTATTCCTTGATATAACATAAAGTACATGATTGTATTTCCGGATTACCGGATGTCCGGATGTCCAGAAAATTTCCCAATCCTGGTACAGCAAAGACTTCATCACTATTCTCATCATTCTCATCATATTATTACTACATATATTATATTAATAAATTACCATTATTATTATTATTATGATTATGTTAGAATTAGATTGTTAAAATTATCATGGAAAATTCGTCATGCCTACTATGAATTCCGATGTTCCGTTACTCAACTGACAATTCATGATAATAGTATCGAAAATATTTTAAGAACATACTAATATTATTACACTGTTTAATTGTATTACAGATCGAGAATGGATCTGGAACATATAATTGCATAAATTGATATTAATATCAATCTTACTATGGTCGGCGGAAAGGGGAACACGTAGGCGATGAGTAAATATATTTTTCCAAAATACGAACGAAAATTAAATTGAGTGATTTATTAAAGATTCGTTCATAAACGTTAAAATTGAATACTAGGTCAATTAAAAGCAGAAGGACGTATGTACTGGCGGATACAACCTTTCAGTCCTAACTTCGCTTAAAAAAAATGGTTTCCATTAATTGCAGAAGGTCGTATCCGCCAATTTTTTTTTTCAATCAATTTTCGTGAATTCGTCAATAATGGCAGAAGGTCGTATCGACTGGTAGATACGACCTTTTTGAATTAATGAAATTAAAGAAAAAGTACCTCGACTAATTGCATATGGTCGTATCCGCCAAAATTATTCTCGCTGTAGGTGATGTCGTTTATCCGAGTTTTCACGTGTTTTTACACCGATTTGGAAAAATCATGAAAAATGAAGAAAAAAAAATTGGAGATACGCCCTTCTGCTTTTAGCTCCGAATATTTTTTGTCGAATTTTTCGAAACGATCGTTTTTTCGATTTATCTTTGCGTTTCACGTGTTTTTACACCGATTTGGAAAAATCATGAAAAATGAAGAAAAAAAATTGGAGATACGCCCTTCTGCTTTTAGCTCGAATATTTTTTGTCGAATTTTTCGAAACGACGTTTTTCGATTTATCTTTGCGTTTCACGTGTTTTTACACCGATTTGGAAAAATCATGAAAAATGAAGAAAAAAAAAATTGGAGATACGCCCTTCTGCTTTTAGCTGCGAATATTTTTTGTCGAATTTTTCGAAACGACGTCAATTTCGATTTTTCTTTGCGTTTCACGAGTTTTTACACCGATTTGGAAAAATCATGAAAAATGAAGAAAAAAAAATTGGAGATACGCCCTTCTGCTTTTAGCTCCGAATATTTTTTGTCGAATTTTTCGAAACGATCGTTTTTTCGATTTATCTTTGCGTTTCACGTGTTTTTACACCGATTTGGAAAAATCATGAAAAATGAAGAAAAAAAAATTGGAGATACGCCCTTCTGCTTTTAGCTCCGAATATTTTTTGTCGAATTTTTCGAAACGACGTCAATTTCGATTTTTCTTTGCGTTTCACGAGTTTTTACACCGATTTGGAAAAACCATGAAAAATGAAGAAAAAAAAATTGGAGATACGCCCTTCTGCTCTTAACATTCATTTTTTATTTTTCTAACGAATTGTAATGAAAGAACGACGTATCCGCCCAACTTACGACCCTTTGCACTTACATTTCTCGATCTCGTTATTTCAATTGTTTCAATACGTTTTGATCACTTTTAGAGCGAATGGCGAAAAAAAAAAATTATACGCCCTTTTGCCACCAAAATCGTGTTTTTGGCGCTTACGACCTTATGTCATTAGGCACGTTATATGTTTTGCGGACCCCACCACGAAACAATATATACCAATAGCAGGTCCACACCTGGGAAAATCTTACTTTGCCGACCCTGGACAATATGTTCAATCGTGCATTGTACTAGCCTGGGTTCGCATATTATATTATCGCGTGTAGAGGAATATAGAACAAATGTATTCCTGATACACATGCCACTCGTTAATCCTGTATAAGAGAATATGTATACATAGTAGATTACTATTTTGCTACTTTACTTCCTTCTTATTGCTGCTGGAAGATTACTACTCTCCTACAAAATGGTCTTTGTTCCATTTCGTTTGGCCGATGATCGTTGTCAGCAGCATTAGCGAGGCAAACCTACTGTTCCATTGCAGTCACACCGGCTGCTACAGTATCAACTACGTTTTTCATTTCCTGTTGTTGCGCTACCATGTGGCTACGGCGCCTGGCTCGAACGAGGCAGCCCGATTTCAATGACTGCTGTAAAGCTTTTGTTTGCCAAATTGAACATACTTTGTGGCATCGACGTGGACAGACAGTGAACGATGTTTTATTGCCCTTTGTTAACGCTTCTAATTACGCAGGCATTCTGCGAGTACTGAGAATTTTGCGCAATCGAATCCATTATCAGGTTTAGTCAACTTGGTACAAAACAGCTGTACTCACAAGTGAATACATTACAGAATCATCAATTTGGGTTTGGGTTTGAGATCTGAGAATTTTGGGTTACTTCTTTATTCAAGGGACAGGATCTGCGTTCGATCACTGATCTCGTTCTTTATTCATATGCCTACTACATCACCACATTCAGTTTTTCTTTGTTTGTAAAAAGGTTGAGGAGGATTGTTCTCTCTCTAAACTAGCCTTGATAGTTTCGGTGGACGAGCGTCTACGTAATCAGCGTTAGTCTCGCCCACGGAATTCTCTTCTCTTGTGCTTTCAAGTGCTAATTTGAGATCCAGTTATCCCAGGAACTCATTCGTACAATGCCTCGTCCTCTGTTCTCGCGGAGCTGCCCTTTTTCTCAATTATCCTCCAGCTCTCATGAACTCTGCAATTTATTTAGTCGCGTTTTTAATAACCCAGTGTCTGTCTCGCTGCAAGTTGAATGTCAAATAAAAAATGCACAAAGTAAGAAATAAATAGACGGAATAAGAGTCGGGGTCAATAAATTTCATGAAATTTTTATATCACGTAACATGAACACGCGTTAGTCTCTGGCCAGATCATTTTTCATCATCATAGAAAAGATCATAACTTTCTTCCAAGTATAGTCAATTAAAAAAAAAGTGAATGTGACATCATTTCAATAATCCGGTCGTACTGAATTGAGGAAGGTCAGGGAACGCTTTGCGGAAGTCGTCGACTTCGCAGGTGTAGCCTAGTCCTTTAGTGGCGGTTGTCGGCTTCCAGGTGAGGTATGTCACGCTGTCGCTGACATCGGTGCACACGACGTGGTCGGAGGTCAAGGTTTCGAGCCAGTTATTGTTCACCGTAACGAATACCAGCCTTATTACCGTTGTCATCCACGTAGAGATACGCTTCCTGTTGGTCACCATTGACGTCGGCGGGGGTCAGGACCCCCATCGACCCGGTGTACACGTCGAGATCGATGTTTCGGTTCGTCGCGAGCTTCTTCAGATCAGCTTCTATCGTTGCCCAGTTACCCGCGTTCACGTTTTGCCACATTGGCACGGTGTTCAGGTAGTAGAACGTGGATCTCTGGTGATTACCGTATATGAAGTCCGTCTTGGCGGCGAGATGGCCCCTGGCCCAGTAGAAGGCGCCGGTCGTAGGCAGGTAGGACAACGCCAGTTCCTCGGTCTTCCGGTACTGACTGCGCACAGACTTCTGATCCGTCCCCTGATCACACGCGTGATCGTCGATACTTGGCAACGTAAGCCTTCTTTGGCTGTGGGTTGTATCGCACCTCTGGCTCGGTTCGAGTCCATCTCTCGATCTGGTGAAATGAGGTTTCATCTTCGCTCTATTGGTAATTATCTCTGACGAAAGCAACGTCGTTACTTGTTGGACTGTAGTAATCAGTATTCGCGAACATTTGCTCTCTGTATCTCTGTATTTGCGAGAATTTTACTTCGCTCGGCGCTCTTGACGCCGTGATTATGCAAGTAAAATTGCGGTAAAATCAATCCGTATGTAAATCTATGAAACTATCACAGGCTGCTGGCTACGTTCAATCTGGACTCCCTGCAGTTCGAAACCTGCGATTATTGCTCTTGGCTGCTCGATGCTTATCCTTAGTTTCGTATTATCTGCTTGAAAAATGCCTGACACTTCTCGTACTCCTACAGGAGTATAATATGAGCTCGTCTCTGGAACTTTAAAACGTTACAGTGAGCGAACGACGTAACTTTTTGTCGCTCTTCTCCAACAACAGCAATATTTTATTTCGTTTTATTAACGAGCTATTTCCAGACAAGTATTGAGTGTCGTACAGCTCGTTTTGTGACGAATCTTCCACGTCCGTCAAAAGCTACACCAAAGTATCAGGGGCAAAAGAATCGTCGAATTTAAGAAAAGTCAAAAGTTGGAGAGATAAGTCTGGCACAGAAGTCACGAGTTATCACATTTCGTACTCGAAAATTTCAAGTTATGATTACGTAATCCGCAACGACTATCCGTAGGTGGGCACGTCCGCGTTTCGCGTGAGAGACACGCAGTTTTCCGTGGGCCTGCCGGTGGCTATACACGCCAGCGTCACGCGGGAGGGTGGCGTTCCGTCGGCAGTCGCTCGTCGGCAGAGATCAGGAGGCAAGATTAATGCCTCGGTACCTCGTAGCAATTACTGGCAGAATATTTGTTCTCCTTCGCGGGGTGATGTCCTGAATTCGAATCGAGTCTCGCCGCTCTCATTGTCATTCGTTTCGTCATTCCGAGCCCAGAGCCGATGTGCACAGGTGGATCGTGGATACGTCTACGTCGGAGGACACCTACAGCGTTTAGACAGCAGGAGCAACACCTCGCGTGCAACGTTTCAATTTCTAATTCACTCCGATTCGGTCCCCCGTCCCTCGTCCTTCCGGATCCCTCTTTCATTATGCCCCAGGGCGTAGCTCCCTCCCCTCCTCCGATTTGTCCCGAGTTACTCTCAGCCGTCTGTCAACCGAGCTGACGTAATTATCTCGCCTCTTATTCCGAGTCGGACCTCCTCTGAACGTGCGAATTTCTGACCGGTAATGGAGCCGCGATAACTGCAGAATTTGTTTCGTCGAAAGTCGAGTCGGGACACCCCTGACCCGGGCAGAAAATAAAACCCTCGCAACCCCCAACCCCTTCTCGCTTAGGATGGATGAGACGCCGCGAACGAGCGAAAACTTGAGATATGATCAACATAATCAACATAATCCCCCCAAGTTTTGTTTGGATTAATAATTACTCCTATCCCCTTTATGCGCTCATCGCAGTATGCGACCGGCGTACCGGGCGCATGTCTTTGATGGGGTGTTTGTCAACGTTGTACAGGGCTCGCGATCAGGCAACGTAGTTGGCAAACTCGTTCCCAACTTGATGACTACGAAACGACAAAAGGTTTTACTGAAGAGTATATACAGCGAATAAACTTTCGATAAGCGCACGTAGGTAAGTGAGTACGCTCTACGTCCCATCCGAGTAACAGGTAAACAACTGGCTGGTAATCAACTATCTGGCGTAGCGCACGTAGAACGTTCGGTGGCATCCCTTACACATTTGCCAGCGGCGTCGTACGCCCACGCTACGGGGGTAAGAAAAATAAACAGCGGTGTATCATTACCACGATCAACGGTAGATAAACGCCAATTAACTATCCCCGTGCTCCAATTAAACGCCGGGGAAATGTTGACTCAGGAATTCACGGGGGGTTGTATGAAAATTAAGTACACCTCCTTAGCCCAACGTGGAACGAAGCTTACGTAAGACCCGTCACTATCGAAGCGGCACCGATTACGCTATCGTTCTACATAAATTCCGAAACGTCGATAATCGCCCGAACTGTCGCATAAATCTTCATCGACGCATTTCAATCATACAGGGTGCAGGTGGCTGACTCTAATTCTTCTCTGGCATCTGGCGTCATCTTAGCATTCTGTAACACGTCTTACGCACGAGTGATAAAAATGTATTTCAGTTACTTCAAGTGCGATATGAATGGTGTGTTATATACGTATAGACTCAAGAATGGGAGGTTTGGAACGTGACGATGGCAAGTAGACACGCGGAAATGACGTCGGAGGAACCATTCGAAAGTATAACATCTCGCGATTGGCTCGATTCCGATCTGGCGACGATGGCGAGAGTAAAAATTCAACATGTAATCGTCGAAGATTATCAGCTGCATACACGTGTACGTGTACTCGAACCTGATCTTTGAGCAACGGGTGGGGTCCACTTGCAGCTGTTGTTTCCAAATTACCGGTATGACCTGTAATTGATGCCAAGTGGATGTAACGACGAATTTCTCAGGTTTGTTCGACAGATCGTCAATCATTTTGAATATAAACGCTTCTTCGCTGCGTTTGAGTGAAACTTTTCAGATTTCAGGCCGTTTCCTGCAGTCTTGACAAAGATCGACAGGTCAGTGGGTGAAAGAGGATGAGATATAAATCAACGAGTCCGAAGGTTTGGGACATTTAGTTAGATCGATTCTTGTTTTTATTTAAACGACAAATAGCTTTAATACAGATGTATAATATATATATTTATTTATATTAATAATACTGCGGTTGTTTGATCTTGTGTAATTTGTATGTAAAACAGAGAACATTACATACGAACGTTCGTATAATTTATCGTAAATAGGTAAATAATCTTTGGCGACAACGTTAAATAATACCGACTAGTCGTCACAGCGCATTTGATTATCAAAAATCAATAATTTGTCTAACTACACAGAGTTTGAAAGGAAAATCGGCAATTCCGATTGATCACAAGTAATCACGGTTTCGATCAACTCGCGCGTCTTCTTATTTGCTCCGCTTTCTCGACAATTGGCGGTGCCAATATTCTCACTTGCCAAATACATTCTCGTGAAAAAGCAAAGGTCGGTACGGTAACGCAAAGCATAATTACAGGTGTTATTTTCGATATTCACACGCTCCGTGATTCGGGTAACTGTTTTTAACGATAAACAATGAAATTTATGGTTGGGGTCGGGAGATGAGCGGCAAGCTCGATCTCCCGTCTTAATAATATAGGCGTCAACGGCGATCCAGAGCCTAGCGTCGTCTGCCGAAACGCAGGAACACGTGGTCTACGTCCTGGCGCTTGACTCCGCTGTCGGGCAGAGGGATGTTTCCGTGGATGATCGGGCCCGAGTTGTAAGCTGAAAAACGAAAGAGAGCGAGCGAGTGGTAAAATCGACCGTCGAACGTGCGGATTGTGCCGTCGTATCGCACACTGACCCTTCTCGTCGATGTAGGTCTCCATGGCGGAGCTCAACTCGTATATGGTCGACAGAGCCGCGCAAACTTTGCGAATCCTGGGCGGCACTTCGTCGAGAAGACCGGGACTGCATTGCGCCGGCGGCATGGCCACGGATTGCCCGATGATCAGGGCGACGGAAGTCAGGCAGACCAGGGCGAGCACAAATCTATCGCACCGCATCATTCTGCCGAGGTGACCATGAGCAAAAGGAGAAGATACAGATATTTAGCAAATTGGATGAACCTCGTGAGTTCCCGTTGCGCGACGTCTTCCTCGATCTGAGCAGAGGTAATAGTGTAATATAATAGGTAATAACACGATACAATTAAGTCCCGACACCCGGACCTGCATTCGACATTTATGTTATCCCAGATGTCAATTACTGGTTGAGATGTCGGCCAGTAGTTCGCTCAGTTTAGATTGATCGAAAGACGCCGGTGCAGCGGGAGAAACGATTTATACCGCGCAATATAACCGCGCCCAGAGTGTTTAACGTTGTGCAGAAACGACCGCGACCGGGTCGATTCGAGTAAGTATACGTTAGTGGCTACGTGTCCGGAGTCAGCGATAAATCGGTGATAATAAATCTCTGTTATTCCAGGTGTTCTTTCCGCGGTTCATTTTCCCCAAGAAACCCATATAAACTGTGAGAATAACCGCAGTAAGTATCCAACGAGCGCGACGCCGGCCACCACGACGTCGCGTCGTTACGTCGCTGACTAATTAGCTAGCCTCCTCCCCCTAGTGTGTACACGAAGCTTAATACCTCGTCGTAATTTTCTTCCCCTAGTTACATAAAATCGCAGCCAGGTTTGCGTAATAATTAGATTCCTCATCCCGCAGCTTTATGAAATCAGAAAATTACGTTCACGGATCGTGTCACCTCACCTATCAAAGATTCGGCGATTCGCTACACCGTATACCGTATAAATACCTATAGGCCCCGAATTTCGCCGGCGGGTCGACCTCAACAGGTGGTTTTCTCCTCGACGTTCTGCAAGCCGATGCTGCCGGATAGCAAACGCCGTTCGTACAGAAAATTGCGAGAGGAAGGAAAAAGCGAAATAATTAGGGATCGCATCGTGGAATATCTTGATGCACCGATGAATATTTCGGCTGATATTATCACCCCGGATCAACTCGCAATAGACTCGACGTTTCGGGAAGAAAGCCTTCGAATTTTGATATCGATATCTTTGAAATCTATCTCTTTGTATATATATATCTCTATATGTATATCTCTTTGAAGCAATCAAGAACAATCAACCGGACAGTATCGATCTGAGCGATAGATTTACACGATACGTTTAGATCCATTGATAATTCTGCTCGCTGCGAAAGCGCAGTAATTTGACAAATCTGATCTGGATCCGGTTTTGATAAATTCTGGAAGATGTTTTCACGGTACAACGGTTGTATTAGACGCTACAGCTGCGGGCGAGATAATGTTTCCTCGTGGGGTTTGAAAGCATTGTACAAAAGAACTGTAATAAAAATAAGTAATGGAATATTCTCGCCCCTCGTGAAAGGAACGAATGGACGAGGGCGAAATGATGTCGACTCGTTTCTGCGACGTTTTGTTTCACGCGCCGCGCCAAAGATTCCGGACGGCATACTTTGTCTTCCGAACGTTGTTATCTGCGAACGAATTTTCCAACGAGACGAGAATTAGGTACACGAGGGGCGAGAGCCTCGAGCTCTTCCGGCACTCCGTGACCCGGACCTTCTCGAAAGTGTAAATTCTCTCGAAAGACATATACCCGCGTACGCTTGTCTGAGAAAACGGAGATGACACGGAGTCGAAGATATTGCCATCATAAAAATGTCCAGTCATCCGACTTTAATACTTATGTTAATCGAATAGAATATTGCCTCATATGGTTCATATCGAACCGTGCGGCATGCTCGAATCGGATATTGAATTTTCTCTCAAACATTTTGCTATCGGAATTCCATTTGTCTCGAGTAACGAATAGATTTCAGAATATTTTCTGCAAATTGAATTGCGGAGGTGAAAGAACGCGTCACTTATCGCGAATACCCAGGTTGAGCCTCGATGTAGGACGCGAGTTTGATCTTCTCCGATGTTAGGCTCCGGATCTTTCATACCGGGATACGGGGAATTTGATAATTCCTTCGCAGCCAACCATCTCCTCACATTCTTCGACAAGAAACATTTTGCCCGTATTACGCATACACTTGGCATTGGTACATGGTCACGAGATATGCCTCGTCAAATATTTGTACAAATTTGGATTCCAGTCTGTATTCGAGTTGAATAACTCTTTGTCACCTTTTACCGCGGATACAGACTCCAGCCCAATCTTTTTTTACGAGGAGGTTTCTTTTTTACGTCCTCAAAACCAACCAGTTTCGGTGATCAAATGTATCAATATGTATACATACATATAGTATATGTATTTGTCCAGCAGTAAACACAAGTTAGCCCCCAAGGATACAATTCATTTACATTCGATATCACGTCCGGGTCGCAAATATTTGTTTTTCATATTGCGTATATACAATTTTATTGGCATCGGCGGATATCAATCGAGCGAATATTGTTCTAGCCGAATACGTTTCCGCGTCACTAAAAATATTATAGGTACATAAAATCATTCTCAATATTGATATCGAATCAAATGTGGGGATTTCTTTCGGGCTTTCTTATCTTTCTCTCTCCTGGTTCAAACATTTCGAAAACTCAACAAATCAAAACTACTCTCTGCGGTTCTTCCGGTTCGATGGCACGCTGTTGATCATTGTTCAAGGAGGCGTTAGCTCCGCTCAGATAACTTGCAACCTGTTGCTCGGCGTCGGATGAAAAAAAGAAACTCGCGTAGCTTTTCCACCCTTCGCGCGGCGAGTGGTTTAATCCGAAATTAAACTTATTTTGCTTTACAATCATCGACCCGTTTCCACAGGCTTGAAATTATTATTTTTCACTTAATTCCTGCTCCTCTTCACAGCCCTTCAGGAGGCTTTTGGAGGCTCATTGAACTGGTTATAATCATTAATTGCGTCGTTGAGTATTCCGACGACCCGCGTTATAACCACGCAATATAACCGTGGTAACAAGCCGAAGGCGACATTTCCCCGATACTTTGATCCTTCATGGGAAACGAAAGTGTGCTTTCCTCTCGACACGTCTGCCACGCGCGATCCTCTTCCGAGGGCTGAAGGGCTGAATCGTTAAATTGGTCGTTGAATAAAAATAAAGTATATTTCCTGGTGAATTGACACTCAGGAGAGATAATAGCGGGGTAAACCATTTCGCTCGTCAACAAAACCCCCCGTCGTGCTCGGCGTCCCGACGTCATGCCGCTCCATGCGTATCGTGACGGAGCCGCTTCTATATTATATTTGTACCGGATTAGTTATGATGTGCGGAACAGATGGGTGGCCGAGGCTGGACGCGGCTAATGGTCAGTCGATTCGAGGGATTGATTAATTGACCAAAAAAAGAAGAAAAAAAAGGTTGGCAATATGGGGAGAATAAGAGACCCGATAAAAGCCCTGTGTTACAAGAGTATCGGAAAACGATGGAATGTAAATTTTCGGTATACCTACCTATGTGGGAACGCAACGTATCGAATACCGCACCGCGTTGAAACAGAATACGATACGAACGTACACCGGATCAAAAGCTATTCAACGTGTTTTCCGCTCTTCGATATTCAACTGGGGTAAAATTGCGGTAGAATCTCCGCGCAAGTCCTTCTATCTAGGCGTTCTTCGCGCCGTTAAATATTCGAGTAAATAAAACGTATTGGAGCATATTTCATCGACGATCTCCGATCGGTAGATGATGCAGCGCATGGATGCGGAAATGTTGACAAACTTTTGGGTCTTCGGAAGTCTCGAGTCCCTCACGCGTTCTTCGCGTTCTTTTTTTCTCTATCGTTTCAATGCATTGATGTCTGTGGCGCGGGAAAGGTTTCCGGGGAAATAACTCTGCCGCGAGTTTGAATAGAGGACAGAACGAACGAGGAAACAAGAAAAGCGAAAGAAAACAGGAAATTTATAGTTGATAGAAAATTGAGAAAAATAGGAGGTTACGAGATGTAACATCGCGGGAATATGAAAGTAGCAATTTCTGTTTTCTTCTCGATTTCCATACATACCAATGATCACAGACTCCTGTTAAAATTACGATAAACGAGATAAACATGGGTATGCTATGTGCGGATATAGGTATAGGTATGGGCGAGGAAATATCAAACAGAAAGTCAGAAAGGCCTTCGATTAGAAAACGAAAAAAAAGAGGCTGAAATTGCGAAAGTACGGGATAATCAACCGAAATAACCATATAACCGCGGATTCGGCAAATCGCGGATTCAATTCAAACTCGATAAAAAAAAAGCCATGACTGTTACGCGGCGCATTCGAGAAGCCTCTCTTTCGTCTTTCACTTCCTACTTCCTGGTTCCTCTGATAATACCCGTGTCACCGGAATATACCCTGCGGCCCTCCCTGTCTCCCGGGGGGTCAAAGAAATAGAAAGAAAATGGAGAAGCGGAGGTGTGTGACGCTCGCTGCCCGTTGCTACGAGGGTAAATGAATTTCAAGTTAAATTTCACGGCTGCCTTACGAACAAAGCAAAGTTATACGACGTTGTGCTTCTCAACCGCCATGCGACGCGAGACAAAGGAAGGAGGTGACGAGGAGACCAGGAGACGAGGAGACGAGGTTCAACGTCGAAGGAAATCCGGTGGTCTTCCCGTCCTTATCCCCACTCCCCACTCCCCGTTCCCCATCCTCCATCCCCGTTATCCGTCATCATATTCCACACGGAGACATTGGCTATCAGCCCACACATCTTCGAACGGCAAACAATTAAGCTCGAGAAATTGCATCGTTAAGCTCCCGATCAAGGTGGGCGAAAATCTCTGCTCGCATCCCTCGGTCTATCGTCGAGCCCACGTTGTCCCCCGGTCCCCCGTCTGCGGTTCGCACATACTTATGTATCGGATAACGAGATGATTACGGGTCATGGAGGATAAGTAGCCAGCGATCAAGACGTTGCGAACAAAGCCGCGTCGTGCTCAACGGCTTAACAACGACTTTCCGCCCGGTGATTGCAGCGAGTTTTTAATTAAGTCTGGGTACACCGGTACACGAGCGCCGGACCCGTACAACCGCGGAGGAAATCCTTTGAACGAACATTTTTCATTTCCAACGAGCCTCGCGCAATATGGGAATCCTGCTGCAGGAACTCTATTGTCATGTAATATACGTGGTTGGAGAGGTGGGCGGAATCGAAATCGGACGCGGTGAACAGGAATACCTGCGACAGTTACACGCGCGGTTTTATGAGGAAAGAGATAAAAATCGCTTTGTGCCGCATCCGGACGTGAAATACGCATTGAATATCACGAACGGTGTTCAATGTCCGCGTAACCATTTTCCCTCGAATCTGCCCCCGGCTTCGGATCAAGTTGGTCAAAGCGAATACATTTTCAAGTGCGGCTTTTAAGCCCCGAAGACAATCCGATCGTCCATCAATTTTCCACGCGATTTCATAACATTCGTGACGCCCTTGAGAATAGGAGCTGTTGTGTCGATCAAACCGGTCAATCGATACTTCCTTCCATCTTTTCCTTATCTCGCACAGCTGTGCAGTTGTCCAGAAGTCGAACGAACTCTTTCCCTGCACCTCGCTCACCTACTCCCCGTTGCAAGCTGCACGTTGCCCGATCCTTTAAGACTATCGAGTTACGGTGTACGAGACTCGAGCAAACGGAGACGCAAGCCTTGGACGCGATCCAATAAAGAGAAACCGACCCGGCTTCTGCGAATTTCCCGATACCGATACCGGTGCACGCGCAGCCAGCACTGGAATTCCTTTTTCCGAAAGCTCATGCGTTCGCTGAACTTTTCTATCATCCGATCGCGAAATGTTACCCCGGAGTACCGTACTCGCTGGGTCTTGGAGTCGAGGTAAATGAGAGGTAGAACGGATCCCCTATTCTGTCTCCAATTATTTTTATCGTATGGTCAATTTCCGCGACTGTTTACTCGCTGTTGACCTCAACTTCGGCGTCGTATGATGTTTTTTACGGCTAAACTTGGGTCAAGATTAGAAAATTCGCGTCCAACCGTTCTCCCGAACTTCGCCGAGCCTAAAACTCGTCAAGAGAAGCGTCGCTCCGTTAAGTAATGAAGGGAAATTACTCGCAAGCACCCAACCTTGCAGGACACCGTATCAGCTCGACGTCCGTTACGTCTTGCTCTATTCCCAAAGTGGACAAATGTTTTCGAATTCCTCCTCTCGTTCCCCGCACATTTGAGGCCCTTCCGCTCGAGGAAACGCCTCTATATATCAATCGTTTCGGATGCACGGTCATTGATCGCGACGACTAACGTTTTTCTTTGGCCCTTGGTATACATACAATGTCGGACTACGCGAAATAATTATAACGTGCCTGCAAGCGCGGGTACGAGAATTAGTATTCGAATGTATTCCGTTTTCGTAAGTTACCACAGTGCGAGTGGGTCACGATCACGTGTCACGAAGTATCGTCGGTACGTGTCTGATAAATATTCACACGATGGTATAGGTACCGCGATACGAAGAAATGCGATTCGTTGGCTCGTGATGATAAAACTTTCAGGATTCTTTTCTCATCTTTATTCCTTTGAAACCCTGGAGAGATTCCTCGACTCACAAGGTTCGGGTTTCCCTCAAACGGGAAGGCGCACCGCCGCGAGGCCGCGAGAAACAAAATCTGTAATCTGGACATTTTTGCACACGGTAGACATTCTTATCCCGAGTTTTGTACTTTCGCTGCCGAGAATTACGGAACAATCGGACCCTTTGACCGTGGATCGCGAATTTAAAGAATTTCCTACGTTGGATAGAATTTCCGTATTCCAACCCAACTGCGTTTAAAGAAGTTGATTCTAGATTGAATAACTTTACGAACGAACAAACCCAATTCATATTCATTGAACTATAGAGCTGTGTTTGTGTTCCACCGGCGCGATGCACTCGTGACGACACGTCTCACCAGCGGTCTTCGAGTTATCAGTAAACTCGATGAGTGCGTCAATGCAAATGTCAGTACTAACGCATCCGACAAAATTCCCGGGTGACGTGATTACGTGGATAAGAATGAAAAATAAACAATCGCCGATCTATCCTACGTTTTTTGACATTCCGGCATTTCCTTCGGCGCAGCTAAACGCTGAATGCGTCGACTCAACTCGTCTACAACTTGAAGGTAAAATACAGGCACAATGCAAGGATCTTTTAGATTGCAGCTATCGCGCGCCGAGTCTGACCAGGCATTGACTCTTTCCACCTGCAGCCGGACGATCGCCGGAGGTGGGATCTGCAACTTGGCCGAGCAAATATTCGTAACTTTGGATATTTTCAGATATGGTGAAGAGATAACCAACTGGTTTTCTCAAATTTCGCGTTTGATTTCCAAAAGTACTTGCAATTGATTTTTATTTTCTATTCCTTCATCGGTGAGATGTGATATTAAATGTATCGCTTGATTACGTTGAATAACGGTTGGACGTAACGCCAATCAAGCTGACCACGGAGGATCGTCTCCGTTTTGTGATTGGTAAAACTCTCGAATCCTTATCCCGTGCTTATTATTATTATCTCTGGCTAGATGGTTGAATCGTACTCCATATGTAACGGAGTCTGGTCGAACAATTGATATAGAAATTCAGAATTCCGAGAAATACTCCTTTGTCCGGTGTAATTACTGATTACGTACTCGACTGTTATTGCATGGCTATCGTTATTATAATGAAATCGCTTATTCCTCAGGATCACGTTGTTCTATCTTCACTCTCTGATTCTTTCGAGTTAGCTGCAACAGAACGTTCGTATTGCTCGTCTACACGTCCATACAATTTTATTACACCCAGAAATGGTTCATTCCCTGTTTAATAAGTCAGTCTAAGTTAATCTCTATTTACTCGGAACTATCGGTAAGGGAGACAGAACAACCTGATCCCGAGCAAGCGAAATATGCTCGCGTAATCGTGGCAGGGAAACCGCTTGCAAAAGGCTCAACTACTTTCGTAACCATATCTTCCATTTTTCCTGTACGACGAGCCTCCAACAACTTTATCAAAGCGAATATACACCGAGATTACAAGCCGAATCGCGTTTTCCGCCGTTATTCGCACCTTCAAAAATTGAAAACCCGATACGAATTGGGATTCCGCAATCCTAACGGTCTGTAAGATTTTTTTTCTTTAGTTTTGAAATTAAAAATTCAAAATCCCTTTGCGTGAGCGTCGCAACAAAATTTGGAAACAAAACGTCAAGAATCTGCAATTCTTCACTGGTACAGACAAAACACGATAATTTTGATCCGGTTGGTAACCGTTTTACAAGCGATCCTGCGGTTCGGCTTCTTCTCGTTTCCGTCGTTCGATTGCAGGCGAGTTCAAACGTATAATCGAGAATGGTTGACGTCAACACGACTAACCTGATCTTAATTCAAGTTTTTCGCGTTCGATTAGTCGACTTTTTCACGATTTTATTTTCTCCTCTCGGTCCTCCAAGCTGACGCTCTCAAGGTATGCGCTGAGGCTGCGGGGTCTTCCGGGTCTTCGGTTGCTCTCGCAGGTTGACAGAGGGATCGTCGTGTCAACGGATGAAGGTACAGTGATGTCGGATGGGATGCCGCGCGCTTTAAATACGCGAGGATAACCGGCATGCGCGGTCCATGGGGTGCCACAGGGCGGGACGTCGCGTCGCGACGCTCAATCCCTTCTCTCACGTCAGTCGTCCGGTGACGGTGATTCAAATTTTCTTTCGTTTTATCAGGAATTTTGATAATACGATAATCTCGCCGGGATATTCGGCCGTTTGACGCGGAACTGGCGACAGCTACGCGATCACCTCTGTCACCCCTGGCCCTCGATTCGGCGTCTCGAATATATCCGGCAGAGTTACGTGTGTCCGTTAGGAGGGTTGCTTGACTCGAGTGGGTCTCGGTCGCCGAACCGCGGCCTACGCAAATCTCCGAATCTCCGAATTATTATCCACGAATATTTCGCGGTTACGGCTCCTTCTTCTCGGCTCCTTTCCCATTTTGTCCTATATTAGATAGTTCCGCGCATTCTTCGCCCTTGTCCCGAGGGAAATATGATGCATATATCCTTATACCCTTATAACGCTGCAAGATTTTACCTCGCCAAGCACCGCTGACGTTTCGTAGCGTTCTCGCAGCCGTGCGTACGTGTATCCGGTATAAGGTTCATTTTCGGCGTAGGGCGCCCAGCCCCCTCGACTCAAAGACTTCTCATCCAGCTTAAATTTTGAAATATTGTGCGTTTCAAACTCATTGTCCCGATCTTTCAAAGGCTAATCTGAACATGATAATGAAAATCGCTTCAAAGGCGGGAGTAGAGAGGGGGAATGTTGAAATTCACGATAAATCTGCGAGGCCCGCATCGATTACGTTGCACGCGTAGATTTTTGTGAATCTTGAACTCGTTGCAGCGTGCGACGGTTCACGTATGCACACGCTTCGCTGGGTTCCAGCGATTAATCGAGTCGGGAACAGATTCGAAACGCAGGGGTCGGGCATTGTCGACTGCAACAAGTAATGACGCACTTGCGAGGGGCTAAGCATCCCGCAATAGAAAGGGTAACTCGCAAGTTATCTGGCCTACGACTCCGTTGGTCCTGGCCAGCCACCCTTGAAACTCCTAATTACACAATAATATTTGCGTATTCGAATCGTGTAGCTGAGCACAGGAGAAGAGTATCGAATACGCTCCGTCATCCATATGCATTATGCAAGTTGAGAAAACTTGAGCTATAGGTGTACCCATTATAGGTATAGCGAGAACTTGGAACCAACTAACTAGACTCGTGGTAAAACAAAGGGACGATCGCTAGGCTGGTAACTCAAGGCTACCAAGTTTCGCAAAGGTGCGTATAATTGCAGACTATCACAGGGTAGACACGCACGGTGATAATCATAACGTTCTGAGAGTGATTCTTCGTCAAAGTCCCCGAATATGGCCTCGGCGTTTGATCCCCGTTTTCGGGAATCGATCAGTAATCGAACCCCGCACGTGACATTGGTGGAAGATTTTCGTTGAGATATCCAGGACTTGTACGAACTACGCGAAGCCTTTTTGCGATCGCCGTTAATTGATATCGTCCCACTTTCTGGCCTTTGCCGCCGCGGCGTATGGTTACAGCTGCGAATGCGGCGTTTCTCGCAACGTCAATTAAAATTGTAGGTTTGGAAACCGTCGGAGCTGATTCATGGAGAGATGAGTCGGAATGGCAACGGTGGGGACCATTAATTTCGCGGGAAAAAGTTGCATAACTAATTTTTCAATTTGAATACAAAACGGGCTCGCGCGAGCCCCAAGTTTGAACTATGTAATTAATAACGACCTTCGCCATCAGGCATCACCGTCTTGGACGAAAGTCTGCGGGATCCAGGTTCATCAGATTAATGAACATGGGCTGGATGTTCGTCTACACATCTGCGAGAATTCAGTAATACTCAAACATCGCCCCCAATTACGTGCCGCTGCACGTGTGAAGCTTTTACGCTAGAGGATATAATAACAACTTGGCGCGCTTCGGTACGATAGAGATGAGATAATCTCGCCTAGGCCCTAACTTTTCCCGTCTGGCCAGACACGCCTAGATATCTCGGTCCACGGGCCACGGCGCTCTTCCTAATTACTAACAATTATCCCGTGATTCGATCCTCGGGGTCGGGGCAAACTTACCCAACTAGATCCACGCGTCGTCGAGTCAGCGTGCGGAGAATTCGATTGAACGGTGACGAAAAGGATCGAACGTCGGATGTGATAGGGTTATGCGTCTTTCCGACCCGTTTCCGGGCGTTGACGCGAGCGGAGAACGTCACCGAAACCGCGTGGGTATTATAAAATAGCCGTGTACCAACAGCCAACAGGAGATTACGCTGAGTCCAGATAATATCGGAGGCCGGCAAACATGTCAAAAATCAATTAGAACCGAGTACTTTGGTAAACAGTTGTAAAGTTTAAGTGCCAGAGAATCAAATCCGTGAACGTGCATAGCTGCAGGTAGTGCGGAAAAATGCGTTGCTCCAGAGATACGGCCCTGCGGACAACGATAACCCTCGTGCGCCGATTGAACGCGATGCTTTTCTCTTCCCTTTATTCGCCCTCAAAAATAAATTATTCGTCTCTTAGTTTAAAAAATTAATTAAAACATCTTTTTTCCATACCAATCGATACTCAGTTATGCCTTTTCATCGATTGAATTCAAAGTTCCAGGTACTGTGTGACACAGTACGTCTACGAATACGAAGAACGGACTCCATTTTTCATCCCGTGGTGGTATTTGGCCAACGGCTCCGTAGATGATTTTTCCTGATGTTGGCAATTTCGATAATCAATTATGGTCGTCACTATTCACTAATGATGATGTCGTAAAGATACTCCGAAGGCTTTGAAGTTGAGGTTTAGATTGCTTTTTCGATTTATTTTACAGCAGTGTATCGGCATATTATTCGTGAATTCGTGCTCATATGAATTACCGGCAGGTTTCGCCATCGATAACAACGCGACCTTACCGATTTATTCACTATCGAATGTCACGGTATTTGTAATTCTGGTATTATCGCAAAATTGTTGGTTCTGGTATCTGGTTCTTTAAAAAAGGAAGACCTTGAAGTTTTGTAACAGCTCCTTCGAGGTTTGCCTATATAATACGAATCAGCACATATTTTTGCCGAAAATTCGAAGCCTAGACGTGACGTCGCGGTCGCCTACCAGCTCAGAGCCTTATCGCGATAATCGGCATCGTGGGAGGTAATTTTTTCCGAATCGTCATCATACCTTACTGGATTCAGCCCTGACTCAAAAACCTATAGAACGTCAGACCATGTTGATTATCTTTAATATGACGGTTGTATATAGGCCTTGGAAAAAAATATGCGGGGTTACGCCTACGCGATCGAGAAATCATTACTTATATATTTGAAAAGAAAAAACGTCACGAAAGAATTTAGAGCGATCTGTGATAAAAGCGTAGAGGGAAGAACCGATCAAGAATACGTCAGACGTGTTGGTCAGCCTTGCATTGGGTATGCATGAAATCCGTCGAAACCTTTCGAACGTCTAAGAACGTCGTTGTCCGTGATTGTCGGTATACTTATGCATACGCCACGTTGATCCACGTTCCGGCATAATCGAGTGGGTTTCCCGTCAGGATCGCGAAAAACCGAAAAGCACAAGTTATAGTTGGTAAACGAGCGGAGAACCTCGCAACGAAAGTTGTTCAAGAGACAACGAACAACGGTCGAAATTTCATTTCATTACCTGAAACCTCTGATCGGAAATTCTCACCAGCTCGGTAGGTATTGCGCGCGTAACTCGCGATCGAGTCGCTATATATGATCGCCTCGACTTGAGACTTTTATTGTATCGATATCAAGATCGCATCAAACAGTCCGTTACTGATATCTAAAATCAACCGCTTGTGAGCGAGAAAAGTGCATGTTCGTGTACATTCCGCATGAGATTGTCACGTTCGTTCATCACATCAAATCTTGGTTATTCTAGATTCAAGCTTTGCGAAACGCTCTGGAACGCGTGGGAATTCCAACCATTGTAGTTTTGCTCGCGTATTCTGTTCCTGAATGAAGAGGTGATCAGTTTCGTTAATTATTCTACATGCATGCACCGTGTGCCGATAGAGTGAACCAATTAATGGTACTGGTTCTGATTTTACGGCTTATGCAGCCGAAATTCGTCATCGCGTCAATATAACGTGGACTTGTTTTTATTTTCCGTGTTTCTGCCAGAAATCGTTCGTCGGTCCTTGGAATTATCGAGCTAATTAATTAATATTCCATACAGTCAACGAGCATTTGCATTCCAAATTTCTGATCATAAATTATTTAGAGGTGTTCACACATCCACATATCCAATTCGCCGCTTCGGCATACAACGCCTTCCTGGTCGGGTCATTGTCTTTATACATTATTTTACATAACGCTAGCATATTTTCCGCGCTTTTTCAGCCCGTGTGCGGTGCCTGAAGCAGCCGTTTTACCGACGTTTGTCAAAAAAGTAACTTCATTCAAAATAGCACCAAATGTACTCTTGTTGGATTAAGTATCGTGCGCATCGTGGAGGCGAAACCGCTGCCTCGACGATAGGGGAGACCGGGGCAAAATGATCCCCCCTAAGGGAAAAATGACTATATAGTCTAAACTATTTACTTAAAAAATTCAAAGATAGAGGCCATGTATTGTACCATCCTTCGGCTACATTGTTGATTTTTTTCAGATTTTATGACTTGCTACGATTGCGACAAATTTCGGAAAATTGCACCAGCGACAAAGGATCATTTTGCCCCATAGTGCGGGGCAAAATGATCCCTTAATTTCAATGTAGAAAACTATGTACATCTGGGTTTAAAAGTTTAATATTTAGTACTAAACTGTTTCTTCAAGCGAATTATCATTATTATGTTTTTTTTTTGCACAGTTATGTATTTTTACAGTCGGTTCTTAGTTAGTTTTACAGAAATTGTTTTCTAACGCAAAATGATCACCATGATAGTGATAGTGCATGATAGTGCATAATAGTGGTGATCATTTTGCCCCAAGTGCATAACCTAAACTAAATGTAATTGTTCGCCGCAAAAAAGTCCCGAAGGAAAAAAGTTTGCACACTGAACAGAAGCTATAGGTGTATCGTAATCTTTAGGTAATGTCAACATTTCGTTTATCAATTAGGTACAATGTTCACAGAGATCGACACATGGCAGTCGCCTTAGAACGCGAAGTCTCTGAAGTAGTTTTTCATAAGCACAACACGTAATACTTAAGTTTGCGTCCATTTGTTGACATGCACTGTTTTCTACAACTACCACGCATATTATTCGGGCAACAATGAGTTTCTGAGCAACGCCAATCAGCTCCGATCATTTTTCCCCGGTCTTCCCTACACTATTTCTTCGTCACTTTGGCAGTTGCAAGAAAACGAGAAACTCCATTTATATTCTTGTAAAAATACTCCATCGCTTGTCGTATGTTTCATTTGACTCGCATAAGCCACGCGTAGCGCTTGTGCCCTATTATATTATTTATATTCTTTCACGGGTCATTTGTCAATTTTGCTACATCGCCAGATTCTTGAGTTTTCTACTGCTTCGGCCTACTGCCAATTCGAAAATCTGATGTGACTCCTGCGGGTAGAAAGCCCGTGAAGATCTTCAGGGAAACCGAATTTGCATTCATTGTCAGCTCCGAACCGGCTCACTAAAAATATGGGGTTCCTTTTTTCGTTGAAAGGGAACGCTCTCGAACCGCCAGTATCGAGCTAAAGTTGGCTTTCCGATTTTCCGCCGTGTTTCATTTCTGTATTTTCACAGAACCTCGCCAACGTACGTAAAAACTGCTTATGGTTCAGTGTTGCGAGTGGGATGAGTCAAGAGTGGGGAAGAAAAGAGGAAAAAAAGGAAGTACAAAAGACTTGGCTGGCAAAGTTTCCGTACTTGACGATTATATCACCGCCCAGTACTCTGCTGCATTTCCCGATAAATTCTCACGGAAAAAACTTGAGCGACTTCTATTCGCTCCGGTGCTGAGTCCTCTCCGGGTCTCGACTCGGCTTTCCCTCTTACCTTCTCCATCTCAGAATTTTATCTATTTTCAGCCCACCTTTGTGCGTGTACCTACCTACTCGCTGCACGAAGTCAGTAGTATGCTCCTGAGCTTATCAAATGAACCTTGGCGAATTGTCGCGGCAGCCTCGCATACACACAGACGCACAAGTGGATATCAAAGTATGACCGCGTCATAGAAGTTGGCTCAAGTGCAAGCGCAGCGAGAGGGCTCACCTCCGGTCTTGACGTGTAAAACTTTTATTCCCCAACGGAGAGATTCCAATTTGTCCACAGTTTTGTTTATGACAACGCGCCCGGGACGTTGCACCTTGATTATTAGCAATTTTCCAGCATCCTGGGACTCGGATTGAAAAAACTTTCACCTACGATAGGAAAGAGTGACATGCTCCCACGAATAACGCACCCGTAGACACCACATCCTGTCTTTGTGTAGCCGTCCATACGACGGCCTTGCGGGCGTCATGAAATTTTCCATATCGTCTCGCAGGGCAGAGGCCAAGAATTTTAAAAACAGCCGACTATCGATACATCGTTCGTATTGTTTCCCTCACTAGTCAGACATTCTATGCAGAGTTATTGACGCTCGTAGGGAATAAAGTCAGGCCGTCTGTAATTCCACGGGGTGCGAACGTACTTGAGCCGTTTATTTTCAACGAGCTTATGTATCGCGTGGTGTACATTTCTGCGAGCTTGTACTTCATTTAAACAGAATAAGAGAGACCTGTCGGTGAATCAATTTCAACGGGACACTCTTTGCATAAATTTGAACGCCCCCCTCGGAGTGTCGGGGAGAAACAAATGACTGCGCTAGCTTCGAGAACTATTAAGGGGAAGATCCCGAGGTTTTTTTTTTTCGGAAAAGTCGCCTCTTTGTTGAGACTGTAGCAGAATCAAAATTGAATCCTCTCAAATTCCTGTACAACCACAATTGGAACATCGCTGAAAGAAATTTGATGAGACATGAAAAATCGACTCTTTCGAGAGAAATAAAACCTGTGGAATCCGCCCTTAAGGGACGTGTTATCGCGAGCTCTTCTCTTCGACGTTTTCATCGGCGCTGTCTTTATCCAGCCGTAAATTCTTGAAGCTCGTCGAACCGCCGTTTTTCCGAGATACACGCCCTGCGTGACAAATATTTACTTCACTTATTGTCAGATAGTCGCAATTTTTGCACAATTTTGTACTCGGACTATGGAAAAATAAAACACGTTCCTCAAGTTCAGCCGCAACTCGTGAAACGGTGACGCAATTTGTCTGTAGTGAATTAAATTTGACTTCACTGAAAAACAATAATCACGTGATCTTTCACCGTGGTCATCCCTATTTCCGTCCGACAGAGATAATCTTTGAATAATCCGTACGAGCAAACTTTGTATTCTGGAAAGTACGACGAGAAATGGTTGAGAATTTTGATCACTGCACACATCTGCTGGCAAGTACTTTTTGTTGAATTTATTTTTGCATACTCACACCGCACTTTCGTATCTTCAAGATTTGTGTTGTATCGAATAATTTAACGATTCTGCAGTTTGTATAATCTGATTAATTCATCGGAATGGACGAATAAATCATACCGTGGGAATAATTGAGTATACGGTCAAACGAGTCAATCGTACATTTATTTAATGTCGTAGTGCAAGGAGTAGCCTGGAACTTTGAAACACGTCGTACGTCCTGTCACAATAAACGCTAATCTGGTGCAAAAGCCTTCCGCCAAGTACATTAATGCAGTAATCCCGACAAAAGTGGTACTTGGAGGGCCTTTTTGGCCAACCTAGACTGGCGTTTGGTATACTTGGCCCGCCGAGTACCACTATACCTCAATTTTTGTACTTTGTCGAAGCGAAATGCTAAGTATATCTACGCCACCAGCGCGGCGGCTGCATTGTGTAGTAACGTTCTCGATAGATATGCCGAGTCGAATTGACTTTCTGGTGATTTGAATAACGAGAGTCTCTCGCCTGGAAAACACGAATATTCTAGAATCATACTGCAAGCCGAAAATGAATAGGAAGAATCATATCCCAGCGGTCCGAACACTGATTAGAATTATATTGGGCTTAAATAAAAGCTCTCCAAGCCCACATTCTAGGATGAATATATCAGTCCCTCGTATATCGATAGGCGGAAGAAAGTAAGAAAAATGTTCTCGCCGCATAGCCCGTACAGCGACTGTTCCGTTGAAACTGTTTTATACACTCGGTTCAAGACTCTACCGAGACTTTTGATCACTGTAATTATTATTCAGGAAAACATGCATAGTCGAAATCTCTCGACGAATGTATATGAATATTTACCATTATGAATGCTTTACACATCTTGGAAACAGGCTCACCCTATTGCTAATCCTGAATTGAATAGAATATCTTTTCGCGTCGATGATAAGCGTATAAAGATTCCAAAACCCAGCGTTTCAAGTTTGAAGAGGTTGGTAAATAACGTCATTGCATTTGAATTCAAGGAGAAGTTAATTGATTCTGTATAGAATCTAATTCTGTGAAGCTGATACGAGTATAAAACCCGTAAGTTGGAGATAAATTACGTAAATTACTTGGGCTTCAAAAGATTGGTAAAGACACCGCTTTTGGGGTGTACTTGAATTATATTATAGTGAGAGACTGTGACTTAGAATGTGAATTGCAACGAAGTGCTAGTGTACCAGAAAATTGAACCAATCCCCGTTTCTTCCGGAGCTTCTTGCGTCACGCGGTATAATACACCGTATAAATGGTATTGATTTTTCACAGTCGTATAAACGTTGGACGAAATTGAAATTAAATCACCGACCATTGTACTCGGGTTCAAAAGTCAGCCAGGAAATCGATGTCACATGATGCGCCTTTTACATATACGCGGCCCTAAGCCGCGGTGCGTATACTAAGCAAGATGTTGGGAAAAAAATCAGTTGGCAGACGGTCAGTAGAAGTGCAACGTTCACCCACGCAGTTTCGCACTTTTTCAAAGTTCCGACCGAATATTAGCGGAAAACGTGCTTTTTAGTATAAAATGAAACTACAAGGAATGGAACATAAAACCGGAAACTCAATTTTGTGACGCCCTTGGTTCGAGAAGAACATATCCGTCTTGTTCTTCGCACAATTACCCTCAATTATCGAGATAATTTACAACCGAAATTAGTCATTTTAGGTCTTGTTCATCCGAATTCCAAAGCTAGTATTTTAGTTGTTTAAAACAAGTGCGGATCTGAAAGGAGTCGTGATCGTGCATCGAGGATTTACACCACCGTGAAAACTGCGCGTATACGATGCTGGGACAAGTAAACGGCGATTTTCGTCACCCCGGAGTAGATGAATCGACCAACACCCCGTTCCAAACCCACGTCAAAAGTGACTGGAGGGTCAACGGCGGAAGTGAGTTTTTGACCGTTAATTTAGCAAAGTCGGAGGGTCGATTTCTCGAGGAAATTGTCGTTTCGCCTTCGGAGTACCAGCCGTCGATCCGATATCTGTTTTCAAAAGAACAATAAACCGTTTCAGGTCACATTATAAACCAAAGTCCTTACTACAGCGCGGTCTACGATGACATTATGAGGCGATCGATAGACCAGCCGGAGGAATTCTGGTCGGAAATAGCACAATGCGTCGAGTGGAGCAAACCGTGGGACAAAGTCCTCGATGAGACCGACTCGCCCTACACTAAATGGTGAACTGCAAATACATAAAACACCCCCGAATCGTGTAGAGGATATTCGACGTTCACTGATCGGATCGCCGATTATTCAACAGGTACGTCGGTGGCGAGATAAACGCCTGCCACAACGCGGTCGATCGTCACGTGGCCGCTGGACGCGGGGATAAGGTGGCCCTGATCCACGACAGTCCCCAAACATCTACGGTCCGCGGCGTGACGTACAAGGAAATACTCGACAAGGTGTCGCTGCTCGCCGGGGCCCTGGCCGACCTGGGGGTCCGCAAGGGCGACAGGGTCGTCATTTACATGCCGCTCATACCGGAAACGGTGATGGCGATTCTCGCCTGTGCCAGACTGGGCGCGATCCATTCCGTTGTTTTCGGTGGTAAGCTGATAGATTTTCGATTTCCTTGATTATCGGGGACGGGACGCGGCCCTGACGAGTCGGAATTTTATTGCAGGATTTGCCGCTAGAGAATTGGCGGCCAGGATCGACCACGCCGAGCCGAAAGTAATAATCACCGCGAGTTGCGGTCTGGAACCGAACAAACTTGTGGAGTAAGTTTATGCGCGGGCAGCGCGGGTCTATCGGTACCTATAGACAGCCTATAGATCGGAAGATAGGAGACTCGACGTTATTACCTCTTATAGTCCAATATCTGACGTATGAATTGGATGACAGGTACACGACGATATTGAACGAAGCGATGGAGCTGGTCACCGTCGGGAAACCGAGGTGCATTGTGTACCAGAGACGCAACGTCTGGGAATCGCCGTTGTCTCCGACTGACATTGACTGGGACACGGCTCTCAAAAACTCTAAACCTCATCCCTGTGTCCCCGTCGGGGCCAACGACCCGCTCTACATATTATATACCTCCGGGACAACCGGTAAGAGTCGTAGACCCGAGCATGGAGATCGGAACAACAGCGTCTATATAGTTATGTTCGTTGCACCAATTAAATGTCACGTTAATTGTCTACCGATTGCAGACCAGCCGAAAGGGATTCAACGACCCATCGGCGGGCACATCGTCACGCTTTGTTGGTCAATGAAAGCCATTTACGGGTGCGACGACAAGTCCGTGTGGTGGGCAGCCTCCGATATGGGCTGGGTCGTTGGGCATTCCTACATTTGCTACGGTCCTCTTTTAGCCGGGGTTGCGAGCGTCATGTACGAGGGGAAGCCGGACCGGACGCCGGACGCGAGTCAATACTTCAGGTTCCCTGATCCTATTGAATGATGAAAATAACAAAGATAACGGAATCTATTCAAGTAACTCGAAAGTTCTGCAACCGTTTCAGAATAATAGAACAACACCGGGTGAACGCTCTCTTCACAGTCCCGACGGTATTCAGAGTGCTCAGAAGAGTCGACCCGGAGGTGTCGCTGGGCCGGAAGTACTCGACCAAATCGTGAGCGATTCGCAGACAGCCGATACCCGTTCCTCCCGCTAACCGACCTCTTTTTCAGACTGCGGGCGATATTCATGGCGGGGGAGCACTGCGACCACGAGACGAAAACCTGGGCGGAAAAGGCCTTCCAGGCTCCCATACTCAATCACTGGTGGCAGACCGAGACCGGACACGCCATCACCGCTTCCTGTTTAGGTCTGGGTCACAGCACCAGCCCACCCCCGTACGCGGCGGGGCTGCCGGTTGCTGGATACAACGGTACGAATGTCGTAGGGAAATTTAATCGAAGGTATCCAAGGTGGCGGACTCTTCCGCGTCAACCTATTCCTTTATTATACATATCTATTTTGATCATATAGTCCAAGTATTGAGACCGGATGGAAGTCGAGCGGTGACCAACGAGCTCGGGAGAATAGCGATCAAGCTACCATTGCCGCCGGGCGTCATGTCGGACTTGTACTTAGCGCCGGAAAGGTTTAAGCAAATTTATTTCTCAAAGTACCCGGTGAGTGACGTTGTCCCCTTGCGTTTTTCCTCCTTTACACATCCGCGGTCGTTTCAGGGATTCTACGACACCATGGACGCGGGGTACATCGACCAATTCGGTTACGTTTACGTAACGGCGCGTGACGACGACGTTATAAACGTGGCGGGGCACAGGCTCTCCACCTTCGCCCTCGAGGATGTTATATTGGGACACCCGAACGTGATCGACGCGGCTGTGATCGGGGTACCGGAGTCTACGAAGGGCGAGATACCCCTGTGCTTGTACGTTTCTAGGAACGGTCAGTACTCGAAAACGCGACTCGAATATCGCTACAATTCCCAAAACGGTTTTACCCGAGCAATAAGAATCATCTTTTGTTTTTGATCAAATCTGGCAGACGACTCGAAGAACGAAAGTGAAGTGAACCGAGAGCTGATTGTCAGAGTCCGAAAACTGATCGGACCCATCGCTGCCTTCAGATTAGCCACCGCCGTCGACGCCCTGCCGAGAACAAGATCGGGAAAAGTTTGCCGCAAGTCGATTGCCGATTTGGCCAGATCGCTGCCTGTCAAGGTGTGTGCGATGTCCTCGTAAGATTTTTGAATCCCGAGACTTTGCTGGACAGTTTATTGTTCTTTCGTCGACAAGAGTTCGCGATCTTTCGGAGGGTTTTCAATTTCAGATCGATTCTACTCGAAATATCCGATAAAGTATTCCTAACCGGAGATAAATGTCCAATGGAGTCCCGAAAGTAGCGAAATTCCCCAACTCTTCCGGGGTATCGATTTTTAGGGACCACGCTGGGCGAATAAATTTACTATATCCATTTTCGTTTCCATTTTCCCCCAGATGCCGAGCACCATCGATGATCCAACCGTTTATGGTGGGGTAAAAAAGGCCTTGCAGAAGCTTGGGTACGCGGCCAATGCTCCGGATCCGGAATAATATTGAAATATGTAATGATAATAATCATATATTTAACGACTCGAGCTATAATTACCTGAGTATAAATGATGTTGCGATTGTAGATCGATCACACGATTCATGCGACCGATGATCGATTTTTCCGATTGATTGTCAGGATTTTTTTTATGTTTTCGTCAATCTGTCGAAATTGAATTAGAAATAAAATGATTGAGATGCGATTCGACGAGTTCTTCGATGTATTAGTTGTCACTCTTTTATTGTCATTTTATTTTACATCAATTAGCAAGAAAAAATTCCAATGATTATAATCAATCGTTTAATGTAAAAAATTGAAGGACCAAGAGTCGTGTAAAAGAAAAGTGTACGAGGCGACCCCCTCAGTTCCTCTGTTTCTTCCGCTTTCCCCTTTTTCCAGCCGCTGTCTCGGATCCCGTAGCCTTCGCCTCGGTCTTACGTTTCGGCGTAACTTTCGTCGTTTCCGGTTCTCGATCCTCGACCAATTCCGGATCACTTTCGACCGGGATGCTGAATCCAGGTATCTGAAAATCGGCGCAAGAGCAAGGATTAAATCACTCGATCTCGAATGAGAGTTAATCGTAGACTTACAACTGGCTTGACAAGCTTGAACACGAGCTTCTCGTGCTGGACGTTGGATCTGTCAAGGCTGAGCTGAACGACGACGGGATCGAACGAATGGAAGACAACGTCTCCGAATTTCTGGCTCTGGTCTTCTTCGTCGTAGACGAAATTCACGGGTGATACTTGGCCCTTTTTACTCAGGTACAAAGTTCCCTCGAGGCCGTATTTCGGTATCAGAATCTGGAGCGCGTTCTTCCTTACGAACAACACGTATCCCTCCTCGTTCTGTACTTTCTCTCGGAAGAATAGCTGAAAACAACAAGACAAAAGGCAACTATCGGACCAGTTGATAATCAATCAACTCGCAATTGTCGTCGATCGTGGATAACCGGGCTTACGTGTGTATTCAGAGCGACAGACGCTCTTCCGGCGTACTGGGCCATCCTGTTCCTGTAATTCAGATTGTGGCACAGTTCGTGGTTCTTCTTTTTGTCCAATAAGGCCGGGTAGGTTGCATCAGCCCCTATACAAACGGCTAGAAGCCGATGCACCATTATATCAGCGTATCTGAATGGAAGACGAAAACACGATTGCCGATGAAATTGACGTAGGATAACGTTTCGTGAGACGCCCTATATTCCTCAGTTCAGTCGAATCGTCGTAATATTTCTAGTTCAAGTTGATTGCATAAACTTCTCTCTAATCGTTCCGAGTAGCCACTCGAGAATTCAAACACTTAGTTTAAAAGTTAAAACTTGTAAATTTTCGGGTGAAATGTTTCACTCCGTTGTGTACTTAGGGAGCACCCTAGATTCGAGGGTGCTAGGAAACAAAGGTCAGACCTGACTGTTGTTTGGTTACAGGGAAAGTGGTCGTCTGGGCAAAATTTTAAACATTTTGGCGCTGTTATAGTTACGTGTCGATGGCACCTCGGCAATAGATGATGGAGGGGACAAGCATGGGGGATAGTTGTTTCGTCAAAAGTTACGGTTTTCATCAGGGGTCATCGTTATGGAAAAACCCATCGCCTGTGGTGAAAAGTGAACTCTTACCTTCTTATAGGCGATGTGAAATGCGTATAGATCGGACACGCGAGGCCATAATGGAAGTATTCGTCAGGCTGCAGCATTCCGCTGGTGAAGTAAACGGCCTGCATCATGCACCGTGTTGCCAGAATCCTGAGCATGGTGTTGAAGTAGGGGTTCTCCTCCTTGTGGGCTTCGTTCAGAGATGCGGCCAATTCTTTGCCGGAACTGGTATCGATCGTGAATCCCTGAACACCGCGATTTTGCCAATTTAATGTCATCGATTGTTCCCTTTTTTCATATGCCATTTCGACAACTCTGAACTCACCCGGTTTCTTCCGGCCTTGACCAACGGATCAAAGTTCGGCTGCGGCGGTTCCGGGTGGCGACGAAGCATCGCGCACTCCGGAAAATCTTGGACGATCTTTTTGGCCACCGAAGTGTTGGCTAGCAGCATGAACTCCTCGACCATAGAATTTGTCTCTCGTAATTTCTTGGCCTGAACGTCAATCGGGTCGTGAGTCTCGCTGTCCACCTCGAATCGGATCTCGGGGGACGCCAGAACCAGAGCCCTGTGTTTTTGGGGTGAATTTTACTTTACGACAATCGCGAGCAGACGAATTGAAATCCAGTTTACTCAATTCGTTATTTTTTCGTACCCGTTCTCGAAACGTTTGGCCTTCAGTTTTTTCGCCAAACTGTTGAGGCCCCTGAGTGATTTCGCGATCGCATCATGTTGCGTCTCGTCGTCGATCATCAGCTGAGCTTCTTCGTAAGTCATTGCCTTTCTCGATCGTATTATGCTCTTGTGAAATTTCGTTGATTTTATGTCAGCTTCCGCGTCCATTTCCCATATGCAGGAAAAGGCGAATCTCTCCTCGTTTCCGCGCAGCGAGCAGAGATTAGAGCTCAGAAGCTCTACACCGTCATTTTGAGCGATTCAATTAAAAACAGCGAACCACGAAACGTAAGAGTGTTCGTTAAAATCGGGCGCACACTCACCCGGAACCATGTCGATCCTCTTGTCCACCAGGTACACCGTCGTGCCTCGGGACGCCGCTTCCTTGTCCAGTGCTGTTCCGGGGCGGATAAAGTGGGAAACATCCGCGATGTGGACACCGATTTCTAGGTGACCGTTCGCCAGCTCCCTGCAGTGGAGGGCATCGTCGATGTCGGTACATCCCGGAGGATCGACCGAACACACGTCTATGTGCCTGAGATCCACTCTTTGCGCGACATCCTGTTCGTGTTAAACGTTTGTAGTCGTTTGTTTGATGGTTTATCGGCAATGACCAAGTCTCTGGTCGAGTTTCTTTTCTTTTTTCCGTCTCAATTCGAAATTGACAGTTTATTAAACTCCAGAACCACCCGCGAGAAAGTTCGATACTCGGACGATATGGACGGAGCATCGATGTCGCAGGGGGAGCCGCGCCTCTTCAAGATTTAGAATGATAAAATTGGTTTTTCGAAATTTGAACGCTGTTATTTCGGAATTCTAACATCGACACGCGGTTAGAAAATACGGTAAATACGTCATGGCCGAAGACTGCGGATTCGAAGATCGCGGAGTATCGGTGGTCGACGTTTTACCCTTTTGCCAAGAGTTGGAGAAGTTCATCAAATACGTCGGGAATGTCAGAGACCTGAATTTTCTGACTTACGAATATCCAGAGTGAGCGAAAGTCATATTTCTCTTTGGATCGCGAATGAATCGAAGGCTAGTAAAATAACTGTTCGTTTCATCTTCGTATAGGACGCTAAGAAATCGATTAGACACCAACGTCGACGAACTTGAAACTATGCTAGCAGAAGTTAAAGGATCTTTCGTAAACGCGGAGCGGTTGAAGACTCAGCTCAATTCCGTTAAGAGAGAGAAAATCGCGGTAAAGAGGATTTTAAAAAGAATGCGCGACGAAGGTACGAAGAGAATCTACATTTCCCTACGCGACTTTGGCGGATTCATCTTTTTTTTTTCAATTCGCAGAAGTTAAAGAAATGGAAAGTGTTATATCGCTCCACGAAAAGCCAATGTTCTCGCGGTGGGAAAGCGCCAAGACTACCCAGAAACCGGAAGTCCTAGAAATCATGCTGACGGACATCAAAGTAATAATTATTTCCGACCCTTCGCATAAGGCTGCGGAGATAAATGAGAAAATTCGCGCAATGATGTTATTCCTTGCTTCGTTAGGGCAAACAGCTCGCATTGGAAAACCTGACGATTCTCATTACCCGGAAACTGAATCAAATCCAAGCTTTTCGACCGTTACAAAACGGGGAGGCTAGTAAGGATAAAAACTCCGCAGGTACCAGGGAAAAGAATGCGATTCCGCTTCCGTTCCCTTCCTTTTGTGTCCCGTTGATTCCTCCCCCGCCCCCACTCCCCCCGCTGCCATTAACAGCCCCCGTATCTCATTTGCCGAGACGATCTCACACGCAACGTTTGTCCATGCAGCGCCAAAGAAGGTAGGAAAATTTCCAGATTTTCTTTTTTACGGACTAATGAATGGAAATGATTTTTTAAAGGCTTGAAAGACGTGACGATAATGCAGAAAGACGAGTCGTCAACGGGCCTCTAAACGTAGAAGAGCTTGCTTTGGTTCCGCTGACGCTGAGCGATCTGGCCAGCGACCCATACCCTCTAAATTCCAGCCACGTTATCGTGGCGGATAATGGCAGGGATGGTCGGATAGCGAGGAGTGATTCGAACGACGTCACCCCGATTAATATCGACAACAATGGTAACAATGGCCAGTCCGGGGTTCGCGGACTGGCCATGGAGTTCCAAACCGAAATGCGAACGGTTTTACAAGTTGGTTTATCGCCGTACAGCATGTAATTTTTGTTCCAAATTGACGGCGTCGATTCTCTGAGAACAATGTTTTCAGGCACTTTTCGGCGACCTCAGATCATCCCCGACCCTCGTAGACACTGAAAGTACCTCGAGCAGTGCGGTGGATAACGAAAATACCGCGAATACAAATACAGAAATCGAATTATACTCGTTGACGAGAACCCAGTGACCTAACTCTCCCGAAAAAGCCGATTATTCAAACAATTCTACAATTTTCAAACACTATTTTGTATCAAATATTGAATATACTGAAACGGGGTTGTTACAAACTTTGACGTTTAAAGATTCTGAAACTTTGATAGCTTCTCCGAACAAAATGTGCACTTTCTTAGAACGTTAGAGAGATTTATCGCCCTCAACGTTCTTATATTCCAATGTGATTCTAAGCTTTGCATTAGTTAAAATTCAAAATCTTCTTCAATTCGACATCGTGACGCACCGAGAGACTTGTAATCGATTTCTTCGCGTAAGAATGGTTTCGAATTCATAAGTGTTCCCTTTGGAGTGCGGAAAAAAATTAAATCATTATTCTTCAGCCTTCTAATCGGCGCAGGACGACGTAATTTCATATTAAAATAAATCCTAGACTTTTTTGTGCTTCTCTAGGTTTGTGACAACCCGATGACTGAAAAATAATCAATTCTCACAGCGTCGGTGATGATCCATGGTAATTTTGGGAGGAAGCTGAGGACTGCGTCTGAGAATCTACTGTGAGGTACGTCGTGTTCCAGGAGAAGAACCTCGTTCTCGGTTTCTTTGTCGCCAACGTTCCCCAAGGCTCTAACAAAGTGGCCGAGGGGATACCTGGAGTTCCTGGGCCAGGAATCTATCGCTACGATTATTCTCTGCTTGCTCAAACTCTCTGACTGACGAGTTTCGATCCTGACGCGGGGAATTTTCCTCTCTGCTGGTACAAATATGTGCTTTACGTTCTGAAACAAACAAGAAAACGTTTCGATTATACGAAATTTTCCTTTTTCGGTAAATTTTTCCACATTCTTCGACATAATAGTAAAATTAAGCCGAGAACGGACTGTTCTTTACCCCTTTCACGAGACTGGGTTGCAAAATTCCGCAGTACTGTCTCCATTTACGTCTTATTATCCCCACGACGATACCCGTAGGGGTTCTCTCTATGTTTTTAGGAAGTTTCGCCGTTTTCAGCTGGTCCTCGTCCTCCAGAGAGTCACCTGGGTCTTCTTCTTCGTCTTGAATGACCAAATCGCTCGGTACGCTCCATTGATCTTCGGGTAAAAGTTCTACAGCCACGATATCCCCGTCCACAGCCCTATTCTGAGCTAATCTTCCTTGGAGCAATATCTGTGAGGAAAGACGAGCGTTATCTTGAGAATAATGATACAAATACCGACGAATATCTTCAGTTTCAGTCAAAGTATCGCCGAAATATGACACTGTCCCTTACAAATTTCTCTCTCCCCTCTACATTCACGCTTCCTTCCAAGAAATTTTCTCTAGAGGCAAGAAACGAACCCTGCAACAATTTCCCGCTCTTGATACCGTCATGAATTTGTGCCGGAGTTAAGTGGGGTGGAAACAGAGGAGCTCTGCTCTCTCCTTCGAGAGCGTAACTTCGTTTGGACAATTTGTCTTGCAGGAATCCCGCATCTGCCAACGAAGCGATGTAATCTTCCACTGAAAATATTATAAACCGGAATGCAGTTGATTGAAACGAAAATTCATTTAAAGTTAACCGTTACAGTTGAATTAAACCCCTCACTCGAAGCGGCGTTGATTCCTTCGCCAATGGCCTTCTCCCGATTGGCAGCGTCATCCGTCAGCAAAACCACCTCTACCTTGTTCTTCGCTTTGCGAACATTTGCGTTCACGTGACTCTGGTACCAGGCAGCCGCGACTCTGATGGCTCGGTCATTGCGGTCATTCACTTTCTCACCTGGTTCACGCTCGATGTAAGTATCCCTGAAAGAGGAGGAGGGAATAAGCGTGGATAATCGGAGACTCGAATGAATATTAGGGTGAAGAGAGTCATTGAGAATTGTAAAATTATTGATACTCACTTGCGATGCTCGTTGACAAATACATAGAATTTTCTCCTGGGATCTGCGATAATGTCTCGAAGTTTCTTGTAGACATTGGAACTCCGATGACGAACCTCTTCCAGTACGGTTTGCAGAATAATTACATTGCAGAGAACGTCTTCTTCGAGAACGTCGATCTATGCGATGAAAGAGCAAAGCGAGGAGTCAGAATTTGCCAACCCTATTTATTTTCGCACTTAAAATTTCAAGGCACCGAATTACCTGGTCGAGGACGACGTTCGTGTCCAGCAAAAGGTAATGAGATCTTGGATAGAGCGAGCTCTTGGTCAGCGGTTCTTCGTCCAGGACCAAATCCTTGCTCTTTTGTTGACATTTGGAGCATAAATTCGAACCACACCATATATCATCCCTCAGATAATGCTCTCTGACGATCTGCGGGTAAAGTGAACCGATTGGAGAGGTTTAAATGTGACGACATAACCTCCAAAAATAAATAAACGAACGGTAGATGTTCGGTTTCTCGTTAAATTAAAAGTAAAAATTACTTTGAGAATATTCCCTCGTTTAGTTTTCCGAAAAAAGGTTTTGGTCGTCAACATTTTGACGAATAAACAGCAAATTTTTATACTGCTCGATGTGATCCTAATTCCTGAAGCAACGGTCCACAATACTCCACATTAGGGCCACATAACCTCTCAAACACGCACGAGACTACGAGACTACGAAAGTCAACGACAACAACGTGTTATGCGAGATGAGCCAAGTTCAGATGTTCAAATATACAAGAGGGAATAATCTCAAAGATGAATTTCCTATAGGAAGAATTTTGAGCACGTCAATCGTGTGTTTTGTCGTGATTTTTATATACCTGGCGCGACTTTTGCATCAGCGGATTAAGTTTCTTTTAAATTGAAAATGTCAATTTTCGTCGAGATGGACTCGTAAGTCTGTGTTTTCATGAAAATCTGCATTAAAAAATTATCAATCAAAATATATTCATTTGTCATCAGTTTCGAGGTGACATTTAAAGTAAAATTTAATTTAAAAAGGAAAAAAAATGCGCGCCGTGACGACCGAATCACTGGGCAAGTCAGTCGGTAAACCCGGGTACGGACTGAGTGTATATGTCTGTACACAGATGTCCCCACCAGACTTTCGTAGTTTTGATCACCCGGGTCGAGAGTCCAGCCCGCCGAGCCCGCGCTTAGCGCTTTAACGGTTGTCAAATGTTCCGCCGATAGTCACATGTTCGTTCGACCTGTGCCTACCGGCGCGGAGTCTCCGCGAAAAAGTTGTCCAATTTTCTAATGAAGTAGCGAAGAAGGTGTTTCAAAGTGGAAATGAGGTACATGGTTTCATTTAGAGTCTGTAGTGAACGTTAGTCTGTGAATATTTAATTATTTAACGGTTAAAACAATCCGAGACAATCGCGAAATCGAAGCTCGGACCTCGGTGGCCAGAAATCTTGCGAACTCGGTGCCGACCGTAGTCACTTGTTGAATTGTTGATTGTAGGTGAGTACGACTACTACTACTACTACATACAGACAACATTTTGGTACATTGAGCAGATCATTTTTCGGTGAGCAAACTTCCACATCAAGTTTACAAGCGTACAATTACAAGTTCGAATGATGAAATCGATTGCAGAAATTAAATGTATTTATTGTTTAATAATAATATAATAGCATTAACATACAATATACATTATACATACAATTTCGATATATTATCACATGTGGCAACAGCTGTTTGACACCTCGTATTATTTTCATTTGGATAAGCTTAGGAATTACTATGCTCTCATTTTAGGGATTAGGCTTTGAACCGATAGAATATATTATTTCAAAGTACCACGTATCTCGGTTATACGTGTGTGTAAATTATATACGTACATATATACATATATATATATATATATTCTGTTGCACATAATTGACTGGAGAATAGCGACACGCGCAAGGTAATCGTAGGTTTCCATAATTCGGATACATATTCACCCCTATGTACCTGGATGGAAAGTAAGAAAATTGCGTTAGAAAAAGAAGACCAAAGGTAGCGGCGATGGCACGTATCGAAAAATACAGGGACTCACTATTAATCGCCGTCAGTTTTACTTTTTCTTTGTTTCTTACCGCTTAATACTATTTTTTTTTACAATAAAAAATAAATAAATGGTCAAAAACAACCGATTGTCACTCCAACCCGTAATTTTTGGTCTCGAGAAACGAAACGAACGTTCCGAGCGTATTTCAACACTCCCGGGTTATCTGCCGATGTATTCTATCACGTCGTCGTCGATCACGAGCACCTCGTACTCCGAGAAGCCCTTCTCGCCTCCGTTCAGCGGTATGTAGCACAGCTGGTGATTAGGTTGTATCTTGCCTATGTAGTAGACTCCCTCGTGAAGAATCCTCCCTACAAACAGCGCGTAGCCATCCTCGGTTTCACCAGCCGGCAGCGCGTGCAGGGGCACGGCGCCGAGCCATCCCTTCACCCAGCCTATGTTCCGCCAGCACAAGACTTGAAACTCTTTTTTCTCATGCGCTCCACCTCCCCACGCCAAACTACAGGTTCTCAATCTCACGGTTCCCGGCGTTACGGTACTGCTGTGACGGGCGCGCCCGATGTAGAGACCGTCGTCGGACGCAGGGACTGCATTCCTGGGCAATCCGTCTTCCGAGTTACAGTCTACCCAGTAATTCGCCGTCGCAGCTATCTGTGGTCGTACCGCCGGTATGGTAGAGATGTAGTCTGCGAAGGAAATTGAGATTAGATTTGAGCCGAGTTCGTCCAGTAATTTTGTCATTCTCGGTCAAGTGGGAATTCTATTTCGATTCGGTTCTTGAAATTCTTAGCCCGCCTCGGGTATCTTACTGTCGATAGTCCATTCTCCCGTCGCGCCCCAACCCGTGCCGAGGCCTATATAGTTTATGACAAATGGCTGGTTATCCTTGTACGTCATCCGTGTGTCGAAGGCCTGGCAATATATTTCAAAGAGTCCGTCGCACCACCATCTGAAATAGATCAAGTGGATTAGGATTTTTAGGATTGAGTAAAAAGGGGTCAAAAACAAATTTAGAGAAACTGAAATTGAGAGGCTTGAATATAAAGTGCTTCTAAGAATGACGAAAAAATGTTCTCCGTGTGACGGAAGGTCTTTGGAAAGGTCGGAAAATTTATAAGGTGAAAACCTTGAATTCATACAGACTTAATTAGAAAGTGGGAAATCTAATTTCCGATTGTACAGTTTTTCGTCGGGAATTTGTGGATACCTACTTGAGGCATAACTCACATCGTGAGTCGGTGCTTAATATGCTCGGTGTTTCTGCCTCTACAACGTCCGGTTCGCAATGATTTCGCTTGATAGCTGACATGGTGTTGCCCCATCCTCCGAGTACAATCTATGATAGAAAACAAGTTTAAACAAATACATATAGGAAAGAGACCTCTTCCATATCAGTCGGGTTTCCTCTGCTCTACGTGCGCAGATAATTCGATATTAACATTTACCTCGTAAATATCAGAATCCTCTCCCAGATGTGTTCTGAGCGCGATTCTCGCATCATGAGCGGCTTTCACACCAAGTCTAATGTATCGCATAGATATAGGAAAGTAGCTGTAATCCAAACTGTCGATGGAATTGAACCTTACTGTAAATAAGAATTAGTAAGTAACCAATTGCAATAGGGGCCTCGTGCCAGCTATGCCGTTATGCTGATACTTTTGACTTTTGTA
Organism: Euura lappo; assembly: GCA_018257835.1. Classification (NCBI taxonomy): domain Eukaryota; kingdom Metazoa; phylum Arthropoda; class Insecta; order Hymenoptera; family Tenthredinidae; genus Euura; species Euura lappo. Next base: position 66,316 of record JAEUYN010001915.1, read on the forward strand.
TTCCATTGTGTTCACTATCTGCATAGGCAAATAGATAACGTAAGTCAACAGATCCGAGAAATCAGCTGCTAGAGATAGTCTTCGAGATCAGCTGTCAATTGTCGCGTTTAAAAATGAATGATTTACGGACGGTGGGTTGAGAAGAAAAACCGGGATACCGCTCGGGCTGTTATCATTTGAATACGTAATGGGAGATTACCATTTTTATCAACGACTACGCCGACACTCGTGCGTGCGGCTACACTGGCTGACACACTGTTGCAATCGTGTATTCGACTAATTGGTCCGTTCGATTTACCGCCTAATCATCGCTAATTACCGTACAAATCATTCGGCCTCGTATGGGAGAAAAATGTGAAAAATGTATTTGTGTAAACAAATAATTGAAGACGTATACTCACTGGTCGTCATGATGCTCGCGTATCCTCGTCACCTTGACTTTCCTCGACGAACCGACGCGACGTCTGCCTACCGTCAGTCCTGAGTCCGGTGTCCTGTCGTCTGGCGTCTCGAAACCAGAAGATTTCTGACCTCGAGTGTCGATTCTCGCTTCGAGATTGCCGGCCAACAATATGGCGGTGGGCTAGAGCGTTTGAACTTTGCCGCGAAACGGGATACTCATCGTGAGTTCATTCCGTTTATAGTTTTTTGTTTACAAAGTCTATTTCATTTTCATTTTAGATTTAATTCAGAGTTTGTGTATATTATTCGTTAATTCGTGTTTTCTAATCCTCAGAACTAGGAAGGAGTTTGTAAAATTTATAAATGATGAGAATAAAGAACATTAAAACAACAAGAAAATAGTTTTCGAGGAACGTTGATTGAACAGCACACGGTTGTTCTTCTCTTATCAAAATTATATCCACATAATTTTTATATCTAAATTTGAATAATCAACGTCTGGGAGTCCCTCCCATCAGAATAATTATAGATTGAATCGTTTTATCACGAATTTGAATGAAATAACTCATAATCTGCTCGAACACTGATTATTTCGTGATCGTATTGCATGTTTCAACTTTGTTCAACGCACACGATTCCGCAAGATTCGGTAAAACTGACATTTATTTTCCTCGCGCAGTTCCGGTGGTGAAACATTTTGGATTTATACTCAACAGACGCTCGGTGTTTAAATTTTCAAAGTTCATAAATTCTTTTTTGATATTTACGCGGCAGGCTTTCATCTCTGTTCTCAGTTCGCCGATTATCTTCTTCATAGTCTTGTTTGATTCTTTGAGAAATTGATAAGCTGCATGAAAATTCGGACAAATATAAAATGAGGGCGTTGATTTTGACTTCGGAAAATATTTTGGTTCGGGAAAAAAGTATTGTAAAATGTTTCTCACCCCCTTTCATCTCATATCTATCGCGATTCAAGGCAGACTTTAGCTCTGTCAATGATTTGACAATCTCAGGTTCGCGACATCTCGATGTCTCAACGTCGGAATCAATTAGGCCACCGCATCTCTCCTCTTCCCTGGCTATATAAGCGTCTAATTCTCTGACAGCGCTCCGGAATTTCAATCTATAATTTCTCGACTCATTGTCAAACTCTGAATAATCCTCTTCACCCGACATCAAGATTCAAATGCTGCAGTTTAACTGCCGCAGCAGACGACTGCAGGCTCGAGTCTAATCGATCGTCCAGAAATATACTCCGAGCTCGTTCCGAAAACAGATCAATATAGTTCAACGGGAGGAAACAAAAGTTAGCTCCCAGCTCCAGCGCTCCTTCGAAACGAATATTAATAATTCATCACGTTCACGTTATCGTAGCAGTTTCATCCGGTTCTCCCGCGTTCGTGTTTCGTGACCTTATCGCATATTTTCTCTCGTCTCTCCGCTGGTCGTTGCTCACAGTCGAGTCCGCTCCCACTTACTATTAACTCTGGAATAATACTCTTATCGCGCAGATAACGATGCTGATCGGAGTATTTGACACGTGTTTAACTGTTTACATGTACAGCCGCCAGAACTTGTTACCAGTACAGCGGTATACCAGTCGTCAGGTTGTCGCGTTACGAATCATAACAGAGCGCAGAGTTAGTCGGGCACGTCATTTGTCACGTACTGATTGTACCAATTCAGCCTTTAATCGACCCTTCCGTTGGTTGAGGGGATTAGTCTGACCCCGGCTCTCGTTGGCTTCGGTCCGTCGGTTATACACTTGGTACGAGTAGAATATTCATCGTCGGTCTTGGAGTGCGTCGATTCCGGTACCGCGCGACATGGACGATTCGATAGCTGAGGTTCTGCAACCTGGTCAAGTAATCAGACCCAAGGTTGACAAGAACGTCGCGGTTGATCTGGTTCAGCGTATGTACGGATTGAAGGTAAAGAATATCGTTGAACTGAACGCCTACGACGATAAAAACTTTCACGTGGTTTGTAAAGAGGATTTTGAAAATCCTTGGATGACAGAAGTTGCCCGGGACGGGTACGTCCTCAAGGTGACCAACTCCCTCGACTCGAAAAAGACCAGTTTCGTCGGGGGTCAAACGGACCTGTTGATATACCTCAACGAGAACGGCATAAGTTGCCCGTTTCCCGTGAAAAATTTAAAGAATCGCTTCTATTCGTTGGAAATGTTCGAGGGAGGCACGCGGAAGCACATCGTCAGACTTCTGACCTACAAGCCCGGAGGCATACTGGATCACGTCGAGATCTCTGACGAGCTGCTGGCCGATGTTGGACAGTTTTCAGCCAGGCTCGACGAGTCTCTCAAGAAGTTTCACCACCCGGCCTACGAAGAGCACCGGACTCTGTGGATGCTCGGCGCTGTACCGAAAATTAGAGATTTCCTTTACGCGGTCGAGGAGGCCGACAGAAGGCTCATCGTGAACGAGGTTATAGACAAATTCGAGCGTGACGTATTGGCCAACTTGGATAAACTGGAGGCTGGGATAATACACGGCGATATCAACGAGCAGAACATCATCGTCGACGGGACGGGTAACAAGGTATCCGCGATTTTGGACCTCGGAGATTCGCAGAAGTCTTATTTGATCTTTGAACTCGCCATCGCCCTGTGCTACATGATGCTCAAGGCCAAAGACATCGCGAGAGGGAAACACCTGATCCAGGGATATCAGCGGGTCCGGAAACTACCCGAGTTTGAGAAGAAAATTTTGAAAATTTGCGTCTGCGCCCGTCTCTGTCAGAGTCTCGTTCTCGGCGCGTATTCTCACCTCAACGATCCGCAGAACGAATATCTTTTGGTTACTCAAAAATCTGGGTGGGCACTTTTGGAGAAATTTTGGCCGATAGCTGACGAAGAGATCCTGAGAATTTGGGAATTACGTTTGGATTTATATTAAATGCGAAGTATAGAGCTCACTGTTCGATGTGTGTGTGACTAATCGTTTCTTTGGGGGTGCAGCGCGATTTGCATCATTTATATATATATTTATACTTTTAATAATATTCGTGGGTATGTAGGCAGTTACATATTTACATAGATATATTGAATCGTAACACTCTTCTCCGTACAATATTAATGTACATATAATAATCATTTTACATAACTATAGATCGACGTGTTATATACAAAAACTTAACACTACCGGAACGAAATTAAGACCTTAAACTATGTAGGTATAATATATATATATATACATATATATATATATATGCATACAATAGTTTTATTTACGAGTGAATAACTTGGAAATTTAGCTAACTTTATTTCAACTGCACATGTGCCGAATGCAACAATTGTATATTGCTATGCGTTTGCTTAGTTTATCTTTCTCTCATTTACCTTTCTGTTGTCCACCTGAATATTTTGTGAATAAAAAGACGAAGGAAAATAGACATAAATTTGACACCCTTCCGAATCGTGATGTTGACATTTCTTCAAACAAGTTTAATCATTTATGTGGTACGTGTATTTACGTGCATCGTACAATTACAATTCGGCTACAAATTACTAACCGTATGATATCTAATCGTAAGGTGTTTCCTTTTCTCGCTTCACGAGTCATTCATTTTTTGTTGAAATAATTTAGTTTCCTTAGACTCGACTCATTTATTTTTTGGCAAACCATTTATTTACTGTTCGTCTAGGGCATAATGTACCTATAGGTTATTAAGTTAGGGTTTGAGTGGCAAATTCTTTTGGTCGGAGAATGAATTTATTTTCAAAAATTCTTTGCAGCCCGGATATCCATGTATTATAATATTATGTGTCCGCATGAAAGTTTTGTAAATAAATTTTCGCCAGAGATTCTTAACAAAATATTATATTACAATAATTTTATTTTTTATGTATATATATTTTGTTCTTATTGCTTATAAACTATTGGCTGTTGCACGTTTCACCAATACATATAATAATATATATAATATATAGCGTTAGATTTAATAATATAGGCGTTTTTTTAATTCATTTATTTTAAGTTTAATTTAATCATTAATTTAGTTTAGTTTTACTCATTTTTTGTTCCTATATGTTTAAGTAATTACTTTATGTAGGTAGGTACTGGTTGAATATAATATTGGGAATTTAACGAAATGCAATAATCGTTTAACAAAATTATTTTTGCTCGTTCGAGCGCCTCTTGATTTGCTTTGTCATTGTCCGATGAGAAATTGTTTGAATGGAAAAAAATAAGATTGAATTATCATGTTTAATGCCTCTGTGGGAGTGGAACGTACATGTATAATACAATACATTTATATATAACGATACGAGATCAAAAGCCCGATATTCTATGGTCACGAAGTATTGCTCAGTCTTGAAGAAACGATCTTTGATTATTAATTAATATAGGTAACAGTTCATCATTGTTTTTTCTTCTTTTGAATTGGATCGATAAATAATTAGAGATAAATAATAGCTCGGGAAGAATAAGAATTATTATGGTATTACAGCGAAAGGAGTATAAATACACACGCAATCATAAATTCTGATGATCAGTTTTAATCGTAATAGATTATTTCAATGCAATGGAATTATTTTTATTTTTATCATTATTTTTCTCCTTTAATCATACTTAACCTCGAATACTTTTACGTTAAAGCCATTTTCTGTGCGAGTCAAGCACCAACATTGAAATACTTTAATGACAATAATATATATATCTCATCAACGTTTGCGTTTCGCATAATGTTTTTTCTCTCTTTCGTAATGTTTTTTTGTCTTCATACCTATGTATAGTTTATGTATAACGACGATGATTATATATATTATTAAACGTGTTCTTTATTTATTTTTTCCTCTTTGAGTAATATTTCTGGCTTCATCGTTGAACTTTATAACAATATGTATAATATAATATAATATAAGTAGGTATATGTATACGTTATTTCTCAACTCGCTGTATATTGGACTCTTGCCCAAAATATGAGAGCGAGATCTGTATGCAGCGTTTCGTTTTTTTTTCTCTTTTCTTTTTCTTACGTCGGGACTTATGGTGCGGAATGTAATATAATTAGGGAATACGCCAAATTATACATACGAAAGTATAATAATTCAATTATCCTGTGAAATTATAGCTCAATTATTACACAGAAGGGTCATACACTGCTCGTTAAAATTAACGGGCCACCATAGAAAATGGATTGCAAAACGTATTTTCAAGTTTCAAGATACGTTCTCTGCACACCTTTTCCGCAAGCTTCTAGTGGTTTCGACTTAATTTCTTTTATACATATGTTGATTGCGCTTTTTTGAGTACTCAAAATATATAATCGATCGGAGTGCAATTATAATTATAGTGATTTATTCAGAAAGACCAAAATATTTGAATTTGGGAAAGATTCGGTCGGTAAGGTACTGAAAATTATTATGCATCGAAGTCGCGCTAAATTCTATATATAAATCATTTTACCTTTTCTTGTATAATATAAATATATATATACGTATATACCTATGTATATATGTATACTCATTTATACAAACAAAACATTGCTACTGTAACTTTTAGCCAAAAATTTTAGTCATTTTCATTTTCACAAGACATTCTCGTATTCTCGTCAGCTCTAATTATTATTAATATTTTTTCTCCTTACGTATTCAATTGTACGATGTATCTAACCGAAAATGTAAATTTACACATGTTTCAACCCCAAATTCAATCCAATTATCTCCATATCGCTCATTTTATCGCTACTTCTTTTGAAATTTCAGTGCTACCTTTACTTATCGTTAGAGACGATTCAAGTCGCCTTAAGACTGACGACATGATAGGCAGCACTGTTTTTGGTAGAGTGGAACTCGGCACATGTTCATCGCCTTCACCCTACCGCAAAACTGCGAAAGATCCTTGCATTGTTCTGGAAGAAGAAGAAGAAGAAGAAGAAGAAGAAGAAGAAGACGGTAAGACTTTCACAATTTTTAGGTATTTATCCACCATGCGTGCCGCATCGAGATATTTTTACCTGATGTCTGAAGGCAAGGTGGACCCTTGCAGGTCTTCATCACGGAAGGCCTCGAAACGTCCCTGCACGCATTTCCCGCAGCTTTTTTCGTTCCGAACCAAACGCATTGCAGAATTCTGTACTTGACTCCGTCCTCTTCGCACGACGCGGTGCACTGAAATGTACAAATGTTGTATTTGTTAAGCGCACGTTTCCAACGATCGATACTGCGAGAAGTGCCTAAGGTATATTCCACGATCGTGTCGTTTTTTGTTTTCATTGGCTCAGATCACGCAGATTTTTTGCCACACTTCTTTTCCCGTACGCAACAAGTCGCGAGTCTTCACTTCTTCAGACACTGACAGCCGTTCGAAATCCACTTTACTAACCTCCGACCATTCCCCGACCCTCCATACCCCTTTGCACGCGTCGTTGTAGCACTCGAGTCTCTGGGGTGGTCTAACGCTCTCGTCGCATTTGCTCGAGTCCAAAATAGTCGCGTTGGTCGTACCGTTGCCGTCCTCGAGGATGCGGCAGGTGACGTCTCGCCTTTGCATCGCTGCAATTATCAACATGTTATAATGAAATCTGGAATACGATAATGATGATGATCCCAATCAACTATCGACGAACCAGTCTGCCACGTGAAACATCTCGAAGTTTCGCAAGGCGTCCATTCGCCGGTGTGCCACTGCGGGCACCTGCCGCCTCCGCACGGCCGCACTTTTTCCGGTACCGGGAGCCCGGCGTCCTCGCACAGGGTGGCGCCGACTGCAGTCTTTTGAACCACCTGCGTCGCGTTGGCAGCGGTTTGAAGAGGTCTCACCGTGCACTGGGCTCCTCTCATCTGGAGTCGTAGATCAACGTATTAGAAAAATTATTCAAATCTCAATAATCAATTTAATCACCTGAAAACCACCGCCTCCGCAGGTCTGCGAACACTCGGACCAGTCAGTGGTGACCCATTCGAATTTGAGGTCGTCCACCATGCCTGGACAAGAGAATTTTGAAACCATTTATTAGGCGATTAAGCGATTAAGCGATTAAACGATTAAATTCTGGTCTAGGAATTTCGCTGTTAAAGCGCGTCCTTACTTCGGCCTAAAATCACGACTGGCTGAAGCGTTGACTGGGCGTCGCTGTTTCCGTTTTCAAAAGCAGTCGAGGTGATGATTTCCCACGTATTGACTGTCCCGTCGAGGGTGGAGTCGGTCAGTTCGCCATCCGCCTCCGGAGTGACGGTAGCATTGGTCGATTCTTCGGTCAATCCTGAGTTTTCGCCTCCGTCCGTCTCCTCGGGGTAAGTCGAGCCCGGATTCTCCAGGTCTTCGGACTCCATCTGAGTACCGGTGATCGATTCCGGCTCGCTGGTTGCCACCGCGTTCGTTGGGTCACCGTCCGAAGCTTCGTCGTTCATCCGTTTTTCGGACTCGTTGATCAAGGATTTTTCCAAATCGTCCGATTCGCCGGAAACGTCGTCAATTTCTCTGATCTCGATCTCCGGTAATTCTTTTTCGAAATTATCTTCAGCTTCTTCTTCGGCCTTTGACTCTGCGTCGCTGGAGTTCTTTTCACGTTCGTGTTTAACAGCTGAGATCAGTTCCTCGACCAGGTCAGTCTTTTTACTCGGCTTTTTACCGAACCGTTTATCCTTCGCCGTCCGAGCCTCGTGCCTTTTTGCATTCCTGATCGATTCCTCGATGAAATCGATCGCCGATTTTGTGGGCGACGGTTTCCTCCTGTGAGTTATCATCTTCGGAGTGCTCCGCGGGTCTTCGTCCCTGTTCTGAAGGGCGAATATCGCCTCGTCCAAATCGTACGGGTCGTCATCGATGATTATTCGCTCTTCATCCGGACCGAATTTCTCGTCCGGTATCCCCGTGTTTCCCCGCAGGATACCGAAGTCATTGTCAATATCGTCGGTAAAATCTCTGACAGTTTTACGGTCTCTCAATGTGCGGGTCGTCGGGGTGTCGTCGCTCCTCGAACCCTCTGAAAAATGGGGAGCCATTCTGTGGCCCCGACTCCCCACCGCGTCCCCTTGAAAAGGCCAGTAGGCCTGGCGAACGGTGTTAATCAAATTTGCCAACGCGATTGGGGCGATTAAATTTATTCGGAAAATAGCTGACGAAATTAATGATAAATACAAAGTAAGTGCTGTGATTAGGATTAAGAAATTTGTATACATTCGACGCTGTGCATTTAGCAGTAGGTATACTCTTTTGGTAGAAAATATATCGTAGAACGTTGCTTATAGAGCAAAAGAAACAGTGCAGTGCAGACAACGGAGAGGTACAAGCAGGAAGAAGAAGTCGTGATATTGAATAACTGAAAGAGAAACAAAAGAAAGACTAGATACAAAATGTAGAATAATTAATATCCATGAAGTTTTCGAGTTGGAAGAGAGTCAAACAAATCCAGCCATTCATATGCGTGCGAAAGATCTGGGTTTATTTTTAGCGGATAGGATAAGAGGACTTTGATAGAGTTGAGATTCTTGTCTTGCAAACTGCACCTAAAGCGGCACTCACCTTAAGTCGGGAAATTAATTCGCTTATATGTGGCACGAGCCTCGTTGTTCCCGAAGTCACTGTGGATTCAACCGACTCCTGATAGCCTGGCTAAATATTGCCGCAGAAAGAGATAAAAAAAGAAACAACCCATCACCAGGAGACGTTAGTTTGGTAGAAGTGATAAGAGGAAGTAGAGTGAGGATTTAGTTAGTCAAACAGAGATGTACTATGTATGTACGAAAGAGAAGAAAGATGTTGTATCGCGGAGGTAAATATAATTCGTCAATCTTCATTCAATATTATCTTTTCTTTTTGCAATCCACCAAATTAGACAGTGTAGCAGTTGAATATTACCTGATGAAGCGAAGTCACCGTGTACTCCCCGTGAATCATCGTCGAATCTGACGGATTCGGGCTTGGCTTCAGCTGCTTCTTCTTCTTCGTTTTCCTGGTTGGTTTAGGCGTTACTATACCCTCGGGATGTGCCTCGTGGCTGAAGTCTTCGCCGTTGAAAGAGAAAGGACTGCCGTACGCCGGTGCTGCAAAGTCAAGAGAGGAAATGTCGGTTCTATAGTCGGTTCTCCGCATATCGCCGAAGAAGGAAATGGTGAAACTGCAGTACCTGCGTGATCGGTGTGAAGTACTTCACCCGACAAAGACGGCGCCGAATCCAAACTAACGTCCTGGTGATGGACCGTCTTTCCATGGCGCAGGATCTCCTCGCTACTCATGTATTCTCCGGGTCTGACTTTGACCAGGAGATGAACCTCGGCTTGCGATTGCCCGGCTGAAATTAAACATTTGATTCGGTTTCGCTGGATTTGATTTGATAGATTGAGCTAATTCTACCCACCGATGCACGCATAGACCCCGTTGTCGGAGTAATTTATGTCAACTATCCTCAGAGCACCCTTCTTGCTGATCTTGTGCTTTTTCGACTTTCTCAATTCCTTTCTGTCCTTGGTCCATATGATGTTGGCCCTGCAACGTCAACGATCGGATCAGCAAAGTGTAACAGAGACAACGGTCTGGACCGAGGAGATGAATTTTTTGCAGCTACTCACTTGTCAAATTTCTTCACCGGGCACCGAATCTTGACTATGGATGTGCCGTGGAAAACCATCGCTGTTCCCCCGATCCTCAAGTCGACTTTTTTGTTGGGATCCGATTGACTGAACGATGTGTTCTCGCTGTAGATTATCGGCTGCGAGCCGGTGTCCAGGTCGAAGCAAGCCCGAGTATTGCACGGCTTCTGTTCCGCCGGTTTTCGCGTGACACAAGCCGATTCGGGCCGCGGTTGCTGATGGCCTTGCGCCATTACTTGCTCGCAGGCAACGTATCGCTTTTTTACACCCCCTCCGCAAGTCTTCGAGCACTAGAAAAGTTACAGCATATATAATCGCCAAACGCTGCGGTAAGCGAAAACGTATCTACGCCCTAACGGTGGGACAAACAGACGGAATAATTGGAAGAGGAAGCCTCACCTTGCCCCATTCCCCGAGGTTCCACTTGACCGGACAGTCCAAAATGTTGCAGTAACGTCTGTCGGGCGGTGGAGGCTGGGGGCACATATTGTTAGGGACGTGTACGGTGTTTGTTCCCCCCCTCGCTACCTCGTGTATGCACGTTACGTCCCGTGTCTGAATACCCAGGCCACACGGGCTCATGCAGGGTGCAAAATCGCTGAAATTCCATCTAGAATGAAAAAATTCATTGAGAGAGACGTTGACATTGACATGTACCTACTCAAGAATTCATCTAGATCAGTTTCCGGTTCATCGCGGAAAGCTCTACCTTGGGGGACATGGATGATCGTTGCACGTTCTGATCCTGGACTCTGGTCTGGTTTCGGGTGTGCAGAGGTACGGGGTCACGACTTTGCCGTCCGAATCTCTGATGCAGGTTATGATGAGCTCTTGGACTCCTGAGGTTAGGTCAAATGAACTCAGTTTAAGGATCGACACAAAATAATGTGTGAACGATGAACTCACCGCCGAGACAAGAAGCGCTGCAGTGCGTGTAGCCGTTCTCTTTCCAAGAGTAGCTCGTGTGGGTCGCGCTACCGGGGGCAACTTTGACGCTACTTTCGTAGCTGCTTCCGCCCGGACCCCCGGACGAGGGCCGATACGTATCCGTCAGACTCGGTTCAGCGTATCCGTCTCTCACCGTGTCCATCCTCTGGGAAAGACCGTTACCCAAAAGACCGCAAGGGTCGAGGACGCACTTCTCCGTGTCGACCGGTTTCGGGCCCGAGCATTGTCTGTCGGGCAGCTTGGCGATTGTTCTACTGAACTCGAGGAATATCTTGCAGTGTACTTCGCGGTGTCGAACACCTTCGCCGCACGTTACCGAGCACGGGGACCATTCCTCTGGAATGAATCTACAATCCGGGGTCGTATTTAGGGGGTGGTATTAGTGGTATAGCGGAGCGCGGCACATCGCCATATCATTCGGACTTGAGTGACGAGCTCGGACTTCAAAGAGCAACGCGGAGGCTCTCGAATGCGACCTGACTGCGATTCGAAGGCACACATTTTATTTCATCTCTCGGTTTCTGCTCGCGCTGCAATTAACTGAAAGGTTCGAACCCCGCGCTAATGAATAAATATCCCTGATATTCGTTCGGTCAAATTTTTCAGGTACGTGCATTCAATGAATATGAATGCAGCTCTTGTACGCGGGACATGTTCGAGTTTAATTAATCAACTGAGGCTATCGGCGGTAACGTACCGCAGACGAACCTCCCGGTACTCCTATTTACTTATTTACTTATCCTCACAACCATAGCTGTTTCATATATTTGATGAGAATCCGAGTGTTTGTAGTATTCCCGGCAGATCGTTAGAGTCTGGTGCACCGCTTTGACGTTTTCCGTTATTAGCTTGCACCCACTCGGCAAATATTACAATTTTAAGTACACTCGAATCCTTCAAACGGTAACGCGACATGAAACAAAAATTCATCCGATAACCCAATATCGATTACTTCGTGATAAATTTCAACCACGCATATTCGCATATGCCCTCAAGGCGTAGCGTCTGACGCGTCAGGGTTATTACTACCTGACTTCCTCCGCAATGAAATTTAGTTCTCATTTTCTCTGTATTTCGATTTTGGTATCGTTGGGGCGCATCAGAAAAGATTAGGAAAAAAAAAAGATAGATTGAAACATGCTCAGCATACAAAGTGGTGTTGTGAAAAAAAAAGAAGTGATGAAAACAGGTCGAAGGAGACCGTGTCGGTAACTAAAACGGTTGTAGTCAACTCACATTCACAGGCAACGGATAGAAAATAGAACTGCAAGTGTAAGAATTGTAGTGTTAGATAACGGAGAGGCGTCACTGCTATTATTGCAATGCCTCATGAGGAGTGAGATAAGAGTGAATAGAAAGAAAAAATAGAGATAGATTGATAGGATACCTCAAATATAACCAGCCACAGGCAAAGTAGATGTTGTATCTGTCGGAACAGATCAATATGTGTGAAAACTTGATTTTATCGGAGAAAACAAATTTTAGAACTACGGGTTTTAGGTTACGTCAAAAGCAGTAATTATAGACACACTACGACGGTCTAAGAAAGGCGTATATAAGAATGAAAATAAAATGTGATTACAACCGCGATAAAATATTCCGCTTCAAACGAGACTCGTGTTTTCAATACTCACGTCGATTCCGAGGGTATCGGTTGGCCAATTAATTTCTCCGGCACAGGTGGAGGCGGATACGGTCGCATCAGAGGCTGCGTTAACTCGTCTTCTGAATCGAATTGATCATTTTTTATTTTTATGTTTCCATCCCGTCGAGTGATAATGTGAAACTGACTCTTTCAATAATATTCAACTAATCACCTATGCTCGGCGTCGGACACACGACTGATCTACACTCCTGTTCGTCGTTCGGCTTCTCCATGAGGTCGCAGTCCTTCGAAACCCGGCCTTTGCCGTCCTTACAGACGACGGAACGCGTGCGGATCCCCGGACCGCATGAAGTCGAACACTGAAAAGTAAATTGATGCTCATTATTTGGGTATAAATAATCATTCGATTCGAGCAAAGAAATTTCCGGTTCGACGGTCGACGGGGAGCAGCGTTGGCGCGGAGCGGGAGGCACCAAGCATCTTCAATCTCAGCAGCCTCTAGTGCTTTCAGGTCGGCTCCAGCCACAAAAGCAAGGAATCTATCAATTCCTGTCTTTTTCATCGTATAGCATTTTGCCAGGGCTCCGTCTCCTTCGTGAGGTTCATTCGATCGTTCTCAAAACCCGACCGCAGATATATTACGATCAAATCATTACCACTCCGGGCTTCTCCCCGTCCCCACGCCCTTATTCAACAACGGGTACTCCCTGCTTACCCTCTTAGACCAAAGCACCGGGGAGATTTAACCTCCTGCGAATACCTTTCTCTCTCCCTTCCTCACTCCGTTCGTATATAGGTATGTAGATGTGGATGTGGATGTGGATGTATATGTGTGTGTATTCATTCATTCATTCATTCATTCATTCATTCATTCATTCACCGGCGAATGCATTGTGTATCAATCAAGACAGATGCCCCATTAATCATTGCAGGCGGTATGGATTTTGGCGTAGATAGACATGGACCAGGTTCCGCCCTCTGTTATCGGGGTTGGGATCGGTGTCTACGTGTATACCACAGCAACAGCTGTCTATTATCTCTACTTTATAATCCGGAGTTATGAAAGCTCATTGTCCATCCCGAGATACTCGCTAAAAGCAACTGAGCCTCTTCCAGCTTTCAGGTTGCCTCGGATCGCTAGCGACTGACCCGATATTATGCTTTTCATCCGGTAATTAATAACCCCCGTTGATTCGATCGCTCTCGGGTTTCGTACGGCGCCCTCTTCCCCCTTCCCTTTCCCTGGCTAATGACCGCTATCCGAGATCGAGGGATTCGCAACGTTGAGATACATTTTTTTTTTTAATGGAAATTTCTTTTAAGTGAGTCGTGCTTACCTCGGTCCATTCGTCGGTTTCCCACATCGGACAGGAAATCGTATTGCAGGTTTCTTGATGCCTCGGCCTATGCGAGCCGATGCACATGTGCTCGGAGAGCTTGAATGAAGTAAGAAAAAAGAAAGAAACGAAAATTATTTACCCTTTGAAAAGAGAAGCCAGAATTCCGCATACATTTTTTGTCCACGCTCATAGACTTTTTTTTCGGGGGCTCTCTATTCACTTCTCTTAAACGATACGCGAGAGTGACTCAGAATCGGGTACAAAGGGGTTGATAGTTTCTTTGCTCCTCGACTTGGTAGGTGCGCCGGAGTAGGTACGGGGCGCGAGAGCAATTTAAAAAATATCGCTGTGTCGTGGTATAAAAAGCAGCGAGCAACGAGGCAGGGCGAACCGCACCGTTCCACACTACACTACACTGCGCCTTTTGAACTTTATACTTACTCTGGTGCTAGTTTCATTGCTCTCTTCCGAACAGAAGACGGGCCTTGTTCTCGTACCCCCACCGCAACTCGCGCTGCACTCGGTCCATTGTCCCGTTGTCCACCTTTGAGTTAAACAGAATAGGTGATTATGGGAGTATCATATAAGTGCACCGGGTTCACTCGCACGTGGAGCGTGAAAATCTTCAGAGTCGGGAAAACATTTTCCCGACCTTCTGCACGTAAGGTTTACGTGATAACGGCCAGTAGCTGGAGAAGAATCAACGGCTTATGCGGTATAATTATTCCTAATCTTGTTTACCGATGCAGACGTGGTGCTCTGGTCGTAAATTAATTGAATGTCTTTGATTTTACACTTTCAACAATCGTATGGAAATGTCTATATTAATAAAATTCAAACAACCTAGTGTTTAATTATCGAAATTGATGCCGGGGTCAACGGGGTTGGGAAATAATTTGATAATTCTCCGCCCTCGGTGGTGCGGTAGCATTAACGAAATTGTATTTCGGAAGCTGTATCCTGCTTCCCGATTTTCACCAGCTGTGAATAAAAAAAAAAAAAAAAACGAAAGAAAAAAATGAAAATGTCAAAGAGTGAATGTTTTTCGGAGAGTTTACGTACACAGCCGCGATCCACAAACGCGTCAAACACTCTGAAAATGTATATTTTTCAACCGTGCGTGGATGTAACATGGAACACCCACACTCTCTACTATATTTCTCTTCAACTTTTCTCCGGTTTTGCCGTTCGTGCGTGGCGCACGGCTTAGCCGTCTAGCCGTGAGCTTTTTTCGCACCGAAGCTTAATGGGTATTGCGAGGCCTGTTTAAAGCCGCGCACCTATCGCCAAATCCCGTTCTAACCGCACACCTTTCGCCGGGTAGGTACGTCTGATTCTATGTCCGAGTATAATTTCGGCTTGTCGCATTCGTTGTTTTTACTCACTTGGTCGAACAGGGATGATCGCTGCAGGGGACGAGAGATTTTTCCGGTTTCTCATTCGGGTTGCAATAAGAGTCCATCACCTCGTCTTCCGAGCCCCTCGTTTTACATATCGCCATCGCCATTTTGAAGCCTGTAATTGTATTTATCGTATGAGACTGACGTTTCTTTTTTTTTTTACAAGGATTAATCAAGTCCGGCTTTAATTCTTGAGGAGTTATGGTCTTCGGAGTAATTTGCGAGAGAAAGAATATTAATTCGCGAAACGTGTGCCGAATGTTATCGAGGGGGGTGTGTGCTACCGCGGAATGGACGGAAGGTAGAAATCTGGGGGGGGGGAGGGAGGGTTGATGAATTTCCCCGGCAGTAGAAATATCGGTGAAATACGAGGGAACCAGTAATTAGAATCACGCGTTCGAATGCCGGCTGTTGCTGCTGCTGCTGCTGCTTTGAGCTTTACTTAATCCATTACGAAAAGCTCACGCGAGTGTAATAATGAAATTTTTTCTGTTCTCAGCCTGGTATAATATCTTGCGGAAAATAAAAACGTCTCTCAACTTCATTTATCTGTTTTTTTTTTTTTTTTGCGGCTCCATTTTTTTTGTCTCGCATGCAATTAGAGTTATCGTCGTTTTCTGCACTTACCGCCACACGGCTTCGAGCAAACGGAAACCGGCACCAAAGCCCAATAGTAAATCGGAGCGCACGTCGAACCGTCTCCTCCGCAAACACCACAGACGTCGATCTTCTTGTTACTTCCGATTCGTAGGTCGCAGCCCACTTTCTGTTTGACAGACAAAAGCTTGAGGTTAATACAGCGTCGTACGTGCGTCGATTGACCCGGAAATCTCATTTCCTTTCCGCACTATTTCGTTTTCTCGTCCGGAATATCACGAGTTTGCGATTCGTCTCAACGGTATACGTCGGTAGCTGAATTCTGTATAGAATTCAGCAATTTTTCTCCATTCGAAAGTGAATTGTTTTCACGTTTGTCTACCGTCTGTCTGATAAAATGTTCGCTGATCGACTCCGAGACGTGAGGTCAGAGAAAAAAGCTAACCCTGCCTGCCGCCCGGCTTTTCTTATACAAAGGTATGAATAAAATTGAGAACAAGAATCTGCCACGGCGGAGATGAAACCGTCTTGTCTCTCGACTATGTGTGGTTATATCAGGTAAATACGAAGAGAAAATTGGATCGCGTCACGTATGACCCAACCGACGGCACCTGGCCCGGGCGAGGGTTGAAAACAGTGAAAACCAGGAGCTCTGCGAGACACGAGCAGAAGCAGCCGCCTTTTCCTCGAACGAGAAGAAAGAACTTTACTTATTTATCAACATAGCGGACTCGCGTTTAAAAATATCGTTGATACGTGCGCGTTATGACGAAGAAGGGAAAGGGTTCGGGATCCGACGAGCTTCGAGGCGTATTCGGTATTTTACATTCTGACAAACTTTCCCTCCTGCATCTCCAAGTTTCTTCGTACTATTCATTTTTTTGGTTCTAGTTTCGGTTCGCGGGCGATCGTGCCCGACTTGTCGATAACGAGGGAGGGGAGCCTCGGAGGGCACCCTCTTCTTTGACGCGGCAGCGGGCCAACCTGATTTGTCATTCAGGTTGCATGAGGAAGAGGTGGGACTTGTCTGAAGGGTAAGGGAGTACATTATTCATCCCTTATCCGCCAGCTATGGGAAGGAGAACGGGCTCGAGCAGAGGAGAGATGAGAGCGGATAGAGAGAGTATGCGAGATGAGATGAAACGAGGGAGAACAAAGATTCTAGACTCCGGCGTAGGTATAAGGTATTAAGTGCATTTGGTTGTCCCATGAATATTTTTTCCCCTGTTTCTCTCCTCCTCCACATTTCCATTCCTCCTTCTTCCCTCTCCCTCGTCCTCGTACCAAACGTCACTGGATCGCGATCCGGGATCGGGGATAACGCTCTAAATATTTCACCTGTCTATCCACCTTTCACCCTTTCCTTCCACGGAATTGATCGACGCGCCCATATATATATGCACGATCCGCCTGCACCCTCAGCTTGGCCTTCAATGGGGGACAGGGATGGAACGGTTACACGAGGAAGTGCACCGACGTTCGATAATTAATCAACTGATTAATTAATTAATTGATCAGACCCTCGCTGTGTGTACAAGCCTTCGGTTAATGACTCGTGATACTATAGATACCGGCTGTCGAGCCCGTATTCCGCTACCTGGCAATTTCGGACAATTTTATACACGAATCTGATCGACTCGTCGAGGAGTAGAATCGATTCGCGGTTAGTTTGAATTTTTCGAGAAGAGGCATTATAAGTTCTGCCTCTGGGCGAATCGAGGCACATGGGGCACATGGGGCAGGGGGATGCGATTCGGGTGTGGGGTTGACTGCTGACTAGTGGGTATTGTTTCTTTTGTATCGAAGTGAAATTAATGGCTCCGCCTTAGCTGGTCTGGAATTCTGGTTACGTACCGGTTTCTGATACCATGGCCTATGTATCAGAATCGAAGGCATGTGGACGTATATACCGTTGGCCCGAGTCAATTGGCTCGGGTGTAAATAATGCAAACCTGACTTCTACATTTCATTGAACCACCGCAAGCCCCTTTCCGCCTTTCCTCGCTCGCCGTTGCCTGCGCCTTTCGAGGCTTTCAATTCGCGGTTATATGGACTAACTGCTAACCAACCTTCGCGGCTACCCTCGAGCCATTCCTACCCACCCCCTTCTCAATCTTACCGCACTCTCAACTTCGCTCTGAAATAGCTGTATTTCGTTTCAACGACTCTTCGGTCGAAACTTACTTTCCGAAAAAAAAGAAACTTTCGCAATTATTATTCACGCCCTACTTTCGAGCACCGAGTAGGTATACCATCATTTGCATCGCCCGTCGATCAACGAGTTTGAAAATTATCCGAAAGCACGAAACCAGACGACTCAAACTTTGGGTTCAAGGGATGAAAGTATCGTCGGATCTGGTCGAGAAAAATCGTCTGCCCTACGGATACTTTGGCACACGCAGTTGCGGCCAACGCCTCTCCGTGCAGCTAATAAGGCGCCTGAGAGCTTTCTCGGACAAAAGCTTTTATCGGTACTCGGGGACTTGACGCTCTTGCGGATCCCGACTTGAGGGTGTATCCCGGCGGAACGCGGAGTAAGACGGGAAAAAAGTGGGAAGAAGAAATATTTCTCCTCGCGATGTATGAAATGTGGAAAGTCTTCCCTGTCTGTTTCTGGTGCTGCCGCTACCGCTGCTGAAATTGAGTCGTCAATTAATCAGTCGACGTTAATGCGGTGAAATAATTTCACCCCATTGTTTGTACTCCAGCTTTTGTCCCGACTACATTCTTCCGGTAGGTTCGCCATATTTTATTCATTCTCTCGCGAGGTTTGCGCGTACGTTATACCGATTTTCCCATATTCCTTCGTTTCTCGTCGTATGTGTTTGCGCTCAATATAATTCAACACAATTCACTTCAACGCGAGATCCTCACCAGATGCTCGTAACAGACGCTTAATTACTTTCATCCCATCTGACAACCGCATCATCTACGTGCGGTGACAGCCTAGGCCTGCGCTGACCGCAGACGTATGTCCGCGACGCGTACCAGAGGCGACCGAATAACGCGACACCTGCCTCTGAGTAATTTTCTCGACGATGTGAAAATAACCAGATAGCGGATGTGGCAATATTCCATATCACACAGTTTCGCGTTGCTGAGTTCGGTCAAGGTACAAAAAGCTTGAATTTGTATAAAAGAGAGAAAGTGCAGTGTAGGTAGAAAAATGTTTCCGTGGGTGACTTACCAGGCAATCGCCGTTTATGCAGACGTCGGTGGTTCCCAATCGGCACCGGGTCCCGTCCGCGACTTTTTCGGCAAGCTGTACAACGACGGATTCATCGGTTTCCGAGTCGAGGACGTTGTCATCGCGCTCGAGAATTTTATCGCTGATCATTACGGTTCCCACTTTCTCGATTCGTCCCCTCGGTTCGCCGCGGCAAATCAAGGAACAGGGACGACTTGGGTCGTGATAAGGCGTCCACTTTAACAGATCCCCGCTGTAGGGAATCTCGTCGAAAGCCGAACACTGCTCCGCTCTAAAGTCACTTCCTTCCTGCTGACACGGCTGGCAAACAGAGGAGCAAAGAAACGAAATTCGTCGTCATTATTATTTCGACAGGCGTTTGACGGGTCGGCGAGAATCCGATCCGCGAACCTCCAATTATTCAATCACCCATCGAGGGCAATTACATCCTCGGTACCCATTCTCATCCTTTTTACGTTCAACGACAACTTGTCGTACCTGGATCACGTGTACGGGATCGGGCTAATCACAGAGGGACGTACTCCCCACTTGTTTCCACCGAGGTCGAGCCCGAGGTCGAACCCTTCTGCGGTTTTGACTAAATTACACTGTCTCGCGTATTCTCTGTACCAGCCCTTAACGAGAATACAGACGCGTATGTACGTGTATTATATATCAGATGTATGTAATTTATTTTATTCTATATTCACTGGACGCGAGAAAAAGTTCATTAAATTTGATCCTACATTACAGATTTACATGATAATGATATATACCAGTAAGTGGATGATCATTTGCTTGGATCGAGTATAGAATTTGCTCGTCTATAGATAATATTTTTGTCCGTGTATAACTTTGCACGTTGTCAAACAAAATGTGACGTGGCCTGGGCTCTGCAAACATACATTATCCATTATCCCACGCGGCTTCCCCAGACACTGATACCTACTTCTTCGTTTGGCCTTCGCCCGGGCTCACTTCTCAGATGTACCGTATGTGAGCGTAAAGGCACGTTGTGCCGTTGTGCCATTGTGCCGTTGTGCCGTTGTGCGACGTACATCGATATCCACGAAAAGCCACCCTGCTCGCGCTGTAACCTTAACCACGCCGCAAACAAGAGTTACCATGGAATCTTCGTTGACGTTTATTGCTTACCAAACCTTTTACTTTTCCCAACCGGAAGAAGGCCGAGGGGTTGTATGTCTGCCAAAGTTTCGCGAAACTTGGAGGCTCCAGGCCGCAGGGAACCGAGAGGGCCTGCGCGGAGTCGTTTTGTTTTATCCCCCTGGCGAGGGCTAGGTCTTTCTTTCCAGTACACAATTTTCAAGTCTGTCGGTGTCAAGTTTTCGTTATTAATTAATCATTTGCAGGCTATAATCACTATAATAATTATCGCCGCTTTTCTAACTCGTCTAACTATGTATACACTGTAAACTGCATCGCGTCGCTATATATTCCTCCTTTTTTCTATCCATTGCGCAAGAAGTTCGCGAGAAACTCGACTCGAACTATGTGTTCAATGTTTCGAGTGTTCATTACATCAATTGCTTTTACGAATCAAACCCTTGTTTGACAAAATAATGATAAGAATTACAGTTCCATTGAGTCGGACCGAAGAGGGAGAAAAATCAAGCCTGCGGAATAACACCTCGGGAAACGTCATTTAGCCCGTTTCTCTTTTTCCTCCCTCGGCAAGGACCTGAGTGACGTCTGCGGTTTTGGGGTAGGTACGTCGTACGAACGTATATGTATAGTTGTATATATTAGTAGTTGCGGTCGGTGTGGGGTGCGAGGAAACGCCTTCGGGGAGAGCACGGTGTTACTTTACGGGCATTCAATTTTTTTTATTCTTATCTTTCTTCCTCTCACCGGAATGGAGGGGGGCGTGTTATCACAACGGAACTTTGCCACGGTGCCCATGTTTTGATATACATTTCAAGTGATGTGACTAGGCCTGATGTTATACCCACGGTGGGAAAGAGGAAGAGGAAAACTTATTTTCTCAGTCGGCAAATACTCCACCGCCATGGCGAGGGGTCGAGGCTACTTCCCTCAATTGCGATACTCGAGATCTGTCAAAATATCATTGAAATACAATTTTCAACCGATTCAGCAATTTGCCGATTCGCATTTTTGCCTAGGCAGAGATGGGGGATGGGGGAACCGAATCGCCGCAGACTCGCGGGTAGCCGAGGGTAGTCGAGTAGCCGTTGCGTGGCGAGGGTTCTCCGGGACCGCGAGGGATCTTCACCTCGAATAGAACAGCTGTTCGCGGTTGAAATTTGGCTAATTTTCGTAAGGCACCCAACCCAGAGGGGAATTCTGTTGGCAAATTAATCCGTTCCCCGGCCCAGGTTCGTATCGGAGAAACGTTGATGCCAAACAGCTTTCCGCGTAGACCTTTGACAGATATATTTATGCCGAGTAAATCTACCATCTTATCACCCCGGGCCACCTCAATTATACCAGGCGATCAATTATTGGGGCAATTACTCGTAATCCTCTAACCCTAATCGCGCACGTCGCGCTGCGAATGGTATCTCGATGGCCGTTTGCATAAGCTCGGGAAAAACAGTCGGCGCGGCGAACATGTTGCAGAAGCAAAAGCTCCCTAGTTTCCGTGCGATCCCGATATACGTAGGAATATGAATGAACAGTTATTCGCGAGTGACGATTGGAATTAGTATACCTACTCCTTTCGCGGTGTTTAAATAGTAACGGGAAGTCGATTCGCCGGTCGTTTAGTCCCGACCTCGCGGCGTTGCAGCAACGGGCACGTAGGTATGTATACCGATATTGAAAAGCTCTCAAGAGAGTTTAATTGTCCGGGGGTGTATCTCAGAATCGCTATACCAACGGGAGACGAGCTTTCGGCTCAATTAAATTCCCAGTGAGACGGGGGCGGCGGGGGGAGCGAGCATAAATTTTCAAAGGGGAAAACAAGCCCTTTGATTAATAGTCGTCGGAATACTCGCTGGTATTAATTCATCCTCCGTCGTTTTCTATCTGGCCAGGATTTGATCTACTGCAGGTACGCAAAGAAAATGAGAATAGAAACGTACCGCGGAACCGGTCCGATGATTTTAAACTCAAATCCGTGTCTCTTGATCGGATTGGCACAGATTTCTACCGCGTCGAACGTAGAGGTTGAGGGATAATTCACCGAATGACTAAGCTCGCCGGATGTAGGTATGTACATACGAAACTCGCGTGTACATATTTATGCAGTTATGCACATCGCGGGTTGGTACGGTTATGCTTGTACAGAGCTTGCAGTCGAGAGTTGGCGAATTCTAGAATTCCAGTTCAGTAGCGCTGACGGGTGTACAATGGTATACCTATAGACGTGGATGTAACGGTGCGGTGCGGTGCGGTGCGGTGCGCGGGACGGAAGCCGTGTTCCCTGTATCGTAACGGAGGGAACCGTCGGCAGTAGAGCCGCGCGATTGTGTAATTGAGTAAACAAATTAGAACAAAATTATTACTCTAATTAGCGAATTAACGCCGCGCTGGCAAATGTTTAAAAACGAGCATTATTCGTCCTGGGTGATTAGAAAAGTTTCGGGTCGGGTTGGTTCAGACTTGGGAACCGACTGTCGCGTCGGTACTCGCGAGGCCTCATCGGATCATTACGAATCGTGTGAATCCGATCAACGCGCTTATGGCTCGAAGAATTTTTTCCAAGAACTCTATTTATCTCCGTCTCTGTCTCTTTCTTTTTACACGCAAGAAGAAGTATATACATGTATAACAATCCGGGAGCTTTGCCCGAGGCGACAAACGTTTCTCGGCTAATTCCCCGATTCCCCTGACGACTGACGAGAGTTTGCAGAAACGGAAGTCGGCAAACAAAAATTTGATTATGCCATCGCGAACCTACCGAACTCCGAGCTGGATGGGAGAGGCTACTCCCTGTACACCGAGTACACGGCTGTACACGTTCAAGGAATGTCAGGAAACTTGATTAAAATTGCATTTGTCGGCTGAAATTCAACAATCTACCGAATTAGCTCCGCTGTTGTCATCTGAACACATTTATTACTATGTATACAGGGTTTTATTGCGTTCACCGAATTACCCATTTCTCGTGCAATGTCGATAATCAAACTTTGATTAACTTTCTCATTTTTGACCACTTCACCCTTACGCAACGGTAATTGACCGTGACTTTCCTGTTTTCGAGTTATCTTATATCGGTCGATGATAGAGACTCTCCGGCGAAATGGGAATTAACTCACATAGTGCAGTTACAGTGCCCCCGAAATGGAACACGACAAAAGTGGGGACAATTAAGAGCTTTCAACGGAGAGTAACCATTCGTCCTCGTTATAGACGATCTACCCGCGTCCTTTTTCATTTATTTAATACAGGTACTAGCTGTGTTTCCCAGCCTACACATAGCCACGGTCACGTTGCCTGCAGGCGGCCATTACTCACACCTTGGATAAATAGAGCGGAGCAAACTCGAATCCATCGCTGTTCGGTAGCGAAAATATTGAACGACCTTAAAAAAAAGCGGTGTGCTCGAGCGACGTAAACGGATCTGTAACGAAGCAAAGAACTTGTCCAATTGCCTTATGCAAATTGGCCATCTCGGCATTGATTGGTAATTGGCTTTCAACTTCGTTCCTTGCGTGAAATTCGGAATCGCTAGGTTCGCTCCGCCGCGACGATCAGTGATTGAGATTGAACATCGAGAGAAGGAACACCGAGCGGGGCTGACTAAGGAGAAGCGCGACGGCGCGGTGTAACCTCGACGGCACGAAGCACGAAGCTGGGGTGAAACGTACGTTGCCATAAATCGGATCCTTGTGGATTTTAACCCGGCGGAATTTATAGGCGGAATGGTAAATTATTGTCGCACGACAGGTGGGCAGGGAGTGCAGGGACCGTAAGTCGAGTGTCCTCGCGGACGACTAACTTCGGACAATTAATATCCCACCTTGGGTGAAACTTGGTTTGGAGATAATTTGCGGATTTGTAACCAGCCGTCAAACCCCTCGGCCGACTGCCCCGTTTCGATACTTAAGACGGGAGTTTATTCGCGTTCACTTTGTCGACCGAATACCGCGAGGTGACGTCGAATCACAACGGAGACTGAATCCGGGGACAAATGGTTCTGACGTTCGTCAATCATTCGAGTCGGACGGAATTGCGGGTCGATCGAGAGTCGGGGAGGTGGTCGTCGATTGCCAGATGACAGTTGTTCGGTAGCCGTTACCGTTGGTCTGCAATCGCGCTGGCGGGGCGTATATTGGATGCAGCGTGATAAAAAAAAAAAGTTGGAAGATCGGAAGGGACGTACGCGCGTTCACAAGCCCCGAAAGGAAATTGGCTATCAGAGGTAAATCGAGAGAGATACGATTCGAGGAAACAAGAGGACCTTCTGGTACGCGGTATAAAGATATAAGTGGTATAATCCTGAAACCTAAAAGCCAAAGCCTCGAATGGAACCGCGCGCGCGACCCGAACTCAAGAATGACCCGAACAACAAAAGGAAACTAAAATAACTTATTTATATGCAGATTTCAGATTGTCCGCGGCTTAAACGCCCCGAGGCTTACCCGCCCTCGCGTAATACTCATACCTATACCTATATCTGCATCTGTCTATGCCCGCGGCCTATATCCACTTCTAGGGATATTTGTCCAGGTGTACTTCCAGCTTGCATGAATTTAGCAATTAGCTAGTTACCACGCGGCGCGGCGGTAATAACGCAAATATTAAATCGTACACAGTGAAACTGCAGGTGACTCTCTCTTGATTAACAGGGCACGGAAAATCCGCTGATTATGTTCGGTATCGATGAAATTGTCGGATTCTTTCTTCGTATCGAGTTTGGCGATTGAAAATAATCGTGATTATGATAAGAGACTGCGATCAGCTCTGAAAATTTGTGCACCGTCTCAGGTTCAGGAATGTGTCGAGGTTCGAGGCCTGAGCAGAGAGCAGTGAGCCCGGCATGTGGTATTTGTCATATCTATGATTCTGTCCCTCTGCATCCTGCAGATATATCCCACGTAGAAACCCTCCAGAGAGTTTGCAATGCGCTTGCTGCGGGTGACCTGACCTACATTTCTATCTGGGACAGATTTTGGACGGGGCTGAAATTTTGATCAAAACTAGAAACTGCATGTCTGCATCGTATCGGTGGGCGGGATAGGTAGAGGAACCTGGCTCTCTCTACCTGTGAGGAACCCACCTCGATGAAATACTTCAGTCGGCTCAATTCCCCCCCAACCCCGGCTGTCACTGGACCAGAACTACGGTACTTGATTTTTCAATTTTAAACGGCGTGCAGACCTATAGGTACGTGACGCTCTTCGATATTTACAATTGGATCGAACAACGGTATGAATGTGCCATCGTCGAACGACTGGGAAATCGTGTCGTGGGTTTCGCTCACCTGGGTATTGCACGTCTTGTAACGGACTGATCGTCCTCTGCAAGGCGGCCTCCGACATCTTCTCTGTTGTCGGACTATGCCACCCCCGCAGCTCCTGCAGATTCATTATGGTTACGTATCACGATTGTTATCGCGTTATCGCGTTGTATTCGTGAGTTGTGGAAAAATGGGATAATTACCTCGAACAGGGCGACCACTTGGTCCAAGGGAACCATTCGCCCCGATTGACAGCCTGTAACATAGAAATTATCACAAATAATTCTAATAAATGTAGGTATAAGATGTAGATGTAGCGAAGTTCGCGGGAATTGGACGGTGAGCGGGACTTGGGTTCTGCAGCGGAAGACACCGAGGCTCAATAATTCACTATCCAACCTTCGGTATACTGACTGACATCGGACTCTTGCATATTTCATATCGTATATACCGTATTGCCGAACGAGCGCGGCTGGTTGCCCGTGGTTTCGGTGGTCTGCGGAGGTTTCCCAAGGATTCTAGAAACTTAACGGAGAACGGGGGATGCGAGAAAACCAAGAACCGAGTCCTGGAACGCCGCGAGACGGGGAACCGTCTGTATAAGATGGATCGGGGGGTCTTAAGCCCTAATATGCCGGCTGACGGGGGTTTGACGTCGCTAACTGCCCGCTAAGTGAAAAATCTCACAGACGTGCTTCTCTCGCTCCCTTGTCACCGAATCCAACACCTCGTTTTATTTTTTCAGTGACTTTCGGAATGTAGCTATACCCCGAAACGTGGCCGTGCGCCGGGAATCAATTCACGCGATCATACAAAACCGTACCTGAGTTGAAATTACGTTCCCTCTTCACTTTCTCAGAGCACGTCGTTTCAACTTTCGCGGTAATTCACACCAATTCACGAACGCGCGTCTGACCACATGGTCGTGGTCTATC
This sequence comes from Euura lappo, assembly GCA_018257835.1. Lineage (NCBI taxonomy): Eukaryota > Metazoa > Arthropoda > Insecta > Hymenoptera > Tenthredinidae > Euura > Euura lappo. The sequence continues at coordinate 92,669 of JAEUYN010001915.1, forward strand.
CCACATCGCGTGTGGTGTGTACACTGTACAGGATAGATACACCTATCAGACTATATTGCCACACGTAGGCTCACACGTGTCACGAAGGAACCCTCGTTACCTTCGTCGACTCCGCCAACTTTTAACGAGACTGAAATTTATCGTTGTTTCCGGTTTTTTTTCTCTCCTTCATTCGTTCACCTGTTTTTTTTTTTTCTCTTTCTTTCACACCCCACAAGGCGCTCCATACACTAAACCTCCAACTTTAACCAAGCGACTCGTGAAATCGTAGTGGGTATTGTTATCACTATTTTTTTCACCACACCTGCACGGAAAGTGCGACTTTCGGCCCCTTGCGTGAACGGGAAGTCGTACTTTTTTATGCAGGCGGTGGTGAAGAATAGCGTACTACCCACGGAAGTGAAAAAAGCCATCCGAAACTGCGTTCTCGTCAAGTTGTCAATCTCACATGCAGTTTGGAATGGCGTACTTTACCTCCCTAGATGTGTAATATACTATTTTCTGTTCTCTATTTTCTTTTAGTTTGTTTTTTCTGGACAAGTGAAAACCGTTCTCCTCGCGCTCCGCAGATTTGACATTCTGCATTTGGAAACGGTTCGTCATATTAATCTAAACTTTGTTGGGAATCCCCGAATCGCGTCTCGAGGAGTCTGAAAATGTTACCAGAGTCGCTTGGACCTTTGTCCAAAAGTTTCTCGAGTGAAATTATTGCAATCTTTTTCACATTTAATTACACCCGGTGCCTGAGCTCCTTGTTATTCTATTCGTCTATAACGATTCGCAATGCTCGTGGCTCAACACGAAAGTCAATTATCTACTCACTCGGGGCCGCCGCGTTCTGCAGTGCCCCAGCTGTTATATTCCATGTACGGGACTTTGCCACGCTCGACCCGCAAATGCTACGCCGAGTTCCACAGCCGTATATAACCGACTCATACAAGCCACCGTCGAAGCCCGATAATTGATATCAATTTCAATCCGCAGTCCCTTATTTCACGGAATACCGTGGTAAACGCTCCGTCGCGACGTTCCACCCGACCTATGGAAAATTGACACATTTTCCATACCTCATAGAATCGACATTCAACCTTCGACGCCGATTATCTTCGGCGAAGTAGCTGGGCGAGAATCCGCGCGAGACCCTCAGGCGGGAGGTTTCGACGGTTATACGGAATTTACATCGAATTCTCACCCAATCTAAAATCAATCTTGGTTCCTTCACTTAGGATCGTTGAGGTGGGAATCGGGGTGGTTTTCCGATCAGTTTTAAGCAGGCTTGCAAACCTGCATTATTCAAACGCCGGTGTATACTGCTTTGCCCGCCCCGTCCTTTCCTCTCCTCGCTTCGCCTTACCGGCGCTCTCACACTTCGTCTTCTTCCACGTCTCGCCGCGCGACAGCCGGTCCTCCGAACCTCCGAATCCGTCTACCATGCCCGAACCCTGAATCTCTGACACCCTGCAATCGGCTCTCTGCGCGAAGAACATTAGACTCGCAAATGATTGAAAGCAACAGCCGGGAGGAGAGAGACACTCTCTTTGCTAATGGAGACCCTCGACCACTTCGGGCTCTGGATCTCAGAGGCACGAATCCGACAATCCGACCGACTGCGATTTGCGATTGATCCTGCACCCCAAATATTTATGCTGGCCTTGTTTGTATCGTTGCTCATTTTTCAACGTTGCAAGTGGTGAGAACGGGGAATCTGGTATCGTTGACGGGTATTTGAACTGATTTTTATTCATCACTTATTCACGAGATATCGACAGACTCGTGCGTCGGGTGATTCGAAGGCGACCCGAACCCGAACAGAGTGCTCCAAACTTGCCAAAGTGTTGTATTCAATGGGATAAATAATCCGCAACATCCCCGATCTGTTTGACTACTGCGTATAAAAAGTCGATCATTTCAGTCCACCGCCGTGGACGATAAAGTATCGCTTCGATTTGCCTGGCATTTTATAAATTCCATCTTACCTGTATCGCGAAGAAAGAGGGAAGAGGTCGAGGCGCGATGCGAATAGGAAAATTGTCAGGTTTGATGAGCGAAAAAAATGTCCATCTTTTTATCGTTAGCTGGAAGAAGAAAGAGATCCTCATCTTGAATTTTTCTTCTCGCGTATATAATCTCCCGATTTGAATTTCTCACCGTTTAGTCCGCGTACCGAATCTTGCCGCGAGATCATTATTCTCAGTCACGCGGTATAATCCTCGGTTCTTCTCTTTTATTTTCCTATCCGAAACACACCTAGGTTTATTGCGAAAGATCGAATCGTAATGGACACGCGGGTACTATTAAACTGGAAATAAATATCCCCAAGGTTGACGCGATATGAACGGTTTAAGAAATTTCCCAACTTCCCAACTTCCACGTCGCGGTAGGCGGTATGCGACGGACCAATAAAATGACAACGTTACGTACGCCTCTACCCACAGCCACGGTCGCCACGGAAGAATCTTCCTCGAGCGCATCTCCTTCCTTCCAAGTTTAACGTTCTGCGTATAGTATAGCTTCTCTAGTTCTCTCGCTGCAGCGCAGTTAAATACAAATTTTCATCCCTGCGCGACAGCCGAGGTCTCTTCGGCAGACGACCCTCCGTCGCGCGGGTCGGTATTGTCGCGGTGCGGTCAAGTGTGCGTTTAATACGAGAGGATGATTCTTCGCTGCGAAGCGGTTTACGATGCTGTAAAACCGCTTTTCCCACCGACGGGTTTCTACTGCCACTTTTTCACCCCCTCGAACCTCGCGACCCTTTGATATCCGCAGATAAGGGTCATAATCTTGGTTTATGATGAACGGACCATTTTTTTCCCACCTCGTTTCATACACGCATGCGGATCGATCCCACTTGACGATTCAGAGTGCAGTCAGTTCTCATTCGTACGGGGTTTCGGACTTGTCATATGGTAACAGTGAAGAAGTTACGTTTCTCAAACACTTGATATTTCCGATAGGGTGCGATAAAATCTCCGGGAGGGTTGATCTCTTTATAAACAACGGTTAACGTATAATACCTGGGCGGTTTGGATTTATGGTCATATAAGGTGAAGGGGGAATGTTGTGCCTCGAGGCAAGCGACCTCTCGCCCTCGCCCTCGCCCTCGCCCTCGCCCTCGTCCTCCGTATCGTACAATTTTCATCTCCCGCTCACGTAACAAAATCTTCGTTCGCGTGTCGGTCGACAATTTTTCCTGACATTTTTATAACTACACGGCGTCAATTGACAGAGATCAACTACCATCTACGGGCGTTATTCTTCATCGTTGAGAAACAAAGAGGAACGACAACGCGCGGTGTAAGGTGAAAATCGAGTGATCCTTTGCTCGCAGAATCTACTACACGCCACAGGTACCTGTATCAGGACGGCCAAGTCCTTCCCTGATCGTCGAATGAGAATGAAAAAATTATCGAATAATTCAACCCGACTCGATCAGGGTCGGGTTCTCCCTAGGGTCGCGTCCTCTGTAAAAAATTAATTTGATTCCGGAGCTAATTTGTTAGCCGAGTTGAGTCGGGGACTGAATCAATGCGGCTTTAATCCAGATTTTGTACGCCGGAGTTCGGAGGGGAGGGGGTTATTACATGTCAGTCACACCTCGCTCAGGATTGCCTGGTTCGACAGCGGTTCTCAACGCGACCACTCTCGCCATTGTCATAAAAAATCCTCGAGGATTCACAACCTCGCGAGATACGAGACCCTCCACCCTCCCAGCCCCAAACGCCGAGCTTTCACAATGTACAATACACCCATCGAAGACCCTCGAGTTCACTGGCGAGCTTTTTTCAAATTCTCCGATCCCTCGTGAAAATCGATGTCTGTTCCGATTCGGAGTTAACGCGATATCCGATATGCGATATGCGACAGGCTTTCCCGAAGACACCCACGAGCGGATGATCCTACCGGGTTATCGTAGGGACAAGTGATATCTGCAGCTACGCATGTATCCCACGTAACTCGGAAAGGTCCTGGATCCGGTCTATTACCGTTTCTTCCCATCTTCCCAATCGGCGCGAGCGCGGGCGTACGAATTGAATCGTTATTAGTCGTACGAAACTGCGGGTTCTAACGATTTGTACGACGACCTGCTCTGCTACGACTGCAATGCAGGCTCACTCCCACGGATTCCGAGATCAACTCCGTGGAAGTATATACTTTTCTCTTTTCTCTTCCATTAAAATAATGAACCAAATTTGGGGGTTTTATTTATTTATTTATTTACTTATTTCGACTACGTCCACAGCAATGCTGGACAAGACTGCATACAAAATAATAGAGCATGCAAAAAGAAACGAATTGTCGAATAAGTACAGGTAAAAGCAGACGAGAAAATAAAAATAAAATGAATAATAATGGCAATAATAATAAGCCAAGCGGAAGAACAGAAAAGTTGGAGGATCTGGACAGAGGACAGGAGGTCTCGAGGACAGAAATGAAATAATGGGGGTTGTATAAAGGAGATTATTCTTCTTAAGAATATTGAAAATACCTTCTATTTTCTCTTCTCGATCTTTTTCTTCGACTGTTGTTACTACCAATTCTTTCTGAGACTTTGTCTCCTCCTCGGATATAAACTGAGTGTGAAAAATGCCTGGTGGACAAAACTCGAGGTTAACCCTGCGACAAAGAAGTCTTCTCGAGGGCTGCTAGATACTCTATGTTATTGTCGAGGCACGTACCAGACTCGAGAATACCTACCGTGACGGACCTTCAGGGGAGTTGGGAAAGGGTCGAGTCAGGGAGCGGAGAGGGTTGTCAAAAGTTAATAAAAATAAGAGGCTTTGCTTTTCTTGTTTCTACATGTTTCTTCCTTTCCGAAGGGACGGAAAAAAATACCTACCTATTATAGGTACGTGAATATTCTAGTGCCTGTAACCGGACACATTGTGGCCGAAGCGCAAGACCCCTGATCGATTGATCGAATTTTATTTGATCGGTAATACGATCGGGGATGGTTTCACCCTAATAAAGTGTCGGCCATAACCGTGACGACAAAACTTGCTTCCAATTATCCCTCGGAGACCCGGAGAGTACGGTTCGGTATCGCGTCGAAACCTACGATATAGGATATACCGTTCCAGATGGGACATGATGTCCTGTAAGTCGGGTGTTCCGCGGTTCGGATCGAAGCTTCACCTTTGTGGTTCGAAATCAAGAGTTGCTATCTCTCGAGCTCGATAATGCGAGTCGAATGACGAATAAAGCTCCGTCTTGCGTGTGCCTACTTTGGTCGGGGTATGGGAGGAATAACGAGCCGAACTATTGCAAAAGTCTTAACTATTCAGAAATGGTATTATACCAGCCAGCCCCTGGCCCCCCGCTTCGCAAACGGCCGGCAAGAGGAGAATATAAATTGGAATATCTATTAGGTAGGTATATTGTACGATATAACCGGCGTGCGGAGGATGAAAACTTCTGGTTCTGAGCTCGGAGAGGGAAGAAAAAGGATGAAAGTATACTTAACTCGCGCTTGAAACGCCACGAAACTTTCCACTTCCTGTTTCCCTGTCGTCGACTATCCGCCCGGCGGTTATTTACTGCTTCATACCAGTCACTTTGTTGCCGAAGAAGACTCAAATTTAATTTATCGAGACAACGTTTGACGGGGATCGAGCGTGCAGGATGGAGTAATCCGAAGCAGGCGGGCTCGGGTCTGCGATAAAGAAGTCGAATCGAATTCCTAGCTTACCCCGAAACCTGCAATCGGAAGGGTTGCGAGGAATAGTTTGGAGAAGAGACATTCGGCACACCTGCGGGTGTCACGCCTCGCGGCCTGGAAAACACCCCCTGAAACGGTTGAAACTTGAAACTTGAAACGGCTAACGACCCTTACATTGGCTCACGCACTTTTACACGGCGCGACGCGAACAACGCGCAGGTATACGGCTCCTGTTACACTCGATCGATCCGATCGATCGATAAGTTTACACAGCTAATTGTCGATAAACAAATTCTAAGACAGCGAAGGGAGCCTTTCTGTAGCTCTCGCCATTTATAACCGACTCGATATCTACATATTCCAAGTTGATCGACGTCGCTTGGCAGCTGGGAGCTCGAAGAGAAAGCATGACAATTATGAAAATACCTCTTTTTACCTGCAAGAATAGAGAGAAGAAGCAAATCGACCAACTTGAGGTTCGTTTTCGAAAAAAATGATTACAATTTATCTCGGAAATTCTGGCCTTCTGAATCCGCGGAAGTAAAGCTTGCGAAGAACTGGGTCATCGTTAATTTGCACCGTTAAAAAGGAATATTGGATAGACGAAACTTAAAAAATACAAAACCGTATGAAATTCAGCAATGTATGAATGAAATGAAAATTCATGCCCCGTACGGTTAATTGACAGTTGAGCGTTAGTTTTGATACAACGAAATGAGAAATATGCTATTGCGATTTTTTGTGTGTTCTGAAATATTTTTTTAACGAACGAAATTTCATTAACGGGAACTGCGAAATTGGTTATCCTACATTTTATAATGATTTTCGCGGATGCGGATATTTTCAACAGAGAATCGTTCATCTTTCGTTTGATTGAGGCTGAATTTTCATCGGAATAGTAGCTGCAGTACCCGATATTCTTGTTCATAGAGAGGGTGGGTGGGTGGGGTTCTCGTACCGTGGCACTGCGGTATTGGTTGAGAATTAGGTTGGGTCGTGAATTTTGGCTGCGTTACAGCTCGAGGTATACCGCGAGAGTCGAGACTGGCTGGTGGCTGAGGGACCTGTATGAAAGTTACTTTGCAAAGACTTTAGATATGGAGAAAGAGTAAGAGGCGAGCTCTGTGGAAGTGAACGAACGAACGAACCGTGGAGAAAAGCCGAGCTTTTCGGAGTATCCAAATGTCGTTTGTCTTCGAGGAATAAGATTCTTCGAAAATCCGTAGGTATTTTTATTGTATCTCCATTAGCTCTTCTATCTTTTTCTCTTCCTCCGTCCCCTTTCTCCTTTCTCCTTTCTCCTCACCACTCCTCGCTCCTCGCCGTTTTTACGGGTTAGCAATAAGTCGGAGAAAAGTTTCGTATGTGCTCTGAATGATTTCGCAAGTTTTCTCACCCGGCTTTAAATTACCGTTTGAACATTACGAAAACCTGCGCTTCCATAACTATACATACATATATCCGTATGAACTTTTCATTGTTTATCGGCTTCCGTATCGTATCGCGTAACACGACGCGATTCGTATGATTTTCAATTTTCCGCTCGGTTCGCCTGTCGTTTCCGTTCGATAACTCTTCACCTTTGGATCCTCGATCGAGAATCCAACCCTGATCCCTCTTCCTCTCCACAGTCTATTTACGTCATTATATTCCAAAGGCTCTTCCGGCATTAGGTTAAATTTGAATACGTGAATACAGAAGTGGACAGATTTCCCTCTACTCCCCCGTTACACGTGGATCTTTGACGTCAATATTGAATGTTTCTCGGTGATGTATGGAATAATAAGAGTCCGCGATATGGTTTTACGTACCTATTGTGCTCGGACGAGCTTTCGCCGAGCGAAAATACGAAACTCTAACAGGTAACGACGTTCAGAAAGAGTCTTTTGATATACCTACTACCGAAGTATCCGCGATATCTTTCAACGAATATAATTGAACGTAACAATCCAATTATCTGGCTGAAACGCTGAGGGCTCTTTTCTATATGTACGAGGACGGGAACGAGGACGTCTCGAGATTTATCAGAATAAAAAAAAAAAAAAAAAAAAAAAAAAAAAAAAAACACCCCTCAAAGCCAGCCGGAGAGATAATTTCAATCATCGATCAAAACAAGCGCCGAACTCGGCTACGGAACTCGAGGTGTAAAACTCGACTTTTAATATCAGCTCAGGTTCTTCTTCGGCTGCGGCACCGCGACACTTTCGGATGCAGCTCACAGCTCACATTGCAGTTGGAAGATCCGAGTTGGCTCGTGCTTTGGCCAGTGAAGCGAACCTCTTTTACTCGGCTCTAAATCCACTCCTCCCTCGCCTCTGCACCTACCTCGTCGAAATTCACGAATACCTCCGCTACCCCGACTCTCTCAATAGGTCTGTACACGCTATAGGTGTGGGTGTACGGTAAACCCCGGAATCACCGGCGCGTGCTCTTCAAGACTATTTTGCGCCAACGCGCCCACTTTCGGAACTAAGTCACTTCGCACTTACCTATTTATTTGTTTCCTCCGATGTAAGACAAAATTCAGGTATGGGAATGTATTTTACATGTTATATATTTTGCTTACCTGAGCGACCGTGTCCACTTCTAGGCTGTTGTCCGTGTGCGCGATTTTCGAAGTACGGTCCGTCGACGTGTTCTCCGCGAATACAAAACCCAGGATACAAATCTGTAACGAGAGAAAAAAATGGAAATAGAAATAAAAATCTGTTGGATAGTTTGCGGTATAATTCGTTAAGCCGCATCGGATATGTGGCAAAAATTTTTCCCGATAACTTTGGCGTCGGTAAAGTTGCGCGCCGCGGAGTCCTCTCGGTCTTCCTCTTCCGTATTATATATCGTATTTCCGTAATCCAGTCAAATCTAGACTCGCCCGGCTATCCCTGCGGCTATATCCCCTATCCTGAAAATGATATTGCCAAGTTTCTACCCCGAGTTATCACTCCGCGGTATACTTTTCTTCGTATTTTGTTAAATATGATTGCCACGGGGTATCCGCGTGTCCGTGTGCCAGGGACACACCCACATGTAACCGCCTTTCGAAACTTTTTCATCCTCCCGAAATTCAATCGTCTCCTATACCGGAACGCTTCGTCAGTTGCTGCAGTTGTACTCGGTTCGTGTACGATACCTGTAATTCCCGGATATCAGTTATCTTCGCGGGTACCTACTCGATGACTCAAAGAAACTTTTGTTCTCGAGCTAAGAGCTTCGGGCCACGGCCACGGTGATAAACTAGTGCGTTTTATAATGTATATCGCCTCTGAATGGGCAAAGTTCCTCAAACAATTTTGAGAAAATAATTACACCCGAGTTAGCTGCGTAGCGTTTGAGAAAGTTATAACAGCGTCAACGATTCACTGATACAGGGTGTGCCTCGCTGAATTTAGCTACGTGACGCCGGTTTCGATCTTCGTTTTTCAAGCCTTTCCGATCCAACATCTACATATGATCGGAAATGTCGCTTCCGCGGGGGCCGGTAATATTCGGCCAGAGTTTCAAATTAGATTTCCGTCCGAAGCTGGTGCAAGAATCGTGTCATACGCTCCGAATTAAGATGTTAACTAGAGATTTACGTCCGAGGTTTAGCATTTAATGAGGTGTCACCTGAACTGTACGTACAGCACCGTCGTATGTATATATACACGGTCCGTTAATTCTTATCGGTTTTTTGATTGGCTCGCGTGCCTTGGCCCGACTGATTATCGCCCGACAACCTTAATTCAAGTAATTAACGAACTCTTCTCGCATATATTTACATTGAACAGATTTCATTCGACGGTTATCTCACTTCTCACCGAACGAAAAATTACGCTCTCGTGATTCTCGCCTTGTCCTATTCCTACGCAAATCATCGATCACCCTGTACACAGGAGCCTTCGCTCCGAAATTCTCGCACTGCACGGTTTATTACACCGTGTAAATTAGGGGCCTTGACTCCGAACTCGGGAGCTCGGGGTTGAGGAGAAAGATGATGATCCTTCCGCGGAAATCCGCGAAGGAGAAATCGGTGAAGTTTGGACGACGTATTATGGCAGTTGTAAAAATGAAAATATACACCGAGGATGTTCCTGCGGATCGGGGTGTGTGTGCGGAATGAGTCACGTATACGCTTCTTTTGTCAATTTTCTCTCATCATTCTCTCGACATGTTTTCGTGACTCTGGCTTCGGGTACGCGTAGAGCAGCAGGTGATGCTGGACGAGCGACGAAATAAAAACTCGAAACACCCCGGGTCGCTCGTTTTTATTTATTTTCATAATTTTCACGCCACGTCGAATCTTTTAGGTTGATTAAACGAAGACTAAAGCTGAACTCTGCCCGTAACGAAACGATGGTCGCGAGTTCTTTGCGAAATATAAGCGATTAGGGTGGATGATCGGTGGTAATCCGCAAACTTTTGAACTCGATCGCGTATCCCCGATCGGTATTTAATTAACGGATATAAGACGGCAAATTAGATACTTTGATATCCCGAACGTAAAGTTGTGAGAGATATTAACTAACCCTTCGGGGTTTCGAGATATTTCAAAAATGGCTCTTCAGCCTCGTTGTACCTAATTGAACGAAATTTTCTCGGAATTAAATCGAAGATATTTAAAGTCAGAAATTAATTGACGGGGAATGAAGAGTTTGAAATTAACGAATCACCGCTCGAGGGAGAACTAACGCGGTGGTTATTTATAGTGGAAAAAATCTTATCAACGAAATATTCGGTTTTAGTGTCGTTAGCGGTCGTAGGTATACGTATACAGCTTTGATTGTCGACTATATGTAGTTTTTATCCGTTACCTTATTTTCTTTCTCTTATTTTTCTTAATTTCTATCCACGACTATTTATCTCCCTCCCCGAGAACTATATAATTATTTCTAAGATCGGACCGTCCTTTTATGTAATGCTTCGTGGGCACCTAGGGTATATATATAGGTACATATACATATCTCCGGATAAGATCGCACATACCGTATATATAAATTCAGAATATTTCTCTAATTAGGAAATTCAAGCTCAGGGATAAATTAAATTGAATCTAATTAACGAAATGAGATCGAGGACCTACGACCTTCTCGACGCGAATATTCAGTCTATAGGTATATATCGATCTTTAATCCTGAGTATTCCTTGTCCACATATTTTGACCGAAATTCGTCACGATATAAACTATAAACGCCCAACCCTACGTACGAGCCTCGAATCTTCATACACTCGACGCCGAGGTGTGAATGAAAATTAATTCGTCCCTTCAGCTTCGTCACGGTGTAAGAATGCCGCATACACGCGGTCAAATGAACCGAAATTCTTACTAAAAGCTGCTCCGTGTTTTTCGATTAGATCTATCGTCTCGTAGCCTCTGACCCGACCCGTGTAACTTTATCCCCCCTCTGCCTCTCTCTCTCTCTCTCTCTCTCTCTCATCTTCTCTTTATCCGTTTCCTTTACTTTCCCATATTCATGAACGATTGCATTTTTCAACGCTGTAACGATGTCACATAAAATGAGTATAAATGAGTCGTCGTTTTCGTCTCCCTCGTCAAAACATGATCTTATATGTGGTAGGTATAAGCCGACCGAAGAATTTGTCGATGCGTCATAGTTTTGCCGAAGACTAAAGACCCGCGAGCCGGTGAGGAGGTTGTAAATCACGGCGTTCCATACGGTGACTCGTTATCGCCGTATTAACAAGGATCCAGGAGAGATTACCACCCGACGACGGGAAACTGGCGTATACCTCGTACTCCCGGCGCAGGCTTATAGGTATATATAACTATAAACCAATTCAAACACTTCTCCGACAGTCGTTAAGTTCACCGAGCTCTGATACACTCCCCGATTGCACCGTGACGAAACCGTGGACCAAGACTCAAATTTCAGTCACCGGTATCGCATCCGGCACCGAACGACCGCGACCGTACGTTACGCCTAAATGTCTCACCTCACCTGCCGGGCCATGCGAAGCAAGCAAGGAAAATACGTGCGTCGGAATCCCTCACCGTTTCTTGTTCTACAAATTCATCCCACGCGGGACGCGATACACGTTCGTCCTCCGCAGGTTCTCTTCAGTTTTTCAATCGGTCTCCCCCAGAGCCGGCCGACTATGCAGCGAACCGTCGAGGGCTCTGTGTCTTGGCATAGCTTCAAAATGTTACCCTCGTATTTTCGACCGCGGGGCGTGGCCGTGGCTCGGATTTATGTACATCGGACAAACCCCTCGAAATGTTTGAGAATTTCCTACCCCCTGTGTCCGCTGGACGCTGGACGCTGGACGCCGGGATAAAACAACACCAGCGTTCGAATATGTTCGTTCCGGGAAGAAATCCCACCGACCGTGCGGTAAAGCGCGTAGGAAAAACTTGATTACTTAACAACTGCAGACCCTGGGAAAGTATGAAAAAACCTTTTAGCATTCTCGTGATTAATTTCAACGTTTAGTTCGGGATCTAGTTCACATCGCGCAGTTTCAAATGGCGCACCGAAGGATGGAAGGTTCCGAACGAGCGAGTCGCGGTCGCAGGTAATTGTAGTAGGTTGGGTGGACGGGTGGACGGGTGGACGGGTGGGCGAGAAGAAACTAAGAAGTGCCGCGGCAGCCTGGTGGGATTTAATGAAAAGCGTTGTGTCCTGTTTGAGCACCGCTATTAGCGGTGGTGTGTGGTCGTGTCAGGGGACAAGAACACTTTTATAGAATAGCTAGCTAAACACTATAATTAAATATCTCTACCCATACGCCATGGGATTTGATTAACAAAAATAAGAGGACGCGCCGTACGTCGGACCAAAAATGTATTCCGAGAACTTTCCTCTTTACATTCTTTATCTCGGCTACCAGAGGCGTGTTCGATGTCGTAAAAAATTAGAGCAACCGGCTGAAAAAGTGAATTTGGTGAGAGTAAGGGTACGGTAAGAGCTCGAAGGCACGTGGGTGGACGCCCGCCCCATATTAATAAGTCAATTAACTCACGCAATATCTTCGTAAACGGGGAGAAAAGAAAGCCTGGGCTCCGGGGTTTTCGGAAGGTGAAAACGCGGGAGATAATTCATGAGAATGAAAATAAAAGGTTAACGAAATTTATCATTTCTCTGTATACCAATACCAAATAAGAGGGGGGGTGGGAATTTGAGATAGTAACGAATATATCGACAGAATGTGTGTTTTTAATTAATCCCCGGTGTATAGGTTCGAAACGGCGCATTATAATACAGTCGGGCACGGTGCGGAGAACCCCGCCCAAACTTTTCGTTGATAAAATCACTCCGGACCTCCCAGGTCAGGGGTGATGTTTTTTCAACTGAGCGCAAGTAAATCCGGGATCCTATCACGACCCTATCTTGCATCTGGACCGAAGCTAAACACCTAGGTTTTTAAAGACCCTTGAACCAGCTGCGGGGATACCCATACCCATACGTGCCTGTACTTTGGATATTTCTACCCACATTTCATACCTGAGGGGGAATATTTATAAGGGGCGAGGGAGGGAGTAGCTTATCCGACGACGACAAATTCAACTTTACCCCTAAACTCCGAGAACGCGGGGTGCGCCGGTAGCACCTTCCCGGAGTTTATAATCCTTGCGGTATCATCGGGGTCTGTTCACCGTCACAGTCAGGCGGCTGGTTAGTCTCGAGGTGAGGACTTGAATTCGATTTTCCTATAATGTAAAAGCTCGGAGCCCCCCCTTTTGATAAAGACGAGAATTTATCCTGCGTAAGTCGCAGTAATTCATCCGGCTTACAATTATATTGAGATGCAATTATTTTATTGCGCTCTATATTTGGCCCGAACGACTTACCCAGCTATAAAATTGCGAGAAACGATGAATCGATCGCTGTTATGTTTTTTCATTTTCCCTTCTAAACTTCTTGCAAGGGTGGAGAAAAAAGGTATTGAACAGATAGAGATCTTGACACGCCGCGTTATCTAGAAACTTGATCGTTAAATACGGCCTCTGTCTGTACGGGTGGTAGGGTATATAACCTTTTTAAAACGTCATTTCCGGTGGTTCGGATCTATTCTTTCCCCATATCTGGCATGGCCCCAGAAAATACGCTGATCTTTCGGACAGATAGGAGAAGTTTCGAGAATCTGTACGCAGGAATGTATCCTCCCCATTTTTTCACGCGCAGGCATACCTGATGTACGCGCTGTTTAATTGTTATATTAACCGATTCGTACGGTTGGATTGAATTTCCGGTTTTTTTTTCCAGTGATTTATCGTTAATTCATAATACGAAATCAGGCTCCCTTTTAATACCATACACGTCGAATGGCCGAACGCGGGTAATAATAGGTTAACACGCCACGTCGAATCCGCCGAGGCGAACCCCTAATTTGGGACTCATAAATTTTCGTCTCAAAAATGGCTTTTTAGACTTGGTGTGGTCCACAGCTAAAAGTCGAACCATAAATTTCCACGGCACGACGCGCCGTTGTCTATTTCTCTGAAAGATCATTCGTTGTTTTATATTTTTTACAAATTTTTACTACCGCAATTAGAAGCTCGAAACACAACGCCCCCTCCATCGACAGTTTCCGGACGGAACGGCGAATCCGTCTTCCGGAATGATCAAATTATTTTTCACCAAGTTAGAGGGGAGGGGGGTCAAAGTGATAATTATTCGTGGGAAAACGGCCAGGGTCCGTTGGTTCGATAAAAGTTGGTAAAATCTACGAGTTTGAACGGTTTGGACTCGGAGGGGGGAGGCTCATCCGGGATAATCTGGCCTGATCCAAGAGCGGTTTATTGGGCCTAGAGATCAGATAAGGAGAGGCGATGAGCATCATATTGCTTTCAAATTGGTTTCCGATTCAAACACCAGATAAGGGGAACCTGGCGGTGGCGTATGCCCGTGCCGGCATCGGGATCGGCATCGGCATGGGCACCGAAATAGGTCCGCCGCGACTCCCCCTGATCAGGTTATTAGAACTTCTTTGATTACCGGCGAGTGAATCGGGCGAAGACCGAATCGGGTGATCCCGGAGCTAATTCAGTCCGCGTGGTCGATAAGGAGCGCGGGGGAAGAGGCTCCGACGATAGGAAAAAATAAAATAGAATAAAACCCCCTAAATAGAACTCTTCGATTCTATTACGATCATTCTCATCGTCAGTCAGCTTAAACCTTTCAGCTACTTCAATTATCTATACGAGCTCCTCTTCGGCTACGTAACAGGCCGCGTTTCGTTATACCCGGCCCGCAGACACGCGATGAAGATAAAGTTTTCGTTTTAGAAAAATACATTATTTACGAGCCGAGTAGCCTGTTGGATAATTAATTATTAAACTATAAATAACAGAAAGCCAAACATTGGGGGTTTGGAAAAAAAAATCAATCGACCATACACGCTCGTAAAGACAGGCGTAAAACTTGTCACTGATAATTAATATCGAGGGATATTGCGTATAGTCGATAAAATACTTTTTTCAAATTTTATTATTCAAACTACACTTTAATCGACGTGGCCGTGGGTTTACGCAGACTCTTTTTCTCCTGATAATACTCGTGCGTGGGTGACGGGACGAGAAACTATAATATTATAGTTATAGGTAGAGGATCAACTTTGATGGGTACTCGGAGAAACTATAACGGGTATCGATTCGCAAGCATGGAGATGACACCTCGAGGGATCGACTATACTGCATACTACGGCAGGACGCAAATAACAGTTGTAGTTGGCCCGAACGTAGTACGCTTGGTTTTTAATTGGCGTAATTAATTAAATCAGCTCACTTAGATCGCGCGGAAATTAGCTAGTGACGAAAAAAAAAGTGAAGCAATTACACCGCTTGAGTTTGGAGCAACTGACTTGATTCAATTTGACCTGATGTCATCCTCTAACTCTAGAGCGAAGTGATTCTGAGATTTTTATCAGGAGGCTGGGAACAAACGGCAATTTCAATCGGCATGTCGACCTGTAAAAGATACTCATTTCATTTCCTCTCAACTGACAATGAGCAAATATTGACAATAAAAGTGAAGGAAATTTTGCAAAAATGGAAATAGTGGAAAATGTAACCGCGGCAACGTAATCAGTGGAACACGGTTTCAATTACGGACCGCGCCTTGTGCTCTCTGGCTTAAGATGTTATCCCGAGCGCGGACAGAGACCGTGGTATATAGGTGCGAGCGTTGAGCCCCTAATGTACCAAATGACGCACGCTTTTTGCCTTTTTGGCTCGGTCCTCGGCCATCCCGCGTCCGTCTCTCGAGTATCTCTCGTATCGGTCTCGGTTCACTCGTACCTCTGCGGACACAACTGCGCTCGTCAGTATCTTCATGGCGCGGTCTTCGGTATTCGTCGCAACGAATTTGCCCCTTGGTTGATATTTAGATCGTCGGCCACTCGATCTCTCTCGTCGTTTTCAGCGCGGTTTGTTCGTCAACCGGAGCTTTATATTTTTAGGTCGTGCCTAAATTGAAAAAAATTGTGACTGCGGGAGTCGCGAAGAGCGAAACGATAATTAAATATTTTTGTTTAATTACGAAAGCAGCTCGAGTACGTTAAAACGCAGGGTTACGGGTCGGTCGGTCGATCGGTTCGGCAACCCCTTCTGGCTTACTTCCACCATGTTAAACAAAGGAAAACAATTCGAACCTTTGTAAAAATACTTTGTTAAAATAATGGAGTGAAATTTTCTTTGGTGAAAATAAAGAAAGCGGGGTACAAAAAAAGAAATTGTGTTCGGTTGTTTGAACAAACTTTGTTCCACCTGACTGGGGATCAACGAGGGCGAAAATAGTCAGTTGGCGAAGAGATAAAAATTAGTGAATTAAAAGCTACGATCGTTCGTTGGGGAATCGAACAAGATCGGAGAAAGTCGGGGGTTACTTTCCATTTCTCCATCGAGATTTTCAAAGTCGCACTTACTACCCAAGGAATTGAGCGAACGAGTCGTTTTATTTTCACGCCACTTGGGGGAAAGCCTCGCTCATTAGATGGAACACTGTTACCGGTAACATCGTTAGCTCTCCTAATTAAGCCAATTCTCTGTTTCGTTAGGCTTCACCTTATCACTCTTGCACGTTGCTAAAGAAGCGGTTCCCATTTCATTTTTCCTTCTCTCTCTCTCTTACGCGTGGTTGTTGAATTCATTACGCTCCTTCACGCTCTTCGTTCGACCGAAGCTTGTATTGTCCATTTTGCTACCAGCTACACGGACATGGGGTCAGCCGGTAGTTAATCGAAATATGTTCGCCTATACCGCGAGGCTACAGATCACAATAACAAGATTCTGACAATGAGATAACTTTGGGGTGAACTATGCCCTCGGGATTCCGCAACGAGGAGGGAAACTATTGACCGGAAGTTCGCGGCCCTCTTCCGTGCACCAGGGGCTGGGGAATAGTTTCGAGTGCGCAATATGTATTTGCTCTCGTTACACAGGTTCGGGTCGCAGGTGAAAACTTGATTGTCGAGTTTCAAGGAGGAGGCAATCCTCGATCCTGCGTCGAGAAGCGAATAATCCCGAGACGGAAGGGTGTTGTTTCGCGAACCGGTTAACGAGGTCTAGGGTAATCGCGACGGTGACTCTTCGGTCGGCACTGGCATCGGGACTCCTTCTTTCCTTCTTGCCGTTTTATCCCCTTATACTTATTTTCCCGCCCGCAGTTACGTCCTGCATCCCCCCGACTCCCTGCTCGCGAGCTGGTCTCGTGTAAGTAAAATTGATGACGAGGGGTTAACCCCGTGCCATCCCGGAGGATATAACAATTTTTATGAAATTGAACCGGGTCTGATTTTTACCTCTGTAATTTCTTAACCTCAGATTCCGCTCACATCGGGATGAAATTGATTCCGATATCGTTCGCGGAGGCCCGGGGAGGTACGCGAATCAGTCGGGTAATTCGACAATCGACCTGAATATATATCCGATTTTATTTCTCCGGATGTCGAGAATTCGCCCGCGATATATACCTACCTACTTCTCATCCCTGTACACGTGGTGCTAATTTTGGAAAGTCGACGTCGAATCGGGATTATCATGTTTTTTGCGGGGGGACAATAATAATATGTAAAACGAGAATATCGCAAGCCGGAAAATACGGAGTAGGTATGCGTGGGAAGATAAGCAAGGGAACAAACAGAAAGACAAACACGCGTGGCGCGAAAGATAGAAAATGGCCGGGGAGACACTTGGAACGTAAACCGCGAAGGATGGATCGTCGTTCGTGTCCGCGCTGTATCGCGACTTCCTTCCTCGTCCCATATTTCTATCGATTTCGTGTAAATCCAGCTGCGTTACAATCCTCGCGATGGCCTTCGGCTCAAACCGACGAATGACACGTCTGCCTTTATTTACCGAAAGCTTTCTTCACCTACCTACGCCTACGCCTTCCATCCGTATCGATAGATAAATATAAATGTAAATATAAATAGGCGTATCTCTCGCTCTCACTCGACCCGAGCATCGTCCGATTTAACGTCGACTCCTACTACTCGCATTCGCCTCAGGATCTCCCGAGTTGAGAGGGCAAATCCACCGACAGTCGCACCGTGGCCGTGGATGGTTTGTACGAGTTCGAGAAACGCTTTGCTTTTGCTTTTGCTTCTGCTCACGATGACTTTCTGCTCTCGCCTTATCCGTACGGGGAACTGCAGCCGCGGGTGAGAACATTTCACTGCGGAACTCGGTAGGTACCTCGGCTTTGGATCTGACGTCGGCCGGGCGCGAGTCCTTCCATCAGCAGTTGGAGAAGATGAAAACGTTGGGGAAATCTTGCGAGATGAGAGAAACAACTTCAAACAGCTTCTCCGCCCTTAGATCCCCTTCTACCCGTTGCCGGGCTGCGCCACATCTCTCAAACAATTCGTTCTTATATTATAGTGCGGAAAGAGTAGAAAAGTAAAGAAAAACCATTCCCGGCTCTGATGCAGCTGCGGTGCATTGAATTTCACATATTTTTCAACATTTCCTAGGTATATTACGTAGACTCGGAACAAGGTCGACCGCGACGCCTGGCAACGCCTCGATAGTCGTTGCACAATTGCTCTAGTTTTCTGCGCGAGAGATTCAAAATTGAAAGAAAAATATCGACGATATTGATGTAATATTTGTACGAAGGCGGAAATTGGTGTAGGGTCTCTCGGTGTCATTCGGTCTTTCTACTCGTCAGCCCTCGTGCCCACACGTGTATTGTGTGAAGCGCGTTTGCAGGTACCGGGGTGGAATAAGGTCAGACTGAGCGGAGCTGCCGAGGCATGCGGGTGACACGTTGAACCGTTGTGGAAATCCAAGGACCTCTCGTATTACAAGTTGTCAACCATTCAGCTACCGAATGCTCTATTCTTATCCTTTGTGATCGAATTTGTGCGGATCTAATTTCGTCAGATTCAATACCACGTACCCTCGCACTCGCGCGACCTGTAACGTACGCACCTTCTCGGAACCCTTTCATACCCCATCGTCGGTCTCTCTGCTCACGCTTGATAAAGTTGATCGTGGTTTCCGTATTAATGTTTGCCTTCGGCCCCCCCCCTTCTTGTACCCCGCATTGATACAACGTCGTGTACAGAAATTTGTCGAGCCTTCCGACGATATGAACATTGTATTAACAAAACTCGTGTTGTTTGGCGGTGGGTGAAAACTCCTCTGGAATTAAACAGCTTTCTTGTTTTTTTTTATTATTTATTCCACCAACCAAACAACTATCCGTTCGTTTATTTATACGGTTTATTGTCCGTAACGCGATGCTTGATTTTGGGGTCGTTCTAACGTATTTCAGACGGAATCGGTCGCGGGTATATCCGGTATACACATAGTTGGAACTATAATAAATTTGAAAAAAACTGTTCTTTCCTCCATATTTATGAGCCCATATTGTAGTAGCGTATACGTAACGCACGATATTCGCTCATAGAAGCTCGTTGACGCATTCGAAGAACTCTCGTGCAGGGCGGAGGGAACGTCGCGCGGTGTTGAGTTTGCCAATTTTTTTTTATTTTCCATTTCTTTCTTTCTTTTTTTTTTCTCTTTTGCAAGTGAAACGATCGTCTGAGCCAATTGGTGTGATAAATTATAATTACATGACAGAGTCACGAGTCCGGTGAGCATTAACTTGATATTTATTATTATTCACTCTCGACTCTTGTTGAGGTACGTACGACAATATTATCCGTACGAACATCCGGCGTTGCGGTTCGTTGCCAACATTTTTTACTTTGTCTTTGAAAATCATTTCGCGCAATGTGACGGAATATCGCGAATGAATCACTCGCACGCGTGGATAAATGATTTCATTACTATGCATGAGCTTTGTTGATTACAGCTCCGTCATTTGAGAAACATGAAACAATAATAATATATTGTTTATATATGTACGGGAAAACATTACTCCCCAGTTATCCGAAAACCGCTTCCACTGAATCCACTCGACAAAATAATTTTCCCGTGTAATTATCATTCCAGGTGATGTATATATATGTATACATTAATATGTGTATGTTTATTCCCGACTAATTGTATTCAACAACGATTCCGGGAATATAACCGATTCCCACAACATTCATATCCTCTGATTGTGAAACGACTCCTTCGTAACTCGTATCGTGATTCTAGCCTAGAAAATTGTTCGTGACTTCTGGTATATTTTCTTTGATCGCACGCGCCGTAGTCTTATCTTCACGAACGTACCGGCGATCAAGCGAAACGGTGGCGGTAGCGTCCCGCTGGACCACTACAGACGTTGATGGAGGAAGAGATAAATCAAGATCCTTATCGAGCTAATCACGAAGCATGTACTTGACCTCAACCTCCGTCCCGAAACAGATCTTGGAAAGATTACTATTCGTTTACTTAATATAAGCGTATACATAACAACACCGGTGGTCCAATCGAAAACTTTTCTTATTATTGCAAGACGATCATCCATCTGCTTATCTCTAAAAATGACAAGTTTCGAGAAAGGAAGAACAAGAAGGATACACAAAAAAAAATAATAAATAAAATAGAGAAAAAAAACGAAATAAAATCCCATCACTTATCCAGGGGTTGAAGAATCGCGTCGAGGGTTTACGGTCTGTACCCACTTTGAGAGGAGAATTTTCCAAACCCCCGAGTTATGTCAGGTTAGATTACGTCACGCTTGTTTGTAGAAATGACGAAACGTGGCATAAAAAGAAGGGGTAAAAACGTATAAGAGTACGAGGTACGAGGACGGCCGAGTAGGTAAGGAGAGAATTTTCTGTCTGAAAAGTTTTAGATTCGCAAAGACTTTTGGAAATGAGGACGTTTGAATGCCACCCTGAAACGGGTTATCTTGTTATCTTTAGGAGGCTGTTTCACAACCCAAGGGGTTCAGGGGGTAAGAGGGTCGGGATGGAGCTCGGAACCGGTGCTGTAGAAAGGAGTGAGAGAGTATTCGCAGGGGTAGAGACGCCGGAGATGGTGGAGGAACGCCAAGGAGAAAAGTGTATTAGTTCCGAACCCTTGTCTCGAAAACCTTCTCTCCAGACTAGCTCTCTCTACCCCTTTGTTTTATCCGCGGAATAGATCTCCTTTCAATAGCCTTCTTCTTCGCCCCCCAACCTTTCACACTGAACCAAATTTCGATCTCAATACCCCGTAACAATACGCGTAAGACCTGAAAATGAGAAAAAAAAACTCCTGTTCTTTTTTTGTGCCAGAAAATGTCATCATTAGATCTTAATTTTTGGAAAATTTGGCGACAAATTCGTGGTCACTGACCCAAACCACCTCCCGATATATGCGATACCAATTTCATCATTGTAGTCGGACTTGCCAGAATTTGGTTATTTCCAATGATAAGCTGGATAACCGCTCATCTACGTTTACAGCGAGAACAGATGAACGGGAAGTAGCGGAAGGGAATAAGAATTTTGTCGCCTCTTTGCCGATAATTTCAGCGAATCCGCGACCTTTGAAAGTCTTCGCATAGCGAGATTCTTGGCAGATAGGGTACGGAAACCGTACAGTACAATACATAATACCGAGAGGCTTGGGCTGTTTAGAAATCGTGCGAGATCGGTCGCTCCGGTTCTCCTCTTATGCTTCGGGGCGCTTTATTAAGGATTCCTTGATTACAATAGACCCGCTACGATGAGGCACTACCGTGCCGGTAGGCGGTCATTATAGACGCATGAGTGATCGAGTCTATTTCATCCGAGCTCTTAGCTGGCTTCGTTTAGTTTCGACTCATTTATCGCTACCTTGACGCTCCTGTGTAGAGAAATTTTTGATCCCGGGTATCGAGTGGGAGGAATCCCGACCTTTCACCCTCTACCTCTCGCCGGATTTGGTCAATCCCAGCCAGCTACCGCCGAATCCTTTCAACCGACACCGTACGCGTACGTTCTCGCACAGACCGCTGAAACCGCACCGGCGTTTTTATCTGCACGTGGATACATTCGTCTTCGTTACACGCGACGCGGCCGCTCATACACCTTCGAAGAGAGCCGCGTTCCGCTTCATCGACCGGTTGCAAGCATCCTCCGCGAGGTTAATTAACTAATCTCTCCGAAAAGCTGTAAAAATGTCACGGCAGCCAACGCCACGTGTGAATTTCATCCCGTTCCGCAACCTGCCCATGGTCTATAGAGGCTTATAATTCAGGGCATTGTGGGCAACTTGTACTCTGGAAGGTAGCAATTTTTACTTCAAAGCGATCGCGTTCTTTTTACGCGATGTCGGCGAAAGCAGAAGCCGAACTTTCCTCAAGAAAACTCGGTATATCCCACCCTTGTTATTATTGGGAAAAAAACAATTGAGCCAGTCACGCGAGGCGGGGATCACACATCGTACGGGCGCGTGACGTCAATCAAATACGGCCCTTCGGTTACCTCAACATAAATTCCATTCTTTTCCAAAATAACTCGATAAATTCAGCTTTCCAGTTTAGAAAATTTCTCTGCTTCATTCCCGGTCGTTATTGGCTCGTCAATTTCGAGGAAGTAGAACCACCGGGTTGGGTGACTCGGCGAATACGAGTAGAAGGAGCGATTCGTTAAGTGACAAGTGGGCATAATAAGTTTGAATGGGCGGAGGGGGTGGGTAGCGATTCGGCGTATGGACGTCGGATGGCATGAAACGGAACGGTGTTTGATAATTTTGTTTGAAACTGGCATAAATTCAGTCGCCTTGCGCCGAGCCAAGCCGCAGCCACTACACTCTACACTCTACGCTCTACACTCTACACTCTACGGTCGTACGCACACAACGCGGCCGCCATCAAGAAACGCCGGTTTCCGCTAGATAACAACTTTTCAAATAACTCAAATTTAACGCTAATATAAATGCCAAGACTTTTCGTCTCGCATTATTGTAATTTTCGTTCGGCAGTTAATTTTCAAGATCTACAAAACCGAGCGATCATACTTGATCACCGACAAGTTCTTATCGGTCCCCCAGGCCAATCTGGCGCCCTTACTTTCTTCTTCTTGTTCTTCATTTTTATCTTCGTTCTTTCTTTCTTGTCTTTTCGTTCGCGTTGCTGTATTTATGTACACGTCCTCCTCGTATAAGCAGGCGAGTTTATCGTGTTCGGATGCATATCACGTATTGTACGTGCGTGGTATAATTAGAAACCGGTTAGAAATTTCTTGTTAGAACGATGAGGCATATCCGGCAGGATCCGGAGGTCCTGCAGGCCTAGACGGACGGGGCTGGATTAATATTCATTAATACAGGAAATTGCGAAGGCTTTCCACACACCGCGGGCTCATTCATATTTGGCAAATGTGTTAGTCGCCTCGCAGGGTTTCTAATTTTCTAATCTTCCGAAGATACCAAATCAGCAACGATTAAAATATAATTTATTCGCTGATTATAATCACTCGACGCCCATATCCGTCTCCCCGCCCGCGCCCGCCTGCACGGCTGCAGCACTGATCTCCCGCGTCCAAGTGTTCTATTACGAAGAGCGGCTAGAAAATTCATTTTCCAATAGATCCATATTACACAAGTGCTGACTAGCCGGTACCCCGGTAACGTTCTTGTGACGCAATTCATGCATATTAATCAAGCACCGCACTATCCACCTGTTCGTACGACGTCGAGTAGATCGTCAAGGGCCGCGGCGCGGGCGTACGGGACAAGAGCTTGGAATTTAACAAAAAAGCCTCACCTCGTACCAACACATTTCTCGAATGACTAGTTTTAATGAAACCTCCTGCAATCTTCGCGCTCCGCTTAATTTACATTCCTCCCCCCCGTCTCAGTTACTCCAAACATAATTTAATAGTCGGACAAATTTTCGCGCCTCCCGGTCCGAAAATACCTCGCAAAGGGAAAATGCAAACGACGATACCAAACTGTGTGCTCGGTCGGCCACGCGGAATCCCACACCCACGACGATCAACTGTAATATCAGCTGTAATATCAGCTGTAATATCAGCATTGGTTGTCATGGCTATGGGGAGCAGCTTGAAAGATTATACAGTTTGTGGGTGAGTCGAGAGACGGTTCGGTCCCGCAATTTGTGGCGCAAAGCTAATGCCATAGATCGTAGGTATCGATATTATATAATCCCTAGTGAAAGCTATTATAGTAATTTGGCTTCCTATCAGAATATCCATCAACTGGGTAAGAGATTACAATATATGACTGACTAGATTGTTGCAGAACCACCTCCTCGGTACGTGATGGGTATGATCCGATTTCCGTACTCATTCGACACGAAATCGGAAACGTTTCGCTCCGTCTTCGAAGGTCGCGGGTCGTCTACTTCGGAGTCGCGTGAAAAAATAATCCCATGAAAAATTAAATCGAATTTTCAGCTTATGTTCGGTACATATTCCCCAGCCGTGGCGAAGGGAGAAGCGGGAGACCGAGATGCTTCCGAGATGCTTCCGAGGGCGGGTCCAAAAACACCCTCGGGACCGATTCGGCTAAATTCTCTCCTCTCCGAGGGGGGAGAGTCTCGGAGAAAGAAAACGAACTCGGAAAGTGTGACCTACAGGTTCGTGTAGATGGTAGGTACGTGTACTCGATACTCACACCTACCGCGAACGGCGGAGTGCTGAGACTGAGACGCGCTGAATTCCGGTGACAATTCAACCGTAACCAAAATTATATTCTACCTAGACTAAATTCATAATCGAATTGGCACCGTCGTCTGGTTCGTATGTAAATATCGTTCTCCATATGTAATGTAGGTAACGGGGACTCCTGCCTGCGTACACGTATATAATCTCGTAATACTCGTCGAGCGATATATTTAAAAATCCAACCGCGTATAGTTACGTGGCCCGAAGAGCCATAGCCGCAGCTTCGTCTTCTCATAATTTATTTCATTATTTTTATCATAATTTCGTGCTCATTATAGTCGTACGCTCTCGGTAACGGAACCGCTCTCGAACATTGCGCAAGACCGAAATGATGCGACTGGGGGGCAGACATTTTTTACCTTTTAAATACCCACCGCTCCTTCTAAGGCACTGTAACATTACTCTTTCGCGCGGGTTACTCGCTGGTTAATTAGGGTACAATTTTTATTAATTGAAGCAGCCGCTCTCCGGTCTTTGTGCGAAAGAAAAAAACGTGGAATGGGAAATGGAAAATGGAAAATGGAAAATGTTTAACATGCGATGCGGCTCGAAATCAGGGCTCCGCCGCGTATTTATCAAAGGTCGGGGGCAGGGGCACGTGTGCATCGATGATGATGGAAAGTCGAGAAAGCATTCGCGCGATCACGTGAGTTCGTGCGCTACGTGTCCCTCGGTGGTACGAAGCCGCGATCTAAAATCAATATGGCGTACGGGGTTGCGCCCGGTGGAGATGGCACGTTGCCCGACCCCTCCATACCTGCCCGAACACTCTATCGTCTATCCGTCCATCGTATCTATCCATCCATCTATCCTACCTGCCAGTTTCACGATTCGCGTCAAATCTGTCACGAAACGTCAATCGATTCGGGAAAAAACTAATCCTCGAAGCGTAGATCTGACCTACGTATCACCCGTTCCCGCTCCTCGACAAATTCAACAACATTTTCCATTAGTTACTTTCGGAATATACTTCTTTTTTTTTTGTCGTTCCAATTTCAATCTTCCAACTCTCTGTTTTGTCTTTTGAGACTGATGTGCGCTGTAAAAAATGTTCTTGTGAACTTCCAACAATGTGTTGGAATTTTTATTCACACATAACAGGAGTCATGAAATCACTTCACATATTTTAGTAAAATTAACTTACAAATGCGATGAATTTACTACACAATTTTGTGAAATTCATACACAAATTCCTATTTTTGCGATGAATGTAGGTTATATGTATAGTAATATTTAAAAAATGTTCATAAATTCAAGGAACATGCGCATAGCGACTCACTTTGCTATCCCAAATTTGTAATTTAATCATTTTTTACATTGTGATTCGTGTGACGATATCTATGAACATCGATACTAAGCAAACATGTAGGTATCGATATTTGGCTACAACTATTGCATTCGATGTTAGCGAATATCAGTTCAATACTTTTCGAATTATTCAAGTAACAAAATCCTAAAATGTGCAATAAAAGTGACAATATCTCGAGTACGGATCAACGGATTTCGATGAAATTTGGTACCATGTGGTTTTTTAGAGGGCTGATCACGAATGTGAAGTCAGTCCTGCTAATTTTCAATTTGGTTTTTTCGTTATGCTGCAAAAAAAAAAAAACCACAAATATTTGGATTTCAATGAAAATTGGTAATGGAACGTTTTTTATACCGCTGATCAAGAATCTGCGGTCAGATTTGCGAAATTCTAGCTGGAAACATAATAAATAACGGGAAGTTCAATGGCTGGCTCATAGTCAGCCCAAACCCGCTTGTGTAAATTTAAATCATTGAATCTTTCGTAATTTGAGTGGGTATCGATTCAATTATCGATACAATTTAAAAAATGTCGCCATCACCACCAGTTTTAGGAGAAGAATGGAAACTCTGTTTCCTCTGACGTGAGCGACGAGATGCGAGCCCTTTAATTCAACTCTCGAATCAATATATCGCTGCTTGTATAAGCCCGCAAAGATCAGGTTAGATTCCGGCGCCACATGGGTCCATCTGTCTGTCTTTATCGGGGCTGCGTAGTCGATCCGCGAACCTGGATCGTGGAGGATTCAATTGGCTTCAGATTTTTCCGGTAGAGGGGTTCCGAATTCGGCCGGGTTGAATATAAAATTGACGTTTCGTCATTTTCGGGATGTTTCATCGGCGGCGTGACACCAAAATCACCGGGTCGCGCGACTACACGCCGGAAGAAATTTTTATTCATGATCCGAGTCCTTACGAAGATGATAATAATATGACTCCTCTGCGAAACCCGGACCACCACTCCGAATTCCCCGCTTCAAGGGATGTAGCCTATATTACCGGGGAAACGTAGTACGTGATGAATTTTAATTTTCTTCCGTTTTCGCGGCACTCACTGTCTCGCCCTCATCCGCTACTTTCGGTAACCGGATTGTTATCTTTCCTCCAAAGGGTGGTTCTGACAAGCTGCCCCCTTCCTCGTATCAAATATCAAGCGCCGGTTGTATCCCGCGGAGATTAGCAGACCCAAATGCGCTTCTTCTTTCGACAATAAAATCGAACGACAAGTTAACGAGGTCGTGATGATACTGACAAAATCGAGAAAATTATGGGAATTCTACCGCTTTCATCCCTGATCTTCGCCGAGGAGGGTGGAGGGAACGGGGGTAGCCGCGTCGCAGTCGCCAAGAAGTCGCCAAGAAGTTCATATTTTAGGCATGCTCCCGTAGCGTAGGGTTGTCAAGCCTCCTGGCAATCTTCGGCGGGTATCGCGTTGCCAGGGTGGCAGAGTGGCGGAGTGTACCCGGGATACGAAGTACACCATCAAAACCAAGAGCACGCCTCTGCCTCGCGTTAAACCTGCCCGAGAGGCTCATTTGAATAAGACGGCAGTTAGTCCTGTTTATGTAGTGTACAGCTTTTGACAAACGATTACAAATTGTCCTCGCGCCCGCGATCCGCGCGGGCTTTGTCACTATTTACTAGTTTACTAGTTTTTTCTTTTCTTTATCCCTCACATAAGTCTCGCCCCTCTTTGTTATCTACATTATTTCACATATTCATCTCCTCCGATATTTCTACCTGTATCGTAGACGGCAACAAAACACGAAGCGAACGGAGATTCCTCAGACGCCCACCCAGCACCGACCTGCAGGCACCCAATCCGCACGTGGGAACGATCGGAGTAAACTCCGTATTGGCTCGAAAAATCGCCTGGATACATCGGCGATTATTGCGAGGTCGTGGTCGTAGGCATTCGGGGTCCTGACTGATGGATTATATCCAAGATCAAGGATAGAGGCGTCAGAGCCGCCTGGAGGAAAACAGGGAAATTGACAAATGGAAATTTTTTCCTGTCGTAGGCTGTAACCCCGAATAATTCAGAGCGATGAATTTCAATGGGGACGTAAGCTTGTTCGTTCTGACCTAGTTTTGTCTTTTTCGACATAAAGGTTTCACCCGAAGATCCCTTTTTTTCTGCTCTCATCCAGTTCCTATTTACTCACGCTATTGACTCTCCGGTCCGGTTGTTTTTATCGATTCTTTATTCATCACGAGCTAGTGTCGCATGATTTCACTAATTCTTGTCGTAAAATAAATTAGCAGATGGTCGACCATCGGTCATTGCGGTCGATAGGAGAGCAGGGCTGAAATTTCGGCTAGTCATTAGCCGTTTAATTCATTCCTGGAGCACGGCTCCGAGACGACACATGGGTATCGACCTCTGGTGCGCGTGGGGACGCCGGGCACCGTTGAGAAGCAGCCGTCCCGGCGCCTGAAAGAGCGTCGGGACGCCTGCGGCGTGGCGCGGGCGGCTCCGGGGTGGCGGTTACATCATCTGATCCATAGGGAGAACCCAGGAAATATGAAGATGCTGCCTAGGTTCGCGTTTCGGCTTTGGCTTTCGCTTTGGCTTTGGCTTTGGCTTTGGCTTTGGCTTCGGGGACGCGACGCGACGCCTAGATATCACTCGTTAATAAAGATCCCATCTGCGCCTGGAAGGTATCCGAAGGCTCGAACGTAATGTGTGTCTACCTTGAATATTCGTTCCAATTTTCATCCTGTTTTTCGTTTTCTCTTCTCATTCGGGACAAGGGTAAGAATGTAACGTCTCCCATTCTTCCATTACACGTTCAAGTCTTCTTTAAATCGGTCTCCAGCTCTAGGCTCATGGCAGAAGTATGCTAATGGAGAAAAGTAACATAGACATGAAGAGCTTGAATTATACAACTCGCTTATTACACTTTGATAAAAAAAAAAAAAAAGAAAGAACGAAAATTGAACCAGCTTCGGGTGTAAGCACCCGGTTCTTCCTCTTCGTATATCAAAGCTGTGACAAACATTATTCAGGCGTGAGAGTTTCGCGCAGTTCAGCGTGTAGTTGCTAGACTCAATTAAACGACTCGTCGTAACACGTGGGTGGAATAGGGGAATAGAGCGCTTTTGGTAATGTAACAATAATTGCCGCCGTGACACCGTGTGAAGTGGAAGGTGTAAAGTTGCGTCGGCGTATTTATACAGAGTCCTTAATGGTACGAAGTTATAATGATTAAACAAAAGTTATCGTATAATTGGGTCGGGATCGTTGCGCAGGTTTCCTATACGGATTTTGCGTTCGTTTTTTCTTCTTTTTTTTTCAACTCCTCGACGAGTGAATCGAAACGCATCCACGAGCTCCAGACTCGACGTACGCGCAGGCGTGATAAGAGACGAAATCTTGGTGGAAGAAACGAATCAAAGCAAACAAATTGGTCCCTGTAATAAATGTTGACTGGAAAGGACGATACGATGGGTTTAAGGCCGGGCTAGAGCATTGTTTGTAAGTTGGACGTAAGTAATAACAGTTGTCGGTCGACGCCAAGCATGAAACTCGATTGTTGTAAAGCCTTTATGACGGCGATAAAACGGCGTACTTTTCTGCCACAGGTCGCGAGGATTGAGGCGAGACAAAATACGAGAGACGAGAGACGAGAGCTGTGGTAACTTTGTAACGAAATAAGCATCGAAAAAATCGAATTTAAACTTTTTAAAGCTGTTTCCCCGCCCTCTTCGGTTATCGTCGCCTCGTCTAGCCTCGTAGATACTCGTAGATACGCTGTGTCGACGAGTGATCTTTATTTTCGGATTTATATGTAGAATCGGATTGAATTTGAATCGGGGATAGGAAATTAG
This sequence comes from Euura lappo, assembly GCA_018257835.1. Taxonomy (NCBI): domain Eukaryota; kingdom Metazoa; phylum Arthropoda; class Insecta; order Hymenoptera; family Tenthredinidae; genus Euura; species Euura lappo. The sequence continues at coordinate 122,457 of JAEUYN010001915.1, forward strand.
GGTTAAAAACACACCGGGCCTTGTAACGGATTTCTATTTAAATAGAAAACCAATTGAGAGTTTCCGGAACTCGGTGTATAAATTGTTTGAGAAACATCAGACCACACAATGGGAGATTTTGTATTCGGAACCGAGAACGCGCGGACTCCCTGGCTGCAATCCTCTGATTTTCTTATTGGTTTTTAAATCGTCGTAAAGTGGAATTGTTTGGAACCGTTTCAAATGGAATCTACGGGCGGTATAAAAATTTCATTGGCACGCCCACGCGACCATTGTTAGACTCCCGGTGGAACGTGGAACGTGGAACGCCTATGGTTTTCACAACTCGCAACGACGCGTATCGCGTATCCGAAATTGCGGATTTCATACGTCCTCGCGGGTCTCTTGATAAATACGTTTCCGCTTCGCTCCGACCTCCCGAGCCTCTTAACACGTTGTTACACGCGTTTCTTTCACTTCTAGGCTTCTCTCGGTAGTAAATAACTCGAACTGCAGCGGCAGCAGCCCCCGGAGTGTGAGAAATGGTTTATTCTCACCACCCCGAAACCCCTCGCTGCATAATACGATGAAACGTCGGAATAAAATCTATTTAAAAAGGATATTCACCGCTGCAAAATGGCACTTCGTACGAGACTTTGCCGAAGTAACTGCCGCTGTAACCTCGGCTGTAACCTGAGTGAAGTGGCAAGTATTCGCAGCACCGGGAATGGAATTGCCCGAGAGTTTCAACTTGTACGTCTACCTGGAAGAACATCTCCAGTTCCAGTTCCAGTTCCAGTTCCAGTTCCAGTTCCAGTTCCACTCGCTCCGTCCCCAGGGATAGATTCGATCGACCTGGTTGGACACCGCTTACAGGTAACCGAGCCGGCGAAGGAACAAACTGCGGGAGAATGACTCCGCGGCTTAAAACTTTCAGTCGGTGTCTGCGCTCCGCTCATTTTTTAACTCTTTTTCCGAGACGGTCGATGGATGCGTGATAAAAGTTCGAGAGCCTGATAATTCGCTGCGATTTCGGAGGGAGAGGCGCGGCGGTCAATTGGCCAGATACGTCGGTAAGCGGCGATCGAACCCCGCGACCCTGTTTCCTCGGTAGAACCTCGAACTCTTCGATTTTCCGTTTTAATTGGTCGCCGAACGATTCGGAGTTGCGCCAAGTACGAGGACGAGAGCTTTCCTAGCTGTTTATTTATTCCGTCCGCATTCGGGAACGGGAGCTGTAGGAAGTCCTGGTTAATCGTAACCCCGTTCAGCTCGGGGGACAATTTCCAGAGAACTTAGCCTCTTTCTCTCCGGCAATCCTCGTCGCTCCGTGTGCCAGTTGCGAGTTCGTTTCGACGATGAGAAACTTCTAGTCGCCGTAGGTGTTTGCTGATCGTCCGTGGTCTAATACCGCCGAACTACCCGGTGCTGGGTGCTGGGTGCTGGGAAAAAAAACATCCATTCGGTAAAGAGAAAAAAACACCGAACCTCGACTAACTGCGGGAAGAGGTTTTTTTCTGCTTCGTCTCTTTCTTTCGTTTTTCAGTTTTTATATTCACGGTTCAAAATTTCCGAGCATCACCCTAGTTTAGACAGATGGACCAAATAAAAGACCCGAGTTTACATTTGCCGAGGGAGAGAAAGAGGTGCTTCAACAAAATGGAAGGGAGCAGAGTAATATACACACACACCTCTACATTACAAACAATCTCCCAAGTACGCGGAATTAAAACTCTTCACTCTACTTCCATACTTCCACACTCGCTGGTCCATTACACGCCCCTCGACTCGTCGATTCATTTCTCCTCGTATGTGGCGACGCGGATCAACCAATTTTCGTTATAATTGAGAAATTGATCGTACCTATACGTGTATCGAGCAACTTGTTGAGCGACACGTGGCATCGACTAGAACCGAACCAGAGGTGACTAAAATTAATTGGTTGAATCGGTAACCGGGCCAAGGTGTACGCTCGGTGTGTCTTTCGCGGCTATGACTTCCCGGTGCGGGTGTTCCTTCTTTCTCTTCTTTATTGCGCGGAAGGGAGAGCGGAACTCTGCCCCGCGGTCACGTCCCGAACCCCGATGAAAAATCCCGGAGCTCCGGGTCTCTCGGGGCGAAATGCTTACCGGGGCGTGAAAAACCTGCCGTATGTAGGCCAGGGCGCAGGGTGTTTCGTTTGAGAGAAAAAAAAAGACCAGCAATCGTTGACTGATTGATGCAAGGGTGCCCGGAAGAAATCAGGGACTGGGTCAACCCTAACGACGGACGTTAAGGTCTCCCGGAGTGCCGGGACACGTGAATCTCCGAAGGATAACGAGATTTTCGTATTCTTTGCACTGTCGAAAGGTTCATCGATATTCTAATGCCTTTTTTTTTGTGTTTTTTTTTTTCATCATTTGATACTTCTATAGGTACGGTAGGAGTACTATTGTGTTGACGTATCGATATCGGCCCTGGCTCTTCTTTTACTGACGTAATACGGCATACGGATATATGTAGATACGCGAGTTCCCCACGGTACAATACCGCAAGGTATATCTCGAGACGTTATGTACCAATAAGATGCTGTAATATTACCCCACCGCATGACTCTGCCGCGGGATGCGATCTATAGGAAATATAGAATACGGGAATGTAAGGAATTCAAAATAGGAGGAAAACGAGCTTTCAGAAAAGCCGATAAAACTGCGGCGCGTCCACTTGAAAAACCGACTTTTTTCATACACCCTCGTTATATTCATCGATTGATTCCATCTAATGTCCTTCTTCAACGCCGAATGCGGTAACGCAAAGTGCAGAGGGTATTCCCTACTCCCGCGTATTCTCCCGGCTTCCGAGTGGCAGGACGTTGGAACCGCAGGGAATTTAGCGAAACCCTGGATTTCAATTTTCGCCGGGTCGGTGGAACAGGCGGACCTCGCGTTCTTCGTTAGTATTTCCGCCCCCTCCGGGTCGGCGCGGTCCTTGGCACGTCGTTAGAAAGACCAGGAATTGCGGGAACAACAGCGCGAGGAGCGAAGAACGAAAAACGAGGGACCATCTTGGCTATCTGCCTTCCGCTGAGTGATCTGGGATTCGGTCGAATCCTCGGTTACAAATTTTTACCAGCGCCAGAGCAAACTTGCGCTAAAATAGAGCTAAAATAGAGCCGACCCTCTTCTTGGAGACCTTCCAAAGTGCTCCAGCATCCCGTCCTGCACGGGTCTCTTCGTTCCCCCTTCGACGCGACCGCGCGAATACTCGAATAAAGTTGACGCGACGTAAAACGTAAAACGTAAAACCTAAGGTGGAAACTTGATCCACGAGGATAACGTATCGTGTGAAACAAGGAGCGCAAAAAGGATCCGGCAGTTTTTAGAGAGCCCCTCGGTAATGTTATGAGACCGCGAGTAGGTAATCGTTGTCAAGTTTTTTTCGACGTCGCCAAGAACACGCGTGACGGCATGGCGCGGGCGGTAGATTCGAGTCGTGCACCGCACCGTACACACTGCAGAGGGTAAAGGTAAAATGTGCAGAACGGTGGCTGTGTACTTGAGTACCATGTGATATCGATTGCCCTACATAAACTCGCATCCAGCTGAGCTAAGCTAAGCCTGAATACTACCAGCGACCGGTAAACTCTTCACCTGGCGCCGCACCGCATCTCGTCCAAGTTTATCGCAGTGCTTAGCAAACCAATGCGCGACACTCATTGCTCGTCGTTCGTTGGAATCGGTAACACCCACGCCAGCTCCCTGTCTCAATTATCGAACCTTGTTCAAGAAATGTTCTAGATTCTGGGACTACAAGTTTACACGGTGATAGGCCCACTCGACTCAGCCCCAACCTCCGGTACTCTTAACGACCGAAACTTCCTCGCGGTAATTAATTGTCATCGTCAAGGCCTCCGGCCGACTTTGAATCAGAGCTTATCTATCGATATCTATCCTCGGGCTATACCTGTTGTTCCGAGGGCTTCCCTATTCCACACTTGGGGAGATGGTAGGAAAAAAAGAGAACGGAATGGGAATAGTTGGGTGTATATATATATAATTCCTGTTGAGATAATGGAAGGACGTATTTACGCAGCGTGTGTATAAAGCCCGTTTGTTCCTTGGTCACAGAATCGGCTCGACTTCCTCCGGGTTGAGAGAATTTAACGAAACGAGATAGGCCTCGGTGGAATTTCGAATCGGCTAGCGAACGAAGTTGGTTAAGAGCTAACTGGCGTTCGATTTGGTTTAAGAACGTGTCACAGTTGGTTGGCGTAAGAGGCATAAATCTCGTGGCGTGATATATATCTAGAATCTCAGATCTCGGATCTTGGATCTCGAATCTCCGCTGGATCTGAGATCGGTAAATCAGGATCTACTTTCACCACGTCGTAAACACAATCAGAGATTGTAATTTTGAATCTGTATGCAACCTAGGGAGAGGATCCTACAGCCAATCAGGTGGCTATTATTATGGAGATTACGTCATAACCGGTATTAGTTCATTATCACAGCTACACTCCCACGTATATCTGTAACTATCGGCGGCTTCGTCGCCGTCTCCGTCTCCGTCTCCGTCTCCGTCTCCGTCTCCGTCTCCGTCTCCGTCTCCGTCTCCGTCTCCGTCTCCGTCTGCGTCTCGCGTCGACGTGAGGATCCTCCGGGAGGTTTGCATATCGGTGCGAAAAAAGGGTCAAGTTTCCCCGCGGCTCGTGATTCTTTTTCATCAAATCTGGGATTGTAAAAGTGTTTTTGTTTATCGGTTTATCTAATTCTCCCCGACAGGGGGGCGGATCAGATTTGAATTTAGAAACGGTTCGTGCCTGCCGTGAGGTATAGACGTGAGCCGGGGAGTTATGGACTGATTCGACACTTTGGTGCCGGGGACGTCGGGAATGGGACAACTTCGTATTCCAGTGGTGTGTGCGACAACCCTGTTACGGTAGTATAGCCTATCCCTCGGGACTCGTCTCCCGGTGCGCAGGTTTCTCGACTCTCCTCTTTATTCCTTATACCTTATACACCTTATACCGTGTCTCTTATCCACAGTCTCCGGTCTCCGCGACTGCTGCAGGACTCCTTTAGGTATACCTACCTACAACCCCTGGGTCCCCGACATCGCCGCGACATCAGGAATTTCCCTCTTACAAAGCGAACCATCCCCATTCCCGTTCACGGTATAACCTTGGCCAAACTTGCGCCGGGTGTATAACCGCGGGGAGATAATTCACCCGCGGGATCTCGCCATCCCTTTCTCTTCCTCTTTCCTCTTTTCTCTTGTCCCCCTTACCGCTTATCCGAATATTTTAAACCCTTATTCGAATACCGGTAACAGATAACGTGCTCGGCCAAGATAAAATTTCACCGCGTAAATTCAGCAGGTTTACCTACCTATAAGGGGCGGCGAAGGGGCGAAAAAATAACGCCAAAGCTGTTATACCGTGTTGGTATACTTTCCTTCATTTTTCTGTTCTAATAACGAAATACTTCTCGTTCTACAGGATTTTCTCTACGTTGTTTTATCCCCCCAACAATCTCGACGGAAAAGTTTGTCGGTTTCAACGCTCGTTCCGAACTGTCCGTTCAATTTTGTTGGGGATTAAGGTTTTCCCAATATCTAATCGTCCCGGGTGCCGATATTGATCCCGCCGTCACGGCTATCCCCGATTATTGAAGGTTTTGTTTCGGGTTTGCCGCGGACTCGACGTATATCTCGCACCCTTAGAGGCCGGGAAATCAACGCGATCGTAAAACGAACGAATGGCCGAACAAATACTTCCGTATAGGTATCCGTATCATTTCACCCGTAACAGATTTTTCAACCACGAACGGAAGATTCCGCGAACGCTATTCCACATACCTCGTACCCGCGCGGTGCCGTGCGGTTTCGCATGGTTCCGGGAACAACAACGATCAGGAAAAGGAAAATAAGAGGAATTAAAGGGGATCGGGTTATCAATGGCAACGGTGATCCATCTCCGTCCCGTACGAATCAGCGGGCGATCGAATGCAACAGCCACAAGCTTTCTGATAGCCGGGAGGATCTAGTCGAACTGTTTGCGCCCTGATTGATGCATTGTTAGAACGCGAATTGACCTTCTACGTTGCGTCCAGCTTTTGTTCCACGGATCGGCCTCGGGGATATCAATCCAATACCGTACGAGCGCGCGTTGAGGAGACGACGAAGCTCACGGGCTCGTGTCTAAAATTCAAATTCAGATTCAAATTCAGCGAGCGCGGTGCCGCGATGCCGCGATGCCGCGATGCCGCGATGCCGCGATGCCGCGATGCCGCGATGCCGCGATGCGGAGCTCGCCGAAATCAGGCGCATCATGCTTCCGTGAACAACGCGCGGGGTTATGTACGGATGATCGATAATGGAAATTTCGTTACATAGATAACGATGTACAGAAAAGCCTCGTGGTTCCCACACCACCCCATTTTCTTATGAGCCTCCGCTCCTGCAGACAACGCGTTCTTCATATTTTCACAGGGTACGTCCAATCGTTCGGGCGGAAAAGTTGAACGTTTCTTGAATATTTAACAGGGACTCCGCCATCTTTATGTTTACCGTATTACCCGGTTACCTATTCTTTCTCTCTCTCTCTCCTCTCGCTTTCTCATCCCCTACAATTTCCAGATTGGGGTATTTTTGTGAATATCCTCTGAGGCGAAACACCCCAATGCGTGCGTGGTCATAGTTTTTAACACCCTGCACAGTACACATATAGCTTTCGGCGACGAACAAAATTTCGTGTGATACTCCAATCGTACCTTGTAAAAGTGCCTAAATTTCATCGGACGAAGCTTTATCTGTGGCAAAATATGGATATCTGATTTCGTTGAACGGTTCTTCGAAAGTTGCCGCCGCGATTGTCCGCAAACGGTGGATATATTCGGAGCACTTTGTTAGTGACACGGGCAGGAAGAGGTGGGTGAACATCGGCTGACCGCGTCGCGAAGGTCCGGTCGTTGGATGTATTCGTAAAATTGCACGAGTAAAGGACCCACGACTGGACGTAGAGATGACTTTGACTCCGTTGGGAGGGTGTTTACTTTGATGCGAGGTAAAGGATACGTTCGCAAACTGCTTTCGCGAGACTCCCACGAACCTGGTCTGTTCCAATCGTGTGGTTTTTCCGCTAGCAGTCAACCACTCAGACAGAATGGTGGCTCGTTACGTAGGCTCGGGGTATTTTATTGCACCGGAGAAAGCGAAACCCGAAAATGCCGAATGAAATGCGGAATGCGAAAGCGAGAGAGAACCGAACGATAGATAAACGAAACGACTGAGTTCTCGCACGAAATGGCTCAACTTAGATACGAGCCTGCGATAAATTCGCTACCTCGGACCTGGGAAGATATTCGACGATTCCTTTACATAATTCTCTGTCGTTCGCCGTTCGTAGATAACTACTCTATCCCCCTTCCCATGACCGGTCGATTGTTTTTATCCGAATCTACCGCGTGGAAAATAACTATTCGTAACCGACTGTCAATTTTTATTTACATGCAAGCCGGTCCCGCTGCGTCGACGGTTTTATCCGCGGTTTCGACTCGCACAGAACAGAAGTACTGGAATAAAAAATGAGAATAAAAAAAGAATCGGTAGTTCTTCGATCTGGGTATCAGTCTGTCGAACAACGTCATGTAGAAATACCGGAAATCCATCGGATCAAATATATGCGTATTTATACTCCCGCAATACGATCACACTTCTTCAGCTATTCGCTCTTCATACGATGCGACGGCGGATACACGGTGTGAAATTCAATTCAATCAAAACATGAAGGACATAGCGCTTAGTTTACTCGAAGCTCAAATGTGTCGATCGTCAAGCACATTACGCACGAAAACCGAGGAATGTTGAAAGTGTGAATATTTCTAGGTCGAGGGGTAGAAGGAGACCCGTGACCGAGGAAAATTTGTGACGAATCCATAGAGCTTGAGAGGGTAGGGGGCGAGAAATTTTCCTCCGGAGGGTGAAAATTTCCACGTTAGGGCGTATGAAAAAAGTCGTGCTCACAGATCCGAAACGATTCGTCCTTGTTTTCCAGTTCTTTAAGCAGGAAAAAGGTTGCGAAATTATTGACCGATCGAGGTCTCCCGGTTCGCGGAATGGCAGCCAGCAGCGCATCCCGTGAGAAGCCGACAATGAGGGCAGCGCGGGGGTGGTTGGGGGTGGTCGAGGGTGCAGGGCTACACGTTTAGCTTGTTAACCTTTAAACGGGCGGAGTTTAACCGTGACCGTTTCTACCGCCGGCATTCTTCGCGCCGCGGCGGGGTTTCGTTATGTCGAGCTATTTCCGCGGCGTGCAATTCGTGTCCGACGGCGACAGCCACTCAAAGACGTTGACAGTAAATCTTGGATCTTCCTCGTGAAACAATTGTCCCGGTCACACCGTTACCGCGAGGTGATGCCGCCCGGACAATACATAAGCCGCGCTTTGCGGGGCACGTTTCGCCGCATTTATCTAGATGTATCTTCCAGTTCGGTGCGAGGCAGAAATATTGGTGAGGCCGCCCTCTCGGCGGAGTACGAGGGAGGGAATTGACATCGCTTCACCCCCGAGCTCACTCCACCCTCGCCTCTCCAGCCTATTCTCATTTTTCACACACACGCCCGCTTCAATCAACCGGCGAAGCTATTAATTCGCCAAAAATCACTTGATCCATTTTCATCCTTATTTCACGTCAACCTCTCGCATCATACGTCAATGTATAATACCGTAACCTATATACTATAGAGTATTATAGACAATGGATTGTTATTATTATCGTCACGATTTATCATTCTTTTTTTCTTCTTCTCCTAATAATGGGATTTCCTTTTATCCTTCGATCAGCATATACCCAGATTACGTTCGGTGGACGAATCATAACCCACATATGCAGCGAACCGCGGGTACTCGGTGAATTTTTTTTACACCCGCTCGTCATCGCCATCTGACCGAGGGCATTATCACAAAGGGATCTCCTCGCGAGGCTCGTTCGACGATCCGATTAGCTATGAAAGTTTACTTTTTTATTTCCATTCGCTACTGCTCCCTGTTTTTTTTTTTTATCGTGTATCGCAGAATTTGTCCCGCGCCGTGGTAATCTAATCGAGCGCTAAATAATACGAGCAATGGAATATAACATTTTCTCGAGGATTCTGGATTAGTGAATCGGGACGCGGCACACGGATAATCGCCGCGGTCACGGTGTGCGTGGGGAAAACGGAACGAAGACACGCGGAACCCTTTCGCCCCGACATCGCCGCGTATCGCGTTGCTTCCCGACGCGGTACGTCAGCGCTTGATTGATCCACGTCGAGCCACGTGACCGGTTGATCCGCCAATCGGATTTCGGTCCGTGTATTTCGGCGGCACGAGACTACCCGCGACGCCGGGAGTCTGCGAGGCGCCCCCACCGCGAGGATAGAGCATAAAAAATCCATAGATTGGTCATTTGTCAAAATTAGAATTGTTTCAATCGGAGTTGAGTATAGGGTGAATTCGATCAGTGGCGATCGCGGCAGCGATACGCGGAAAGGAGGCTCCATTATCCTGTAATTTGGCAGATATATCGGTCCGCTCAAGTGATTCCGAGAGGCTATTATCGGCAGTACGCGAGATATGATATGGCAAAGCGATAGTACCTACCCCGGATTATAGGTGTCCGTACAAATATGGATTTATAAACAAGCGGCGATATAGGGCGGCAGCCCGACCTCTGGCGTCTGGCCTTTGGTCGCGGGAAGCGAGTCCTCGATTTATCAAGAAAATTAGGACGTACGCGTGGACCTTGATTAATGGAGCCGGGCCTAACAATAAGCCTGGAAAATCTATTTTTTAAAACCTACGTATTACGGCTGCCGATATCCCTTCGCCCTCGTTACAGTCACGTACGCGTACGCAAGTACCTATGTCATGTCAGGGTTGAGTTTATCGAGTTCCTTTTTTTTCGTTTTCAACATGTTATCAGTTGCCGTTCCAGTGAGTCAAGTTTTTCAATTCCCTCAATTTCTTATTCAGCGTATTCGAAATACATTCGAGACACTGAAATTAGTTTGGAAATATTGAACGAATTTATGAAAATAACTCGTCTATAAGGACGGAATTCCGTCCTCTGTCCTCGTATCTAACGAGAGCCAATTTACTGATAATTTTCAGTCCACAATACACGTGGGTATATGTACCTATATGAGGCGGTGAATCTAGGCTGAACTAAAATAGATGATCGGGTCAAAGTGTAGTCGTGTACTCGTGTAGTGGGTATTTATAAATCTATAGGTAGGTACAGCAGCTGGGTCGAGGTCCGAACAGAATGTCGGATAATCTTAATGAGGGTAAAAAAGAGATCAGCGCGTAGTTCAGAGTCGGCGACAATCTCGATGCCGGACTCTGTTTGCCGCGAATCCGAGATAGCGGTGCGGGTGGTAGATACAAAGTTCATCCATCCCGCGAAACCCTGAAGGTCTTGCGGATGACGTCAGGATGTCTGCGTTGCCGTGGAAACGCCAATCAATGGGTGAAATTGCATTTGCGTTCGCCCGCTGCATCGGAACCCAGAGAATCGAAGACTTGAACTTTCATAGTTATGCATACCTCCGCGGAATACCCGAGGATTATTCATAACCGTGCGGCGTCTATATAACAGCGTCCTCGCGGCACCTCGAACGATGCCTTCGAACACCGAGTCAATCTGAGTTAGTCGCCGAGGAACAAATTCCAGGTGCTGCATCCTCATTATTAGCATTTTCATTTTCATTTTCATTTTCATTTTCATTTTCATTTTCATTTTAATAACGAAGCACGGAGGAACCTACCGCGTGCCGTGAGCGCGAGGAAAAAATACGCCCGTGTTAAAACTAATTCGGGTAGGCTAATTAGTAAAGCCTTGGGACGGTGATTTTTGGCCAATTAAAAACGTGTCCAAGAGTCTGCTCGAGAGTCCAAGAGACCGGAGATGGGTGGATGTCGCGGAACTTCCAGGCGCCGCCTCGGCGACGAGGGCATGTAGGACGAGGGTACGTAGGACGAGACGCGTCGAATTAGCACACAATAAACCATAAAGTGGCTTTTTCATCTTTTTTCTCCAGTTTCTTTCGGTCCACCGCAACAAACGAGGTCTCATGTCCTTCATCCTCGGTCGCTGGTTGCACTCGGGCACGTGGTCAAACGTTACGTTACGTTACAGCACTCTTCAAGAATGCAAAAGCAGCTCGTCTCGTGTATTTTTAAATTCTTCATTAAGCACTTGTATGAATATTACTGGCTACTTGGCCCTCGGCTCTTGCCCCAATATCGCCTCCAAGGTCTCAAAAAGAATTGTACAGTCGGGCGTTGCAGCGAAACTGGGTCTTTCTCTCGCCCTCGTGTAATATATAGTATGGGTGTATAGAACTATGGAACCATAGAACTGCACAAGGACCGGGCGTCAACGCGACGCTTCAGAATATAAACTGTAAAGTAACTTCTAATCCCACAACAAAAGTTTCCCTTCCATCCAGGAACCCTGCCCCGGTCAGTTGAGTCAGTCGAGTCGGTTCAGTCAGAGTCTTGATTGAGCCGTAGTCGCGTGAAAATCGATTTGGATTAACAACCGAGACCGAGGCTCTTTGGGTTTGGGCATTGTATGCAAGCAGTAGGCACACTCTACTCTCACCGACTACGTGCGTCGTCTTTCCTTGCGAGCTTTCCCTCATTCCTCCTCGTTCCACTTCCACTTCGACTTCGACTGTGTGCGAGTCCTTACTCCTTGGAGATAAAGCAGAGTCTGCGGGGTAATAATTTATTTAAACCTTTTCCCGTGGACCGTACCATAAATATCACTGATCCATCCCATCGACCTCGGCGACGCTTATTCTCCCGCGGTTCAATAGCCGAGGGTCATATCATTATGTTCGATAATCGACATCTCGATTCGATGGGTGGTTTATCGCCGGCTCTCGACTTGACGCTCTATGGATTTCTGCTCGGTGGCGTAGTCGGTAGTGGGTAGTGGACATAGTGGATGTAGTGGATATAGCGGATGGCGGGTAGTAGATTCGAGAGGAAAGAATCACCCCTGTGATAGAACAGCCGTTATACGCGAACATCTATCGGATACACAGGGATATCCTACATAATAAATGTTATATACACAGTGCAGAAGAGGAACGGATCTATATAGGTATACGTGTATAGTTGGCTTTCGCATTCAAACCTCGGTGTTTGCGCCCGCGTACTATTGTGTCGCGTAGAATCCTTGCCAAATGGTCCAGGCTATGCAGGTATACGAACGGCCTGTCACAGCTAACGCCGAGTCTAAGCCAAAAGCTGTAACAGTCTTTGTCTTTTTTGCATTTTTACTTCAATTTCTGCATTTTTCCCAAACCGAGTGCGCGCCGAAATCCCTTCTAATCCCGTTTTATTCTATCAAGATCGAACCGACCGGTCGAGAGTGCGGGATAAAATGTTTTTTCTCTACCCGGTAGCAGTTGGTTACCTAAAAAACAGTTTGCAAAGTAGAGAAAAAAAAGTTAATTGCCCAACGCGCACTGGGGAACTAGTCGCGAGCATCATCGACCCCAAGTGTATAATTGTTGCTACCATTGTTACTGCCATTATTTGTACTTGACAATTTTTTTTATTCCTACCTCCACGCGATTAACTTCATTGTTATATCCTTCGCTATTCATCGTTGCGCGCTATGTGACTGTTTGTCGGTCAGTTTCGCAGTCAAGTTATCCCCTACTTTTGCTGTATCGTCTGGTTTTAAGCCTGGTTTTTCCACCCCTGGCCCAATACTGGTCCGAGATCGGTACAGAAATTGGCCAGGTTTCATCACCGTCGTTTGGTCAAAGCTTGGTTGCTGAGAGTGGTTCAGCGTCAGCCGAGGTAAAAGGAAAAGGATTCCAAGGATTTTACGTTCTCGGGTCCTTGCAAATATTATCTGAAAATTTGACGTGAAACTTTTTGTTGCGACTCTTGACAAAGTTTAGGAAAGTTTAGGGGAATCTTTCGAACAGTAACATTGGTGTTATAGAACCTTTTTTTCAGAAACTGTTTACTCAATCAGTGGTAAGGGTTTTCGGAAAAGCTACTCACCTACTCACCCACTCACGAATTCCACAGTGACCCACCCCGTTTCTCATTCAGGCTGATTAGTGTTGAATTTAACAACATATAGGGTGGACACTGCACAATTATGTCAAGTATTGTAATGAAATTTTACTCCATTTGCACACCAACTTTCATAAGATTATGAATAATACCTGATGCAGAGGCCTGTGTTTTGTTCAACCAAAAGAGTGACCAATACTGCAGGGCCAAGATCGATAGCCAAGCTACGAACCGATGTTATCATTCCGGAGTTTTACCAGGTTTGGCCCAACAATGGGAGCTAGATTTGGTCCAGAGCTGCAGCGGGGCTGAACCACTTGTGAAACCCCTACCTGGGGTGTCAAGTTGAAGCGAGATAAAAAAAAAACACGGGCAAAAAAAAAGAAACGAGCAAATATTTAATTCCACTTGCAGCAGAGGTACATACATACCTACTCGCGATAAAAAGTAGAAATCATTTCTTCGAACCTGACCCTAATAGTAGTAGGCACACGGCGCCTCAGACACTGCAGTCAGAGCCGTTAAAGCCCCGCTATCGCTGAGCACACATTTCACTTCTTATCGTAAGATTTTAACATCTCTCGACATTTTGCTCGACGACCAGAGTCCTTCGTTCTCGTCGTAAACCTATTTCCAATTATGATGGCGTATCTGGTTCGAATAGCTGGTCAAATCGGTTTTTGCTATTTGTTTCAGCCGACCGTCCGCGAGTGCTCTTTGATTGGCCCAGGGAGCTCTTCAGCCTCCAGGAATTCCCGAAATGACCGTATCCAGAGGTGTGTTGGTACGTGTAACAGATGATGAGATACATATAGGTATAGTATAGGAGACCGAGGAGGCTAGACCGAACCCTTTTAGGAGACGTCACTCGGTCGAAGCAAGGGTTCGCTCTTTCGGTCGCGGTCATCACTGATTTCCACATCCCTGACAAATCCCTAAGACGTTTTGTGATCGGTAGAAAAGCCTTTTAGGGAATATGATAGCTATGTAGAACGCGGTTGCCTCCATTCCACTCGGTTTTAAATCGTTCTCAAATTCCTCAAGCGATGAATCACCCGTCTCTCCTCTCCATCCACCTTCAAATTTTTCAACGAGGCACCTGTGATCGTTTAAACGCGTTACATTTAACACCGCGCGAACGAATATCAGCGCAGACTCTACAAACTCCGGGTTGACAAGAAGTATTCTATCAATTTAGTTTTTGCGTCCCACCCCGGGGATCCCCCTGCACCTGCTCTTCGCCTCTCGTTCTCATTCTCATTCTCGCATAACATTTTCGAGCTCCGATAGTCCCGTCGCGTCGCTGTCGTTTGAGAGAGGGCTTATGTTAGTCCGACGTAAGATTTGACGAGCCGAGGTCTCCAGCCCTCCGAAAGGTAGGGGTGGAATTAGAAAAAGCCTGTCCGTCCATCCCTCGGTCATCTAGTCGGGATTCCCTGAACCGGGTTCTCAAGTATGTATACATAACTAATAATCGAGCCAATACGCTCCTCCGGGTGGGACTGACCTACACAATCAAAGCCCTTCATGGTCGCGGTCGTAATTATTGCGGGAACCGGTGAGTGGCGACGACTAGAACCTCCGCTACTTCGCTCAGGAATTCACCGGGCTTTTTGTCCCTTTTGCCGAGGGTCCCCGGTCGCAAGGCGCATTGCTATTTGCCGCAGTACCGCGACTCGGCTTGTAAAACGTTTCGCACGCGCCATTGTGACCGGGGCCCTTTTTTTATTGTTAGAATATCGACAGTCGACACCTTGCGCGGGGACACTCTTGGGGTGTGGGTAAAGGCATAACAAGTTGAACAGCCTCGAGGCAGCGTCCAAGTATCGGTGTCGGTGCTAAACATCTCAAGGGACTGACGGACCGTTCGTCTGCTTTTTTCGCTCGACGGAATAAAGGAAACGAGACAGAAAATGGCGGGAGATAATGGGAGGAAGAGAAAATCCAAAGTCTGCGCGGCCCAGGTGACTTTACTGACTTTCCGCGTCTTATACCTACTCATCTACCTGGGGGCTCGGACTACCAGGTAGACGAACAGGTTCATGCCGAACGTCCGGGAAGACTGCCATAGGGAATCGAATAGTTTCCCGGAACAGCGAACGAAAAGGCAAATTTTCTTTTGTACCCACCGCGCTGGTCCCTCCTCGTGGGTTATACAAGGGAAAAACTTGTCCTGGCCTCCATAAACAACGGACCGTTTGACGCGCCAGCGATTCAGCCTTTTATTTCAAAGAATGTGAAAATAACTAGAGGACCCCGAAGGATATCATTCAGTAAATTTTTCTTTTTTTTTGTGGGAAAAAAATATTTCGTTTCTCTTGCACCGTTCAGCTTCGTAAGAATTATTGATGGTCTCAGTTACCCTCGATTTATACCTACCCTGCCTACACGGTCGAGTTATCTCGGAGTTGTTTCACCTATAATCCCTTCAACGCCGCGTCAAATATTCATAGACGAACAGTCAAACATTTGGGGGATACGGCACTGCCGCCCATAAACATATCAAGTTCTGCTCGCTGGTTTTTGGCCAGCTTTTACTTGACTCGAGTCTGCTTTACTCGGCGTTTATACACCGCGGCGTACGCGTACGCGCGCGTGTACCGAGACTCCTGCAATCTGTTCAACTTACTTTACGAGCTTTAATATCACCGAGAGGAAAGTTGGATACGCGGTTTTAAATATTTATGCAGGCTTTTTCAAGACGAACGGTACTCTGTCGGAGCTGATGTCGAAAAATATACTCGAGCTCCGGTCAATCGTTGACGCGATTAACTGGAACGAGGTTGGTAATTGGCTCGAGAACTCTTCTCTATTTTTCCAGCTTCTCGACTTTTTCCACTTCCCACTTTTCATCTCCTCGTTTTATTATGAAAATCAACGTAAATTCTACCGGGAAATTTCCCGCCCCCGGGCGATCCGCTTTATTTGAGGTAAAATCCCGACACAATTTCGCTGTATGGAAATTAATTGAACGAGAACTCGAGTCGCAGTAATTGCGTCGCATCTTGAAATTAATAAAGCGATGTAAAACGGGCGTCGATTATCTCCAGAGAAGTTAACGAGATGTCGCATCGGGTGTAGCTTCATCGATACCAGGGTTCATTTATCAATTATGAATGAATATATTTTTAGAATGCGTCGTCGCGTATATTATAATTCATAACATTCATAACATTCATATCTCGACCGTTGATAGTGGAGGCTTTAACTGCTCGATTAATAACATCTAATTGAAATCCGAAGGCTACACGCTGCTCCAGAGAGAACGAAAATCCTTGTTTTATCTATAGGTAATTAATAGGCAATGAAGAACCGAAAATGGAATCTGATCAGAGAATCAAGTCTTCCGAACAGTGGCTATTGCCAGCCTGGTAATTACTGCCGAGTATCATTATAGGTCGAATATTTATGTCTTTTATTTACGGCGAGGACACAGTGTATGCAATTACGATTCATGAACTTTTTTCTTCTCCCACCGATCGCCGCTGACTTGTACAAATTGATTGAATTCATTTTCCAACGCTTATCAACCAGATACGGGCTAGGTACTCAACCGCGCGCCCCCGACTCCCGACCATCTTCAACGGCTCGATAACGGTAATTGAAACATTGAATTTTACCAGTATTTTGACACGTTCGTGACACGTTCTCGATTGTCTTTCGTTTCTGATGTAAACACGTCGTCGAGTTAATTTTTACACAGTACAGATATATAATTATCCTGTGATTCGTTATCTTATCGTATGATTTACATGACCGAGGGTCAAGTTGTGGTTCAAGTACTTACGAGAATCAATTGTAGCCTTTCCATTTCGACTATAGAAAAATCACTCAACTTTGAGTCACAAAATAATCACAAAATTTTTGCACACGTCAGTCCACCTCGTATCGTGTCAACCGAGCTCGCGTATTTCAAGGTTCGTACCTGCCAGTTTATTTCACACTCATTAGCTACCTGACGTTTGTGAAATATACCTGCGAAAACTGGACAGCCTTTTACGGCCAGCCGTTGTCCAGAGACAATACCGTAATTGGTATTTACTATTTCATTGTTGTATCATCAGCACTGTCCCACGTGTTTCCGAACATCGTGTCTCATCGCGCACACATATCTTCTCATTCTCGAAATAACGAACCACGTGTCAAAGATTTCGGGATAAGGTAGACTCAAAAACGTGTTTGCGGAGTAGGATTCCAGTGAATTTATCTCCTGTCCGAATTTAATCGATCAACGAACTGAAAAAGAACGAATGCCTGGTCGGTTCGATCGAATTCATACCGCGTGGCTTTTTACGTCAACGGCTCCACCGTGCGCCGGACTTTGAGCTCCAGCAAAGCTCTTCTACGTTCCGTTCGGAGCGAGCGGTAGCACGCGAGTGACTCGATTCGGTGCCGATGGGGCTGCGGGGGCCGGGGGGGTCGCGAACCCCCACCCTGGGCTAAGCGTAGCTTGCGGCGGTGCGCCAGATATCCGCGAAAAGACGAAAACTTCGTCATATACCTATTCGCGGCTTCGGGAATTCCAATGAATCTTCAATTTGCTTGGCGTTTTTCAAAATCCGGGCCTTTCTTGTATATGCCTACAGCCGAGTGGAAAACATCAACTGGGGTGAATTTTTCGATAAAACTTTTCACGCGAAATGAGACCGAGAGCTGGAAGAGAAATAAGTTCAACAGAGTCTGAAAATTTATAATCGTCCATATCATCCCCTGACGTAATATTTATTCGTCCTAAATTCTGAGCACTGCGGAATTCGCACAGCTGGCCAAAACCGGGTGGCTCGGGAGGGTGTCTTTTAAAAAGTTGCTCAGCTCGTGACTACGTGCTCGGCATAAACCGGTGGCATTAGGGTTCGCCTCGTTATCTTATGCAACGCGAGATTGTCGGGCCCGGTTATAGTTTCGTGTTGGCCAAGTCACGCGTCCGCCGGTTCTCTTCCTTGTCCATTGTGCCCGCGGATACGGAGTCGAGATATCAGGGGGCGAAATAAACGGCGGGGGCACCCTTTTTTCTCCGCGGCACGGTGCGAGCTGCTGGAGCGACCGGGCGACACCTAGACAACAGAAAGTCTTTCAAGGTTGAATGCCGCCTCTGTCTCCCGCGGTCAGTTCCTCGGTTCCTCCGGACACTCGAGATACGCGACTGACCGAACCCCGGGCACCTATTTCACTCGACTCCGAAATCTCACGCGACGCGATATCCACTTCCATCGGGGTCACGGACCCCGGTACGTGAATCATTCATTTCCGTAACCGAAAAACCATTCTTCGGACAGACATCTGTTTCTCCGAGCGCGTCACGTGCCAGTCTGACTACGTTTGCGGAGATAATATTTCTCTCCTCGGTATATATTTACTATTTCGATCTATTTTCGGTCTCGATAATCTCCAGACGAATATCCATTTGCATAGATTGAGGGTGGAGTCGCGTTCGTCGAGGATTACACACATTATAGCCAATAAAAAAGTTGTAGCAGGAGCGGCGTGGTCCGCGCGCCTCCGGCTCGAGAGCGGGATAAATCGGGTATAGGATTACAAGGGGTTAAACTAGACTCGATCTTGCGAATACTCTCTTACTCCTCTTACTCTCGAGAGTCCTTTTTCGCCACTTACAAACTAATTTCAAGTTCGTCAGAAGTTCCCTCTTCTCGTACCACTTATTTTTATTTACCCCGACCCCGTTTTTCTATTTCTCCGCACCAGTCGTGCTACCCTACGACGGCTCATGAAGAAACAAATGTTGCCGATTAATCATACACCAAAGTGTTGCTCGAGCAACGTGGTGGGAAGGGTTTGGTGAAACGATTACAACGCGTGTCACCATAACGGAATGAAAAAAATACGGTGTGACGTAACATCGATGCGGAATGTGGGTTACGATCTTCTCTCCTACGGTTATACCCGCGAGCAAGCGCGTACTATTAGAACGCGTGGACCACCCCGCGTGGGAGTCAGGGGGATTGGAAGAAGGACAGGGGTGGCCGGGTACGGAGCATGGATTCCTGAGAGGGAGGAAGAGAGGGCGCAGGATACGAGAATGAGAACGAGAATGGGGATGGGAATGGGAATGGGAATGGGAATGAGAATGGGAACGGGACCGAAGTATGTCTGGCTGGAGCCACGCTGTCGCCAGCCCGCATCGATCCGACTGCACGCTCCGCGACTTCTTGCCGCGCTAAACTCCTGACCGTCGCGCGTCGCGGTCCAGCCCGGCTTTCCCGAACCGGACGATGCAATCTGCTGCGGTGCGAATTCGAGGCCCACTTTTAATCAGGCCTAATCCGAGTCCCCAACATCGCTCAACGTTTGACGCGAGAAAACTTGAGCAGGCGTTCGGCTGTACCTACTTTGCAATTATTCAATCATCTCACGCCCTAATGATGCAGCCTTGCTCCGTATACGCGACTTTGTCGGAAATAAGGAAATAAGGAAAAATATCGCGTTACAATGTTTGTCCGTATTTCAGAGCACTGCGAGGTTGGATCGCAGTGATTCGCGGACGAAGGGGTGCTCCGAATTCTTCGACTCTTGGCTCCGTCCTGACGCGACCCTCCGCTATAGTTATCGACGCGGATTCACCCTCGCAGCGATTCGCGGGTTCCCGTTGCCCGCGCGGGATAGCGGACGGAGGTGAGCCAAGGAGAGATTGTGAGGAAATTTGGCTTCGGAATGTTCGTCGGTTCGAACCGCGGAACGTTTTAATCGCGGTTGCTTTGAAGGGGATAATTTTGTTGAGCACTTGGGGTCAACGAACGAAAGACAATGGGTATAATTTTGGCGCAACTGGCAAAAGTCGAATCGCTACACCTGTGTGACTTAGGGTCGAAGTTTGTCGGGGCCCGAGGACTCTCGGTCTCGTTCTCGTTCCAAGAAAGGTCTAACGACTTCCACAAAGTTAGCGAATCTTCTTCAGGTGAACAAGCTCAGGTCTCTTCTTCCGCTTCTTCTTTTCCGCGGCAATCGTCGACTACAAGGATTCGGGATGTCGGATGGAAAAGTTTTCCACCTCTCGCCCGATCCGCGCGATTTTTCACTGAAAAACCAAACGTCTAGTATTTCCAGCTATACCTACCTACCTACCTATATTTCCCCGCGAAAGTAATCACACGTCGACGTCGCGTACACGTAGGTAAGAGAGGGAGTCGATTTTCGAAGCTTAACATGCGAGATTGAGCGATCGGATTGGAGAACCGTTTCGAAAACAGAGTTGCCTCTTCGCTATCGCGGCAAATACTTATATTCTGATTTAAAACGCAAAGAGGTAGTCGGGGCTCCTCCTCGCGATCTCGGTATTGGAGGCACGCTGAAATCAAAATATTTGCTCCCTCAGAGGACCTTTGGCGACGCCTTCGGCCTGAATTCCAAATTTACCCCACCTTTCTCTCTATTTGCCAATCTTTACCTCTTCCCTAGCCATACTCAGGTCTGATGTCGCTGCTGCTGCTGCAACCTCACGGAAATATCATCGAATGTACCCAATTCATCAGCCGCCATGTGATTTTTTCGACTCTTGCGACAACGATGATAGGCCCCGGACTCTTATTCACGGTCTATCCGAAA
The DNA here is from genome assembly GCA_018257835.1 of Euura lappo. Taxonomy (NCBI): domain Eukaryota; kingdom Metazoa; phylum Arthropoda; class Insecta; order Hymenoptera; family Tenthredinidae; genus Euura; species Euura lappo. The sequence goes on from JAEUYN010001915.1 coordinate 143,059, forward strand.
CTTGTGGCAATACCGCGAAATATCGAATGGAAGGTACATGCGGTTGATGGGACAAGAAAAATATGAAAACACGGTGGAATACGTCGAAAGAAAACTGTCCGAGTTTTTATACCTTGTTTTTTCCGTCTTGTTTCGTTCGCTGCGCACCTGATTGAGCCGATGTCAGAGGGAGGGGGTGGGAAAAATGTAAATGTAAATAAAGCAAACGCAGAAGACGGGAAGAAGAACCGTTGTATATAGGCATCGCGGCCATATATCCATCTCCAAGTGAAAGACTGTTGCGGAAGGAACGGAAGGAAATCCGACAAAGATGAGACGGACAATGAAAGTTCCACCCGAGTCTGCCCATTGTTAAGTTCTCGGATCAAAGTATCAGCACTCACGCGATTGGCCCATCAGGGTGGCTGTGTAAGGCATGAAACGAAGAACGCAAGTATCTCGGATATCGGTTTCCGCGCCGAAAATCCTAATCGGAATTTAAACGGAGTCCTTCGGGTGATTTACGCCCGGGAAACATATAAAGTTCTCGCTTATGCCGTGCTTTGTTTTATCGTGCGCCGGGAACCCGAAAGACGGCGAATTAGACTTTTAAACGGGCGCCAAGACACTCGGTCGCCGACTCTTTCCGTCCCGGATGAATTAACCATAAGAAAAGATCCGAGCTCGATATTAGCCGAGAGCTTAGAGCGCGTATATAACCATAATATATGAATGGTATCAGGTGCACCGCGTGGCGCTGCTTCGCCTGCATAGATTCAAGATGCGGACCGGACGGTTCAACGTGGCGTCAGTCTCGGTTGCATTCTCCTCCACCATCTCGGTTAAGATAGTATCTACTTTATTAAGAGCAGGTAACGCGCCTACCTACCTCCGCGGCAATAAAACCTTCCATTTTTTAACGCGATCTGAAGAATAGGAACCCTAAACGCGGGGGGAAACTCATATATTATCAGGTATGGCCCCCATAGGTGGAGGTGGCTGGTTTATTATTCCGAGGTTTAACTTTACTCACGCATCCTCGTCCCTTTGGCGCAGGGACGCCCCTGACTCCCGAGTCTGTCAAAATAATATATAATTCCGAACTCGAATTGACGGTGAAAATTACAACGATTTTCAATACGTGATTTGAAATCCTCCGCCTCCGCCCCCGTGGCTGCGGTCCGATTCCCCGAACCAAACGAGAACACATATGTTTAGGTTGGACAGAAACGCCGCTGGTGGACCCCCCGCGGTTCCCAGCATCCGGACACGAAACCGTTTAGACGTCGCGTGTAAGTGGTCAGTGATTCTCATGACGAGATGTCACATTGTGCGAAGAGTTATGCCGCTGCGTCCACCGAGCAAGAACCGAAAAACGATACCGCGACTAAACCATAATTCATTACGCGTAACAGACGCGCGCGTCTCTATTTTCTCCGAACTATCAGGAAGCACCGGGATCCTTTTTTTTCCCCCTTCTCCCGCTTATCCCGATTCCCCCGTTTATCCTTTGCCCGGTACTTTATGTGTGCAACGATCAGTGCTGTGTGCACGAATCTGACAAATGGTGTACAATAAATAATTGTGGGGTCGGTTATTGCGCGCCGAGGAAATGATCAGGGACTGCGGCTGCGGCTGCGACTGCTGCTGCGGCAACGAGTCCTGATTGTGAGACCCACTGGGCACTTACAAGGAGCTGTTTTTGATAAACTGCTGTTTATACCGGGCATTACACAGTCTTTCTGGGCGCCATTAGTCAGTTGCGGTCGGTGGACGCTAGACGATGGACCTTACACATATTTTCCATGTGAGTAAGAGAATTTTCAAGCCGCCTACGTGGCGCGACGGTACTAAAACTCTCGGTCACTTTGAGAGGCAAAGTCAACCAGTCGGTATACCTACTTACATGTGCGCCACGTGATAACGGGACGACGGATGAATGAGGGGCGGGGGTGTGAGGAGGAGAAGAAGGCGGAAAAAAAACAAAGGGGAGCTAGAAGATCCACCGAGTCTCTATAATCTCTCGGGTCTCGTGTCTCGTGTCGACAGTTTACATATTTCGTTCGGCCCTAGCCCTAGCCCTCGCCCTCGCCCTCGCCCTCGCCACCAAATCCCCGAATTCCAGGGTTCGAGTCTCGATAAAGCTTTTCGGATGATCAAGTTCAACCCGTCTCTGTGTTTCAGTTCTTGCATCAGGAGCTACGAAACCTCAGAGCTGGCGAGCTATTGTGCTCGCGCCATTAATCAATCCGAGTTTCTATACCGCCTACCAACCTACTCTCGGTAACTAGCTAGCGTACGTCTAAGAATTCGATCTTTGTTTATTCCGCGAATCACTCTCCGCGGATCGATATGTTAAACCGCGAAGTGCCTTCCGAGAGGAGGGAAAAAAACAAGCCAGGCTTTCAACCGACGCACGGTTTTTGTTTTTTCAAACAATTTCTAACGTCAATATATAGGCTTCTTGCGTTATACCTACCTCTGCTCAAATTTCGACACGTCCTCCTTCGATGTATTCGAGGCGCGTGTGAGTGGGCTAGTGGGGCTTTTATCAACGTCTCAGAGAGATTAGTCTTTACACTTTATCGTTGTTTCGGGATGATTAAAATCTTTACGTGACGATTAGAAGCCACGACGAGTATCCTAAATAGGTATCTTGTGCTTTTTCCTCTTTTTCTCCGTGACTATAAAAATTAGCCCTCCAACCGGATGACGTACGCCTCGTTCGATCTCTCCGGTACAGATGCAGATGCAGATGCAGATGCAGTTACGAGAGCGAGGGGGTATCGATTTCTAAAGACCGTAAGTTTTGGGCCATCTGTCCGAGAGCTATCCTCGCTCACAACAAATAATTTATCTTTATTTCGTTTCTTTTTTATTCGACGATAAATTCGTCTGATTTATTCAACGCGTTCCCAACGACCGTGTCGCGGTATGGATTATCCTCATAGGTGTCTAAAGAACTGACAAAGGATCCGAGAAGAATACGGACTTTATTGGATTCTCGTTCCAGGGATAAGTTCCATATTGACCGCCTCCGGTCGCGCAACGACGTTTAAACATCTCGATCTCAATTTATGGTTCGTGAGATCGTTGCTGTGGGAGGGTGACCATCATGGTGGTGCCTATCTGTACCATTTGCTTCCACCTTTTTACTCCCTCGTATCGTGTGATGAAGTATGATACCAGTCCAGGACAAATTCTCGATGAATTCGGAGACGAGTATGTGTATAAAGTGAACACGTGTTCGGCCATTTTTTTATTCAGTCACGTTTTCTATTTTTTTGAATTTTCCAAGTTTTCATCCTTTTTGCAAACGGACTTTTTTCATCTCGCTCTAACTTCAAGAGCTTTGACTTTTTTAGAAAAATGATAGGGACATAAAATGTGCCAAAAAGTCCGAACTTTTCGAAAAAAAAGTGCACAATCTTTTCCAACTACACAGTTCTGGGATATTTTTGATAATATAGAACAAATCGATACATTATTCATTTGGACACCTTCGATTTTCCTGAAACTTTTTCCCTGAAATCAACCACTTACAATCAATTTATCCTCCAAAAGAAATTATGGGCCTCGGATTCGTTCGGAAGTTACACCATCGTAGGTGCCAAAAAACCTGACAAATCGCAAGAAATCTCAGGGAAATCAATCTTAACTTTGAGCAGACGAGTTTTCATGTTCCAAAAATGAGTGATTTTTCAAAAAATACCCGACGTCATGCAAATCAAAAACGAGATTGTAATTTTTTCACCGTGCCAAGTATATTTTCACGTACAACATTTATCAATGTAGATACTAAGTTTTCACGTGGTTCCGATCATAAAATGAGTTCTACATTCGCAAGATTCGAAATAAAACTTCAAGTGTAATACTATCTTGTATACTGAAAAATTCAACCGTAATGCTGAGATCTCGAAATTTCAATGAATCATCAGATAAACAAATCGACTAGTTAAATAGTTCAACTAATAATAGTACAATTTCGAAATAGTTAAGTAGTTCAGATGCAATCATTTCAATCATCAATATTCAATTTTTCATCAAGTACGCTTTTCTTGTCGAAATTAAAATTGATTTCCCTGAGATTTCTTGCCATTTGTCCGATTTTTTGGCACCTACGATGGTGTCACTTCCGAACGAATCCGAGGCCCATAATTTCCTTTGGAGGATAACTTGATTATAAGTGGTTTATTTCAGGTAAAAAGTTTCACGAAAATCAAAGATGTCCAAATGAATAATATATTGATTTGTTCTGTATTATCAAAAATATCCCAGAACTGTGTAGTGAAAAGATTAAAAACTTGACAAGATTGTGCAATTATTTTTTTTCGAAAAGCTCGCCTCTTTTGGCACATTTTATGTCCCTATCATTTTTTGAAAAAAATCAAAGCTCTTGAAGTTAGAGCCAGTTGAGAAAAGTCCGTTTGCGAAAAGGTCGAAAAATTGGAAAATTCAAAAGAATAGAAAACGTGGCTGATCGTGAATCGAAAAACGGCCGAACACGTGTTCACTTTTTCAATGGACAAATTGAGAAAGAAATTGACATCAAGATCGGTGTCGGTGACCTTCACCGATTAGGTGAAATGCCATGGAAGCCCCCATCTATAGGGCATAAGCAGGAGAGTATGGAATGATGAATGAAAGAATTCGTCAAAAGTGAGAACTCGATAATACTGAATACGATCAAATGTATTACAGCTGCCTGTGTCTTCGGTCCAAATTCTTCCGCAAAAGACTACGAATATGGTGTGTCGAGTATCAGCTTTTATATACATATTCCATGACAATAACCGATGTGGAACTTCCTTTTGTCACAGTTCGACCAACATATGGCGCAACATTCGGAGATAAGAATGATGGAAATGCTCATAAACGAAAGTTCTAACACTCTGGATGCCATGAACGGTGTGACCAAGTGTAGCCGAGTCAAAAGGCAGACATTTTTTAATACAAATAATACCGTCGCACCCCTTGCCAACCTTGCTTGGACCTTGCAGTCATGATTCAGACGGTACTACGCTATTTCTGAACCTCCCAAGATTGCGGTAAAACCCTCTTGATTCCGTGACGGACGTGAAAAGTTAGATCAGAGTGATTAATTCTGGGGTTCGATGGTTCAACCCAAATTTGAGTATGATACATGATTCGGAGATATGAAATAATCGTGTAGTATTCCACGTATAGGATGATTTTCTCTGGACCGAAATTACCTACTATAGTAGGACGAGTACTCGTCGAGGGCAAAAGTGCGGGGTATACGAGTTATGTAGTATTATTTGTACATATTTTTATCGTTTCCTACCTTTTTTCAATCACGCGGACTCAGGATCAATTGAGATGCTGATCGATGTCTGTCTCAAGTGAGCGTTAATTCCCCTGATGTTTGGGATATGTTATATTATATAAAATGGAAAATATGAATGAAAGTAGTAGAATATATATGTCGATAAAAGAAAATGTATTTATTGTTTATTCAAGAAAGATACATAGTGTACAAACGATGGTGGAATATAATAAACGGTCAAACGATTGTGCTGTTTTCAATATGGAAAAAAGAAAAAAAATTGTTCGAAAATAGAAAGAAGAAAATCTTTTCGCACTGCGCAATGCACCATGTACCCAGTCATTCTTCAGTGAACTCAATAAATTGAATCCGATGAATAAGTTGTAACCCCTGTCTAGTAATTGTCAGGATTTAAGCGGATATAATGTGTTTTATATAATACCCTATTGTTGGAACAGTCACGCTGCGTCGTTAACATTAAATTTTGGTACACACACACACATACATTTATCCATAGGTATAACTCCATACTGTATTGTATAAATGTACGCATAGTATATTTTTTACCCAGCAAAAATAAAAACTGTCATAATTTTCGCACCAGTTTAATCTTGTAATGTCCATTTCAAAGAGGCATGGCTGATAAGAACTGTTAAGTAAACGATAGTGGAACAATACCAACAAAACGCGAGGTTTCACGTCTGTGACAATTTGCAGAAAGTGATGCGAGAGGATCGATTATTCCATAGAGTTACAAAGTTCTCACCAGTCTACAACTATTTCGAGTTTTCATTAAAGCCATATCTCTAAATGAAGGAAACAGATTTTTCTTTCTTACATCAGTTGAACACCCATTCCCCTTCTTCTCATTCTTTGTAACAACCAAATTTACACTTTATTTCATAAGTAATCTCAATTTTCTTCAGCGGACATATTTTCTGTTCATGTCACTCCGTTACGACGATGATTACAAGAAAAATTCAGATTACTCACCACGCATATCATGTATTATGTATAGGTAGGTAGGTAGGTAGGTAGGTAAGGAGGTACTTCTTCGTGTATTATTATTAAAAATATAAAATTCAAAACTGACGAGGACTCCGAATTCTCAACGCATTTCCATCAATATATGCCAGTTGCCTAAGTATCATTAATAATATTTCAATTATAATTATTATTTTCATTATTATATCTTATCACTTACAGCAAATGTTTTTTTTTTCTTTTTCGTATCTTTTTTTAATCTTTTTTTTCTGCTTTCTTATCCTTTTATTCCATACACATACCCTTGATAATCTAAGAAATCTAGCGACGATATACTCACGAGTGTCCAATCTTTTCGTACGTAGCACAGCCGAAAGGTTTGATAGAAAAAAATGTATAAACTCTACCCAACTGTAATCGCCCGACCACCCACTCTCCATTGATGGTGGGATATTATCGGTAATTTGTTATTTCCAACTCGAACGTTATAACAATGGAATGTCTATTGAAATTCTATACTATTTGCATAAATAATACACTGCTTAGAATCAAAACGTTTCGAAGTAACGTAATAGGAAAACTGCCATCATTCTTTGAGCGGGTGAGAGAATATTTGTTCGTCTAATCTTATGTATTTCAGGAGTGCTAGGTTAATAGAAAAAAGGACACTCGTCAGATGTAAACTAACTAAAGTAGAAAATTGAGAATAAATAAGAACGTTCGAATAATTAGAGCCTATTAGTTAATCAAGAATATTGCTAAGTATTACCTAATATTCAATTGATTGAGAAGAATTTTACAATGCAGAGGGATAAGTTAGTACCGAGACCGATTCAGATTGGTAAACGAGATTTTGGTAACGTCTCGGATCTGACAATTATCAAGGTTCCTTTCGAGTTTTTTTTTTTTTTTCTCTATTTTGTCATTATTATTATTATTATTATTATTATTATTATTATTATTATTATTAGGAGTTTAGAAAAGAACGTATTGCACTTAGACGTACCACTTCGCGTAGTTGACCGATTAGAATAAAAAAATAAATAAACAACTCACAAGGAGGAAATTTCGTTTATATTTGTAGTTTTTTTTTTTTTTTCATATACTGATTTTGATGCCTACTTTTCTCTAGTTAGTGAAATGAGAACTATTCAACTTTGAGACGAAACGAAAATGAAGTAAAAATTCAATTGACCGTACCAAAATTCCAAAATCGAAACAATGTTCGAGAAAAACTTCCAGGGAAATTCGTAAGAGAATTGATCGATTATATTTCCAAAACTTCTAGTGAAAACGACGTACTCGTTATGCGCCAACATAGAGAATTGAATGTACCAAAGATATTTTATGCCTAAGTGACAAGCACAAATAACGAGTTCGACGTTGTTCGAACCATTCTAATCTCAGACAAATTGTATCTAGTAGACAATAGAGCAGTCCTCTCAGTAGGTAATGGAACAACACCTCAATTTCATAACATAAAGGTTTCACGGTACTCGGGGAGTAGGTTTACATATCAATATTTTATATCGTTACGCGTGAAAAAAATGTTGTTGAAATGGAATAACCATTGCTTAAATAAATAATCAAATACTGCGGCTCAAGTGAGAAATTTTATTTCTTTCGATAATATAGTATGCATCAGGTATTCATTCAAGTATGTACATCAAACATGGAATCTCTCTTAAAGAGAACCAGGCCCGTAATAGAAGTCGCTATATATTTGTTCGATAGGCAGCCTATACACAAGACACAAAATGAAGTCTGCTTCTAGAGAATAGTACTGGAGATTGACCATAAATCAGGACAATGAAAGTAAGTCGATCGACAAAATATATTCAGTTTAAACTACAATAAATAAATCACTCCGCGAGCACCGTGCTGGCGGAATTTCATCCGATTTTCTTAACGCGTAATCAAACGCCGAATGTACCTTATCAAATATTGGTTCCATTCGGATCTTAGTCTCGCATCGACGATTACATCCGTGCTGATCTGCCAAATTACAAAAAGCGTCGGCAATACGAAACAAGGAAAAATATCATCGGTTCGAAAATTCAGCGATTATAAACGAGGATAGCCAATTGAACGATCGTGATTGCGACAGATTCTTTACAAACGATCTTTTGAAATTACATTCATCGACTACTTCTTCGATGTCTATCGCGATTTTTATGTAACAACTCCTAAAGAGCTATTCATAATCAAGAGCGGTATTTCACGGCAGCGATAGATTACCGAAAAATCTTTCATTAATGTTATCGTAATGTCTATCGTATTACTGCAGGCAATACAGCCTGAATTTTAATGAACAATGACGAAGTTAATGAGCAATCGATATCACTAATTAACGACAAAAAATTACTTCAGGAGTAACGTATGATGCAAAAAAAAATAAAATAATAATAATAAGTAGAGAGAAAGATATATTATCGTTTGACGTCGAGTTATACGTTTAATATCACTATATCGGTAACGAATATGAAGAGTAATAATCATTTTAGACGGGCTCGCCTTTTCTCCAGTACCTGATGGTATTTTGTTTTATCGAACAAAAACACAAACTTACATAAAACGGGCAGTGGATGTGTCGTGTGACGGGAGTGCTTACATTCTAGATGATCCTGAGGATGACCATCTTTGAATCGGCGCAAGATAACAGCCGCGCAGTGGTCAGGTGCACACAAATCCCTCCTGAACTACAGCCGTACCACCGGTCGGCCCTTCCTGAAATGTAAAGTGCACAAACAGCACTCATAAGAAATTCTATGTAAACTACGACGACCGTTTGAATTCAGAGAGCGTCGTTCTTTGTTGTAAGAAGTGGAAAAAGCTTAATGTAAAGGAAAAAGAAATATTATGCAGTTTCTTACGTCCTTTGCAGGCGTCGTATTGTCTTTATATTCATCCAGGCTGAATCCAGAATTGCTGTCCTCGCCGCACGACTGCACAACTACCAACGAACCGTCTTCTCCCTGAAAAACAACCAAGGAAATATTTCGACGACGGATGGATGTGAGACGGCGCGTCTAACACTGTATTTTGTGCATTTGAAATGCAAAGGCGAATTTCAAAGACAATTACCTGTGTTATTTGATTCTCAGCGTCGTGAATCCTCTGTTTTTTGCCGTAGGAATCTACACTGTTGTCGGATAATCTCTTCTTGTTTCCCATGTCAGTTCCACCACCGGGTGAAACCGTTCCTCCGCCGTTACCCCCAGACCTTCCGTTCAAGTGAGCGATTCCGCTGGATACGGATACCTGGATGATTTTATTGGTCTGGTTTTAGTATTCGGTTGGGAAACAGTTTACACTGGAAATTGCTTGCGCGAAATTTTCATCGTTACCTTACGCTCGCGCTTTACTAAACCCGGAGAAATATACGTGTGAAGTTCCTTGCGCTTGACGTGCTTAGCTTCGATCCACATCCCTTCTTTCAACATGCTTATTTGCTCGGCCTGCCTTTCGACTGAAACAGAAACGCGGATATATCGTTAGTGAAAATTGACCCAAGTTTGAAACGGCCAAAGATTGTTTTTCTGGTAAATTCAATCACCTGAGTCGGCGAAAGACTTGATATCGTAGGTAAGGTCGACCTTGAGGTTCTCAGTCTTTGCGAATATCAAACCGATGAACCACATGGAGCATTGCCTGTCCGAGTCTGGCTCCAGTGGCGGGAAGACCTCGGGGTTCACATGGGCCAGTGTGATGTGCGGATTTCGTTCCAAAGTACCTGTGTGACACGGTTAGATTTCGCCATTTCGGCATCCGAGGATCATTAGTGTATTCGGGATATATGAGAAATCGGCAAAGACATATATACATATACATATACATATGTATGAAGAGATAAGGTGTTGTTTAGAAGACAAATCGATCGATTTCTTCGATGTGTTACCTATTAAATGTCGTATTTTTGATTCAACTAATCCACACCATTCGAGCTGATCTTCGGGCGTCGAACTGCTCGTCAACAGCACGATATAGTGTCTGTACTTGCCGAAGAAATTTGGTGGCTCGAAAAGCTTGTCCCATGCCGCCGTGCCGTTCATAATATCTTCGGTTATCGCCAAGCCGCACTTGAACTCTTCCTGCATTATAGTTCTCGTCGAGGCGGAGACGTTGAAAGTCGAGTTCTGCTGAGGGTACGCAGGTGTGATGATGGGCATTAGATGATATCTGTCGGAAATATTGACCTGGGAATGCGAAGAATTTTTTTAATCGGTCAGTTGTTACTTATCTCTGCGAGAGTATTTTAAACTTAAAAAATAAACTCACCCTCGGATCCCATACTGGGAAACTTAAATTCACGTTGTCCGGTTGTTTCAGTAGAACAGGCTGCGGCCATTTCCATTGTGAGAATACGAGGAAAAATTTATGCACCAGCGTAGCTGCAACCGCATTCGGATACAGTTGACAAGTGCGAGCTACCAACATTGCCCAAGAAACGCCACCCAGGTATCCCAGGACGTTGCTGTATATACCGTGCTCTGAAAAGTATCGTATGACGTATGAATGGTGGCTTACATGGATCGGATGTCCACCGTGATTCGGACACACTCACTTTTAGCCCAGAGTTTAATGGCTCTCAGTGCGAGCCGAAAGTTCTCAATGTTTGGTACCAAACGCAGTATTTCGTCGGTTACTCTGCATCCGTTCAAACTTCTCACACATTTTTGATCAAGATTTTTCAGCAGCATATCGTCTCGAAGATCCTGAAAGTCGAATCAATTGTTTAAATCAAACCTGCAGTACTTGAAAGCAGTTGACTCGTCGTAACTCATTTTGCTCCGTGTATCGTTAAAATCTCACCATCGTGTCGGGAATCTCCTTGAGCGCTAGCCTCGCGAACAGCATATCAATTTCTATCCCATCAAAGTTCATTTTTATGACCGGTACAAAGGCCTCTTCCACAGCCTGCGAGCGAATCAAATTATTAATAACATTGTCGAAGCATCGATTGTTTGTCAATGATTCGGATACGTTTTTGCCGATGCACGATACGTCCAAAACTTTGACTCACCCTCAAGTCTGTGACTTCCGGTTGTTGTTTGAGCATCTCAAAGAAAGATGTGAAGTAGTCGGACCTATGTATATGCCGAGGTACGACGCATAGAGCGTCTATATCCGCACCTTTGTGGTGCACGCCTAATCTGTACGATCCAAATGTGTAGATTTTTCCACCAACCGCTTCGGCGACGTTCGGAGGCATGTTTCTGGCCACACTCGTGTCTCTGATCCACGTCTTTACCAAGCTATTTAATTTGCTGAGGAATAGAAAGAAACGTTGAAAAGAAAATAGTGTTATTAGATTAAAGTTAAGGTACTCAAAGTCGAGACAATTACCTCAGTATTTCCATTCTGTGATTAAGTTCTTCCTCAGATTCAAAAACGTTGTAAGGCTTCAGAGATTCTCGAAGGTCGTTAGTTCTGAGATGATCGCTGGGCTTTGGTCCTGCCAATGTAATAGCAGAAGTCATTCCCAAGGTTCTCAGATTCTGTGCCGCCGAACCACCGCCCACGGCCGAGTTGCTACCTTGCGACGACCACATCTCGAGTTTCGAAAATCTGTTCTAATTCTGAAATAGTTTCGACAAATTGGAAAACAGAAGGTGAAAATGTAGAAACACTGGAGATTCAAGTTTATTGGTATTTTTCGAAACTAGTTTTTTTTTTCATTTCCTTCGCACTCACGAAGATCGAAATTATTTTTGACCAATATACAGATATAATCTGTGCACATGTACGAGAAAACGACTGATTGATTTCGTAAGACGAGCGAAACAAAAAAAAAAGTAATAATAATGTAAATGGTTGATAAAGAGAAAGTGAGGTGGAAAAAGGTTCGATGAATCTCTTACCTTTAGCACTGTGTCAAAAATGCAATAACATATTCGGAAGACAAGGAGCCTTCGGTCAAGTTGTCAGGTTATAAAAAGGAACAAAGACAGGTATGAGGGAAAAACATTAGCACCCAAGGTGTGAGAACGGGTGAAATATATCTGCAAGGAAAAAGGTTTAATTTTTAATGCTATGATCGACGGAAGTGAGGTTTAACGAGGTAAGCTGCGATTCTAGACACTTGTAAACAACGCTATTGCTAGAAGATGGTTAAATTATCAGTCGAATAGAACGAACGAACGAATGAGAGTGAGTGTCCGTGAATTGTAAATTTTCTTTTCCGATCGTTTATTTTATTTTATTCCATCACACGTATAAAGTTTTATTATATTATTCTTATATCATTAAATTACGAAGATATTCATGGTTCACATCACAATAAACCTGACGATGTATCATCAGATAAATAAATAATCGAAAATAACGAAACAACACGTACACCCCACACCATACCATCTACAATACAACATGGCGTCGGAGGTCGGACGACGGTTTGAGTATCGACCGTAACCGATATCGCATCCTCGAATCGCCGTCGATATCTCGATCCTCCGATTGGCGATTTCACGCCCGCCAAGTTTTCGTTCTTTCAAACTACGATACGATCGTGCGTACCGTGAGACGAAATTTAAAACATTGACTGGGAATAGGGGATATTTATTCAAATTAGGATTGGATTATAATCGTTGATATTATATCTTGAGGATGACTCAAGGTTACGCTATTTTGTCATGGGGTGTGAGGAGTAATGTAGTAATGTTGAAGATACGTGTACGTAAAGCGTTGTCGAGTTTTTTTAGTAACGCTGCTGAAAATTTTTATTTATTTACAATAATATATCGAGACATTTCCTTCGCATAACTTTTCGTATATTATATTATTAATCTTAGATAATATATAGTATCAGGTTTTGAAAAATGATACACCGCAGCGTACGATGTCACTACCTAGATTCATAAATTACGTAGTACAACATTTTCATTAAACTTACGTAATCTGTTATATTATGTATTCAAATAAATAGTAATTCTCAAAGTTGGCAATCTTATTATATTATTTATGTATGTACGTATATTTCGATAGAGATATACAAGAAGAGTAACGACCGAATCGTTTTGCCGATGAATAATAAACAATAAAAGTATTACTAAGTCTATCAACCGCTAATTCAACTATATTTTTTTCATTTGTGCTATCGATTTAATAATAAGTTGTTTGATTCTCGTCAAAGATTAACTATTACGATTGAAATTTTACCACTATAACGTTTGAACAATTCCATCTACAGGATCAATTATTTTCATTCGGTAGTAAAGACTTACAAAAATATTTCAATTGCTTTCAATTCGCAGATAAAAATTATAAATATTATGTCTAGTACAAATAATTAAGAGAAATTGTCTATATTTTTTTTCTCTCTTTCGAATTATACAACATAGAAATCGTTGGTTGAAAATAAAAAATACTGAAAAACGGGAAAAAAAACGAAATTAGTTTTGTCTTCAGAGATGAAAAGTGTTCCGCGATAAATATTCTCTCAAATCAACTGAATGTTCAACTGCATTACGTATAAATTTTCTAGATTTTATAATCGATCATAACTTTATAAAACTAAGATCTTTGTTGATTCATTCGATTTTCTTTATGTTATAAATCTCACTTTCACCGCCGTGTGTTTACAGGATGAGACTGGAAAGTGAGAATGAATTTAACGATCGAGTCAATATTATTTTACGTCGTAACGTTCAAAACTCAAACTCATTTCTTTTTAGATTCCTCCTCGTTTGCCTCGTTCTGTTTTCTGAAGTAATCTCCGACTGGGAAGAAGTCCCAGCATCGTTGTTGGTACATATTCCAAACGTATGTCTCCTGACCTGTGTACTCTGTATCTGGTTTGTTGATCAGATGCATAAGGAAGTACCTAGAATCAAAAGATTCATTGTCATTTACGAATGTATGTATCCGTATCAATTCTCAGTTACGAGTCTTATTCGTTCGGTTTATCATTGTCACACAGTTTATTGTGAAATACATTTAAAGCAAATCTCACTTACATGTAATTTGCTAAGTTATGCTCCTGTTGTACGTGTGTGTCGAAACCATGCGGCACCGTATCGAAGGCATCTTTCGCTACGCCGCATATAAAGCAGAAGCTCTCCATGTTGTCTTTGACGCTCTCAAGCTGATCACGAAGCTCTCCAAAGGCATCGATGATCAAACCTGATTGAAAAAATAAATTCTTATTACCTCCGTTCAATAAGAATTTTGATCTTCGGGTTAACATACCCTGAATAATAGCGAGTAGAATAATGATAACGAAGAAGAAGAACGTGATGTCGAACATTATACGATATACTTCATAGTCGTCCCCATCTGGCTCTCCGATTTCATCACCGATACCTCCACCAGCTCTAACTCCTTTGTAGAGATGGAATACAAAGCACTGTAAAAAAGAAAGAAAAGAATGAAGACAGTATTCAGATTGAATGATATTTTCGCAATAGATATTTCTATATTATTAATAAAAAAATGAGGATATTATTTGAAAAAATGAATATTCTTACAGTTGCCATATCGTGACACTTTTTATCGACTTCATCGTCTTCTTCTTGGATGTAAAATTTCCTGAAGAAATTGAACGCTATGACAGTGTATAGGTAGACAATGATGGTCAGCAGCATTACGGTCAACACTAGTTGTTTTCCGTTGTGGGTTACGGACTGTAATATCGTTCTGAGCGTCTTGAATCCAACTGCCACATCCAATAAATGTGCAGCAAAGAAGAAATTGTTGTAGTTTCCGAGTATGGAGAAGGTGAAGTACCACAAGCTGTACAGAAAGGCCTGAAAAGCAGAATATCTTGTCCATCAGCATCTCATAAACCTTTGCGTAGAATACCGAGTCATGTAAATAACAACAATCATACTTACATTATCGGTGATTGTGACGCCGGCCTTCCAGACTTGATAACGCCAGTCGATATTTAAGATACTGTAACAAAAGGCCTTAATTAGATAGATGAATCAGTTTTGCAGTTGAATATACACATCAGTGATTGCTTACAAGTGTATCAATCCCGAGCCTTCTTCTTCCTGTTGGCTGAACGACGTCTTCTCCATACCGAGGAGATTGCTGATGTAATCGAAGTCGTATGTTTCGCTGTACTTTTGGCGGACCTTCTTCTTCACAAACTTATCCCAGTAGTTGACAGGGAACGACTTAGCGGATATGACCATTTTATCCCAATGTGCCTTGATATCATCCTCCGCTGGTGTTTCCGCGATATATAAACCGTCAAACTCCACCCGCCTAGCGATTTCCTTCTCACGTTTGAAGATGGCCAGAGGTACCTATGATTGCCGAGGTGATCGTGAACGAACCATTCTTCAACCAAATTAACTATTCAACCCAGGAGTGACGATAATTCGTATTATCAGTACCTTGAGGTGATAATAGGCGACGAGCATAGCAAGAGATACGATAGAATGCATGGCAGCCATTAATCTCATAACGTGTGCCATGTAGTAGAAATCTTCTGAAACTTCTACGAGCTCGAGAGGATCTTCTTCCTCTTCAGAACTGCCGCTACTACCGCCGCTGCCATCTCCGCCACTAGCATCCCCGTCAGACGATCCCTCACCAGACATCTCAGCTAACAGATCAGCTATATCTTCTCCACTACCACTTCCACTCTCATCTTCGCCTAGCGAAGTCACCTGGACGAAGGTACGAATAATTAACAGGGTGTTTTGAGGGGTAAAGCAATTTTGAATTTTTAAGATTCTTACCTTGTAAAAAAGTAACATGAAGTTTATACAGAAGGCCAGTACCAACGCGACGTATTTGAGATTATAAAAATTTCTAGCGAGGAAAGACACGACGCGGTGAGTGTATTCAGAAAGGTCAATACTAGGTCCAGATGAAGGTTCGGTTGCTGTTTCTTGTTTAGCTACTGCTTCAACGGCAGCCATAGCTGCCTGTTGTGCTGCGGCTGCTTCGGCGGTAGCAGCTGCTTGTGCCCTGGCTTGTTCTCCGCTGTAGAATAATCGATAGACCATTAATAATATGCAAGAGAACAATGATTACAGCAAATCGATAGATAATACAATCAAGTATTATTTTACCCCAACAAATCTGCCAAAGTGACAGGCCCCTCAGTTTCTGCTGCAGTTCCATCGACAGATCCTCGAGGATGATCGTCGCCTGCTCCTTCATCCTGTGTACTCTCGCCTGTTTCTTCCATACTGGACTGAGGCGTTGAGGCAGCAGATTCGTGTGGGGCTATCTTTATTTGTCCACCCTCCTCCTTTGTTATATCCATACCAAATGCTTGCACCTTTGAATAAAAAAAAACCAAGAATTAGTTATCTCTTTTTATCATGAAATATGATATTTCCTTGCATAAGTTTATGTCAAGACAAACTTGTAAATTCGATTCGTCCGGCGTTGGAGGTAAGGCCGGTAGGAGCCGTAGCGGTTTTTCCCCCTCCTCTTTAATCTCGACTATCGGCTCGTCAATGTGGGGTCCTCTCATCAAGCTCAGCAACAGTCGCATGAAGTATCTGATGACGCAACCGACACCAAATCCAGAGTAGTAAAATGCGTAGAATATCATTTTGAAAAATCCAACAAACAATTCCGGGATTGTCATCTGCTGCATTTCGGAAAATTTGTTCCTGATATTTGTGGGTGAAAACATTGAGAAAAAGAAATAAATCCCGTCTTTGAATGCCTGAATGCCCCTTCTAATCGGATCCTTGTTCCTTTCGTCGTCGTCTTCGGTCATGTAGCTGTAGGATGATTCTCTTGCTTTTCCTATCCCGCTACTCTCTTCGACGGCCATCAAAGCACTAGCGTGTTGCATTTCAAATATAGCATCTTCGCAAAAGTTTATAAACGTCTCTAATTTCTCTTTGTCGCCACCCTCTGTTACGGTGTTGTAAAAGAATGCTCGTTTGGATTCTTTGATCTGAGGTTTTTCCCATTGCTCGATGTTAGATTCCTTGATTTCAAAGTAAACTCTCTCAATTTTTTTACTACCGCCGAGAATTTCGATCCTTCCAAGGAAAGCTTCGAAGTAATTGAGGACCGAGCCTGCTGTTTCGAGGAAACGCGCGAGCCTTGGTTCGTTTGGCATGTGTTCTGACAAATTGGTCAATAAAACGGCAAGATTGAAACCAATCTCTTTCGCAGGCTCGTGGAAACGATCCATAAATGCGACATAGTCTATCTTGCCGTCATGATTCGTTTCGCAACAGGCTAGCAGAAATTCAATTTCCTCACTGCAAATAAAAAAAATTAGAGTCAGTATCAAAAAATGTAATTCTGATAGAATGAATAGAAATAAGCTCATCATAAAATGTTCGTTATTAGGTATTACCTGGTGTAACTCTTCTGCTGTTCCATCTTCTCTTTGAAATCCTTGGGATATACCCAGCCATCGTTATTGACGTCAACTTCTAAGAAACTTGGAGAACCAATGAGATCTTTCAGCTTCAGGAACATGTCAAAGTACTTGAGGATCAATTCGACATTGCTGGCGGATTCTACTAGCGTATCTACCATCTGCTTTCCGATAGTGCCGTTGACGACGTTACCTGAAATATAGCAAAAAAAGTGACCAGTTTTTGTATTGCATATTTCAATGATGTGGTATGGCCGGGTAAAGAAATGCCGATAGACTCACCTTCCAGCATGGATAACATCATCGTAATCATATCCTTCTGTAGATTCAATAACTCTTTGAGAAGATCCACTTGGCTCGAATGCTTGGATAATTTATCCTGCATGTGTGAGAACAAGAACAGGAATCCCCCAACAGCGTCCCACAGCCTTGAGTGGGCGAGGGCCTGTTGATTCTGAGCACAGGGACCCTGAATGACTTCGGTCAGAGTATTGAATACTTGGCTGGCAACTTCAATTGCTTTGAAGAAATTCGCTTTTCCAGCTGGATCGATGAGTTCCTTGCTCGAATAGTGCCAGTAGAAGTCCATGATTGACTCCTGGAGACGAAGAAGGTAATCGACGGTGCAAATGACAACATTTACCGTCGTCGTATTACCAGCTTGAGTTCTTAGGTAATTCTGCCAGTCTAAAAGCATAGAAATAATAGAAATTCAATTCCCTATCTCGAAATCATGAGTCTCGGACATTTTTTCTTTTCTTGTAAACGGAATAAAATATGTACCCAAATTATGCCCTTCGCATGTCAATTGAATGAACCTGAACAAAGCACAGGTAAATTCAGCGTCGTGCATGTTTTTCTCTCCCGCGGCACCTTCGGACCCAACTCCGAGACCCTCTGCCTTGGTGTTTCGCTCAAAAGCATCCAGGTCCAGAACGCTGCATGAATTCATTAGCCCGGCAATAGACGTGAAAAATCCTACGTCTTTCTTTTCTTTTAAATGGTTTAACATCCCTTTCTGAATCTCGATGTTACCGCCACGCAAGATCGAGATACCGAGCTCTAAGGTCTTCATTACCATCTCACTCGGCACCCCTTTGCAGGCCGAGATGTGGAGTAAAACCATTTCGGCAACTCCTCGGTTTGCGAGACGAGCCTGATGAAATAGCAGCTTCTGTTTCTCCATTTCTTGTTCCTGAGGGGATCGAGAGAGGATATTTTTTTAGACGATTCTTCACAATTCACAATGTATCGCGCAACATAATTTTAATGGTTTAGTAAAAGTCAGAAAAAAATCTCACCATCAGCTTATGCATAGGCCTCTTGGGTTATTGATCAAAAGAAGAATCAAGATTCAATTAGTGGTGTTATAATTGAAATCATGTGATCACAGGATAGGACAGAAGAGTTAAAAGTGAGAAAATATTTCGGATGAATCAAAGTTATCCTTACATGGATCGAGGCACGCCCTTCCTCTTCTCCACCACCTTCTTCTTCGCCCTCCTCTTCCTCCTCGCCACAAGATTTGGATACTATCTGAGCGTAACTCATGTAGAGAGAGTCTTCTTGGAGAGCTCCCGAACGTTCAGTCATGGCTCCTCGGCAGAACGTAGTTACCAGTTGTGTCAGGGGATCGGGTTTTCCTTCCTCTTCTGTCTTGTCCATTTTCTTCAATTCCGCTTCTTCGAATGATTGCTATAGACAGCTTGTTACGTTTATTTCTTTCCCAATAAATACCGAGATATGTATGCGGCAAGTGGTGAACCGACAATTACTCACCGTCAGATCTTCAATCATAACTTCTTGTCCTACATTTTCATCTTGCAGCCAGAGCTCGTAATAAGTTCTTGCGAAGATATTGATAGCCCGATGTCTGAAAATATTCAAGGAAGCGGTAAGAAATATAGAATTATCACTATCAATTATATTTTCAATTTTTTTTAAGACAGAAGTAAACGTTCACGCACTTGGTTCTAGTGACTTGTGACTTATTTACCTTCTCAGTTTATAGAGAGGTTCGCTTCTCAGGCATGCAATAGCTGCTCTTTTTCTGGCTGCACACAACACCCTTTTCCACCCGTCCCTCGAAGGCGGTGGTTTTGTGGCCTGGGATTAGCAGCATGCACATAAAACTCTACTTGTTAAAAATGTTAAAATGTTAAAATTTCACACGCAAAATTTCTCTGTGTGAAATTTTCTCTAACACTCAATCACAAAGGCACGCAACATCAATTAAAAAATACATTGATTCGTGGATGTATACCTCAATCCCAAAGTTAGTAGAGAAACATTCAAACTATCGATGGAACATCGTTAATTTTGTCAGGGTCAAAATAAAAGTATACAATGAAATCGAAAATAAGAGAAACACAACAAAAACACAGCAAATCAATGAAAAATCTAAGTGGGATACCTGGGTAAGGAATGTAGGGAGGTCTGACGGAAGCAAGCAATAACTGCACGCTTTCTCTGGATAGACACCACCGAGCGATAGCTACTCTTGCTCTGCTGTTGGGGATGGTCTATCTACTCGTACACATAGAAATTAACAAAAATTATAGCCAAATCAATAGCATAACTGATTCCGTTTTATCAATTTATGAATCCCAGTTCACTTCGGATGACATGATTTGTCAAAAATCGAAAATAAATGCCAATGAGAGTAGGAAACAATTTATGATCTATAAATTATGCAATTCAAATTTAGACCTTGCGTTATTATACGATTGCAATTTAAAATTAGTAGATAAAACCGTTGTTTCATCTTACCATATGAAGTCCAAAAAGTACTTTGGCCATTGCCACAATTCTAGTAACTACGTCGTCTAGTTGTTGGGCCTTGACTGGTTCGGTGACGTCCTTCTTTTGCCCAAGTTTAGAGTACAAATAATGTTGCCAAGACATCTCGTCGGCCGGATCAATTTTGTCAGGTAGAGTTAGCTGGGTTGTAGCAAATTCTGTGATCTCATACTCGGGGAGTTTCTTCAAAAATCTGTCTTTGCAATGTTGAACCAATTCCTGTTCTCTTCCAGCAAACAAATTCAACCCTACCGGTAACAGACGTTTGAGACAGGCCACCATCAACGAGGCTTGAACTTCCTTGTCCTTGTCCCGTTTTTTGTCTCGATTTTTTTTCTTTTTCTTTAATAGTAATTCAGTCAGCATTAGTCATTACTCAAGTTCTGGTGAATTGAAATATTAGGTCATAAATGGATTACCTTTCCACTTCCAGAAGGCGCCGTGCCGTCGGATACAGCTGCTGGTCTCCTCGTGGCCGTAGGCATGATCAACACCATATTGTCGATTTCATTAGCAGATATAAAGTTCTGCTCTTCTCGCAAGAAGTACTGAGATTTTGACCAGGTATTGAAGATAGCTGCGACGTGATTGTACAGATCCTCAGCTTCCGGTATGTTATTTCTCAGCCAATGATTGCGCTGTAGATCAACATACTTGATAAGCAGTGGATAAAACGAGTAGATATCCCTGACCAGAAGCTGCCAATCCTCTTGTATCTGTGCCTCTATCTGAGAAGTATCGTCCGTCGAAGACTTGATGAAACCTCTCAGAGATTCTTCCTTGTGGAACATGTTGTCTGTTCGTTTTCTAACTCGTTCGGCGAGCGGTAAGAACGGATCTTTCAATAGTTCTTCGGAAGAATTGATGATAATTTGTTGAGTGTAAGTTGCGATGCGCGTCATCCACGGAGCGTTTTCGTTTCCGATATTCTTTTTAATCAACTTCAATACGTTTCTCAACAACTGATTCATGTGGTCGCTCGTCACCATGCTGACGTAAGTTCCTTCGTTCGGATTTACGTTGTCAGGTCCTTGACCCCACCAGAAAGGTAGATAGGCGCACAGCAGAGGTAATATCACGTCAATCACGTGTGGAGCGTCGGAGTAAGTCTTCTCAGATTCTACGAACTGGTCAACTTCGGTCAAGATCGTTTCTAAAGTAGGCATGCTCGATTCCATTCGAGTCATTATATCCTGAGCCTCCAGCGAGTGATCGGCAATACGATTCAGAAGAGAGAATTGATTGTGCTTGTTGAGATGTGGCTCCAAAAACGCGACTGGGAAACAGCTGGAGAAAGCTCCGAGAGATGAACCGAGATTAGGCTTGTTTCGTTCGATTTCAGTTTTCAGATACTTTCGATCGTGCGTCAAAGTCGCGTCTACGCCCAGCGTGTACAGGGAGGCGAGCATTTTGTACGAGGCTACTTGAATTTCGTCCACTGTAACAAAAAAGTACGAAATTATTGCTAAATTATGCTCAGTGATGTTGGAAAATGAGGCTCGCAACATCTCGACACTCACGTAAAAGATCACTGCCATATTCGCAAGCAGCCAAGTGATCGAACATCGCGGTAAGTACAGGTAAGACGACGCTGTTCACGTACGAAAGCGACGTCGAAGTTTTCAGATGGGTGCCTCTGAGATGACTGTACTTCCCTTCTTGCAAATTCAGTATAGTGTGTCCCAGATCATCTGCGGTATTGTTGAAGAATGTCAGCATAGAAGTTCTGATAAACTCTGGACAATTTTTAACTAGCGATTTGGCGTCGATTCCTTTCACCAAAACTTGTAAGCATCTAACGGTTATTCTGACGTCTGCCCCAAACGCGGCTAATCTAGATCGTAGGAGGCTGGCTAATTTGCAAAATAATGCAGCCACCATTTCCTTCTCTTTCAACGAAGCAGCTCCTATGTTATTCGTTGCAGTGGCAACGGCGATGAAATAATTCCTGTGAGTGCTGAAGTATTTTTCCATCAACGGCAGGACTACTTTGCTAAAGAATTTTATATCTCTTGTAGAAGTTTTGAAACTATTTCTTCTGCTGAAGGTGTCCGAGGGTTTCAAGAGCTTCATGTTGATGGTAGCTTTGTCCAAGTACGCAATCAGCTTCTCGAGCAACGAATATGCGAATCGCAATTCTACCGCTGCTCCAGCTCCAGCCACTTCGGTATCGGTCGTACTCCCGCGATTTGGTTTGTGCAATTTGTAGCCTTGGTATTGCAGGTATTTCAAAAACTCTTGAGAACGTTCTCGATCTTTTCGTTTCTCTTTGTCAGTCAGCAAGTCGTAAGGCACTAACTGCGGATGAATGCCTCCTCCTTTAAAAGATTCGAGAATGTCTCGTTCAATTTACAAATTGGTTGAATGATTAAATAAATAAATAAATTCAATTCAACTGACCACAAGTGATGAGTTCCTCTTTCTTCTTCTTCGCCCAAATGTCGTGCGCATTGTCTGCCAAACGCTCTGCCATATTCTGCATTTCTCTGCTAAGCGTGAGATTGGTCATATCGACCGGATGAGGATTATAGTTGAAGGGGTTCGCCGTATCGGTCTGAAATTGTGTGTCCTCAAAAACACTTGCAGTTAGATTTGTGTTGTGGGAATGTATAATAGAAATAATGATATAAATAAAAGAAACAATAGTAACTATAGTTCAGAGTTCGCTTCGTTGCTTCCTCTCAAACTATAATTTAAAAGAGAGTAGTGTTATGAATAGCTTATCCTAGGTAGACAGGGAAAGTAACTAGGTTCAACTCACTTGACTCTTGGACGACCTCCTCATAGAATTTCGACTCGTAGACGGTACGTCGACTTCGGAGTGTTCTACGCTCCAACCGATAGCAAGTAACGCTTTTAAACTCTCCCTGACTGGTTCTTTGTAGCGTTCTTTCTCATAGTCATTCAGCATATTGTAAGGTTTCAATCTAGGATGGGTTTTATTCACATCTGACCACTGTTCTCCATATGTCCAACTATTTTCCAGCTTTCTGTTAGCCCAGGCGTCGTGATAATGTTCAGAGAATTTCTGCACTATTGAATTCAAGTCGTTGTTCAATACCACGCTGAAAATAACAAATAAAACGGTCGGTACATTCTGCGATTCGAATGAAACGAATATACAAAGATGAATCGTCTTCAATACCTGGACGTGTTGATGGGCTGCGGATTATACGGTCCATCCGGAGATTGTGTAGATGCAGACTTACTGCCGTACCACTCATCGTCGTAATTTTTGGAAAGCGAATAGTCGGGTGGTAGAGCACAACCGATAGCGGTCAAACAGGGCAAAGCTTTGCCGAACAATTCCGGATCGTAGTCCATTTTAGACAACGAATCGAAGATGTTGCTGAACAGAACCATGGTTAGACGTTTTTCCTCGTCACTGGAAGCTCCGTAAGTTCCCTGGCCACTAGTCGAACCATAGTATTTTGCGCAGCGATCGTAATGCAGCGTCAGCAACTGTAAATAAATGAATAAATTATCCTCCAGTACAGAAGCCGAGAAGACACCCATTTTTGTGAGCGAAGAATGTTTCTACCCACCCTCAGAGCTACGGTCGTGTATTCAGACAGTTTGGAAACATCCACGGTCAATTTTCGAAGCAACTTCAGCAACATGCTCGGCTGCATTTGACTATAAAAAATGATGTTGATTAACCGCACTTGTGTCTAGTGTTATAAATCACCTTTGAACTTATCTCCACAATTTCTTACCTGGTTAAAGCCACAAGGAAATCGGAAACAGCTTCACGCTGTCCTTTAGTCAACATTCTGTTTTTACTGAGGCGATAAACAGTGTGGAGAGTTGCGTCCAACAAACTCGCGTAATTATCTGCTTCGTTATAAAATTTCGAATGTTTGATTAGCAGAGGTAGAATGCTGTTTCCTATGTATCGATTCATAGCCAAAGCCATGTCGGATTCGTAGCCGTCGTTCTGAAAATATGATGCAAGTTTTTTCAGTTGTAATAGAATGATGTGTCGAACCAGTAGTCCTTTCCAAGTTAAGTCTACACACCCTGTCCAGCATGGTAGCCGCTCTGAGATCTGGCAAAAAGGCTTCCTCTAGGAGTTTGAAGAAAAGCTCCTGAGTCTCTATGCCGTAGACGCGTTCTAAGAACAAAACCACGCTCTGCTTATGACCGGGGATTAATCCTGACGGCATATCGCTTTTTGGTCTTTCCTCGCCAGCCGCTGGATTCTGAAGGGTAAATCGCAGCGACAGAACGCCTTGTAGATCGTCGAGTGGTACAAGAGAACGCAGAATAGCTCTCGCTCGAAGGGACTCGTTTTTACCTGAGTATAAAAGAAAATCCACATGTAAGAAACAACAATAGTTTTCAGGCGTTTGAAGAAAGGAGAATAGGAATGAGATCAAATTTACCTTGCTCTATCACTGAAGAATCCGGGGCACAACGTCCCAAAAGGTCCACCAGAGTACAATAGAAATTCAAAATAGCTGCCCCAGTATCGATGTAATCTTCGTCGTCATCGGACTCGGGAAGTGGATGTTCAAACTGAACAACCACGGCTGTTCCTTCAGCCTCGTCTTGTACCTGATTATAAACCTAATTTGGTACCGAATTAGTATACAGATCGTGCACATGCCTTGGAAGGCTGGGTTTCTAAGCAAGTCCAACTATATTGTGATATTGTGATGAAAGAGGGGGAGACACAAGTTTTTTACATGCCAATTGGAGGCAAGAAATGTCAAAAATACCTAAACAAAACATCTATGTGAGGATTGAACAAACGCGAACAATATGTACAATTGGATACACGGGTGATTCGAATCTCCAAAATTCACAACAATAAAGTACATGCATAGAGACAAGCCTTGTTTTATTCGTCCGGTGTCGATTCGCTGTACGAATTACCTTTCTCCGATCTGCTATTCGCTCAGACATTTTATTTGCTTCCATAATCGCTCTCAACAGACCTTCTCCTTCACCACGAAGTGCAGGTCCCAAGCATTCGGGCCGACGAATGAGCAATCTTATAACTAAGTTGGCATTTTCCTCAACGCTTTCGCCTGAAAACATTTATCGTGGATTGTCTCATTGAAATATTCCATCCAAAGTCGAATACTTGGATAATGTTCGATGAAACTCACCATTTACCCAAACGCAGAAGCGCAAGAAGTCTAGATATCGTTCACCCTCGACTGGGTCCCACCCTAGATCTGGATATCCTTTCTCAACTAGTTCAGAATTGGACTGTAGCCCACAGCGAGACAAGTAGATGGCAATTTTCTCCAGATAATGTTCTCTGAGTGCAAGAGCCAGTTCTGTATTTTCCATTAGCGAAGAATAAGCCACATCCAATGGCGTCGATCCTCTGAGCGAAGGTCTCGATAACAGAATATTACTGTTCTCCAACAAGAAGTCAAAATGATCGAACATCGCTTTCTGATTCTGCCTAGAAGTTCGGCAGAAGTAGCAAAGGAAACGACAACACGCTACGACCATCTCGTGGGAAGTATCCTTCTCTTTGACGGGTGTTTCACCTTCGGCAACCTGACTCTGTGCTTGGGCGTCTGATTGGGCTTGGGCTCTTCGTCCCAGGGTGTTCATCATTATCGCCATCACGTTCTCGTGGATTCTCAACACACGAATTAAATCTGGATGCTGGAAGAACGTGTGATTGTTTACCAATTTCCAAAGCCGTTCTCGAACCAGTTCCTCCTCCTCTTGGGACATTTGTACGGGCAATAGAGCACGAATTTGACTCAAGCCGACCCACATTTCCGCAACATCTTCCTTGGTCTTGCTGTTTATTATGTACGTCTTTTCCAGCGCTCGAATCAATTCACCCACAGTGTCGTATTGTCGTACCAACAGGCTGAACATCTCACGCACCAGCTTGGGCGTTTCGATTTGAGATTCTTCTGCCCATTTTACAATAGTTGCTATCAGAACTTTCCTGAATACCTCTGTGGAATGGTAATGAAGGAAAAATGAGAAATACCTGTGTGTGCAATTATGTCGGGTATTTGACATTAATCAAACGTACCTTCTGGAGTTTTTTTGGCCAATTCAGGTTCCACCTTGGGCTCTTCTTCAAACTCCTTGACGGTGTTAATGAAATTAAAGACTCGTTTCATAGCCCCAGGCTTCTCGATTTCGATAACTTCGTTTGCAGCATCGGCGGCTTCCTGCAGTGCGTGGAGCGATACATAGGACATCAAATCTTCGTGAAATTCGTTCATTTTCTCTCGCAATTCATCGCCGCAAGGACAGTTTTCTTTCTCTTCTTCTTCCAAGTTTTTGAATCCCAAGATTGCGTTCATCTGTTCACGAGGCGGACACCTGAACTCTTTGGTCTTCTTTGCCGCAACAGCGGAAGGAAGATCGGACTGTTTAATATCGATGTAACGCCTGAGCTGATCACTCTGAAGATCTCCGACAAAATCGTGACTGAAGGAAATGATCGAT
Organism: Euura lappo; assembly: GCA_018257835.1. Classification (NCBI taxonomy): domain Eukaryota; kingdom Metazoa; phylum Arthropoda; class Insecta; order Hymenoptera; family Tenthredinidae; genus Euura; species Euura lappo. The sequence continues at coordinate 169,848 of JAEUYN010001915.1, forward strand.
TCAACGCGATGGCGAAGCTGTATGTCATTCAAATGATGGAGCAAGTAGCACATCTGCAGTTTTGCACCTTCCGCCATTTTCATGTGCAACAGTCCCTTTTTATGCTCATCTTTGCCCTCTGGAAATATTCGTGTTAATTAAGAGAATGAAAGTTGAGCAGAGACAGTGAAAATTGATCGTTTACCCTTTTGGAAAGTTGGATCCCACGTCTCGGGATTTATCATGATAAGTAATTTGAAGATATCTTCATTCCTGAGCATTCCAACGAGCAGGAGTCGGTCCACAAGTTTCAGAAGGGGTCTGAAACGGACACATTGGATTGAATAAATTTTTCGCCCGATACGCATCAATTACGACACAATACAGCAAAGAGAACTCACAGAAATAGATTCTCGTTGCTTCCACCAATGGGATCTCGGTTATGGACTTGATTAACTTCGACCGCTTCATTAAGAGCCGCCATAACGTAGTCCCGAACAATATCGAGCGGGAAAAACGGACTGTACAGGCTACGGATATTCTCGATGCTCTGGTTCTCGCTAGAAGGAAGTACCCTTGATGCCGAAACATTAGTATAAGGGGTTCACATCTATTGAGAAAAAATGAATACTCACTTGATATCAGTCATTTTCATTTCTGGTCTGACAGATTCAGTCTCCAGATATCTCAAACTGTGCTTCATCTCGGGGTCTTCGTACAGGTCCTTGATCTCTTGCCCTTTGAAAGATTCAACGAATCGTTTAAAATAGAGGCACACAAATGAGCGATTCAACGGTCACACCAATTACCTAATGGAATGATAAACTCGTTTTTGCAAACTTCCATTGTCGTGGCGTGCGATTCCAGATGTAAGGCAATCAGAAGATCATAAAATCCTTGACGTAGCGGACCAGACATATATTCCGATCTAATTGCATAAAGCAATTGCTTCTGATCTACATGCAAGCAAAGAGCATGTGCCGCCCTGTAATTTGACTGATAGCACAACGCGGCATAAAGTGTGAGCGTATGGGCATGAAAACTGAAAGAAACATATTATTCAATGTCAATACGAAACGACTGTCGATTTAAAGTTTTTTTTTGTATTTATTATTCTTACGAACCTGAGAAGTTTGTCCATTTCTATAAGTTCAAGAATATCGATGCACCTGTCCTCCTCGGGAATATGTAACGCCAGCATGGAGATTGCATCTTCGCAAAGCATGGACCAACCCCTGATGTCTGATAGCTTCAGGGCGTGAACTTGAAGAGATTGATTTGGAACCCTGGCCCATTGATGAGGCTTGAGACATTGTACTTTTAGTCTTGGTGGAAATTGAGGGATAACGTGGCGCTCAGAGTTTTGTAAAACTGCAGCCGAGAGCGGAAGAGTGGTAGATGTTCTTCCCAATTCTATTTGGAGTATTTCTTTGCTAGTTGCTTCGACGAATATGGCAGGGAATAACTTCGTGTCTGGTTCCATCTTGAACTTGTGACTGGTTTCCTTTCCTTCGCAGGTGAAAGACACCCACCCCGTAGCTATGTCGACAAAACATCCGACGAACATACCTTGGGACGCTCCCTTACCAGACGCGTCTTGCGTTACTTCGTTGTAAAGTTCGTCCGCCCTCACCATGTAACAGCTCTGTCGATCGACCCTTGAAATTACATCGATCAGTCAGCTTCGTTTGGAGAAAATTAAATTGGGAAAAAACACTGATACTTTATCCAGATTCAACTCACTGGTCAATTGGTCTGTCGTAGTCGTCGACTATCACAATCGAAGATTTTCTAACTCTCGAAAGATTGAAATCTTTTGTATGCAAATGATATTGCGAAGTGACCCATCCAACGTAAACATGGGTCGGATCTTGACCAGGAAAGATTCTTACTCCGTAAAAATATTCGTTCATTAATTTCAAGCAATCTGCGTCGTATATTTCGTTTCCGATTGCCTCCACCCCAGTTCCGGAAAGGACAGACATTTGTTTTGGTGCATTGCGCTCTGGAATTTGTGGAGCAATAACTTTCAAATCGGTCTGAAAAAAGACAATAGTATTTTGATTATTACCCCGCAAACGGTTTGATTATTTCATTCATCTGTCTGATATTTACCGTTGAGACTCGAACTTGAGGTGGTCTTGATCCTACTCTAGCCAGCGGTAAAGGCTTGCTGCTTCTGTCCGATATATCTGATCTCATCAAAGGTTCTGGAGTCTTGGATTTAGCTTCTGGTGACTTTGTTTTCCGCGAGAAGAACCTGAAAACACGAATTAATTTATGATTTTTGTAATGAAGAGGTTTTTTTTTTTTTGTGATTTTATCAATCGAATAAAATTGGTAAGGAAATTTTCTGAATTTTTTCATTTTAATCGATTTGGTTGAGATACCGCTATCCAAAAATTAGTATTGGAGGTGGAAAAATCCATTTTAATCAACCTACAGGCTACAGTTGAAATGATTGCTCAGAGCTCAATAGCTCAAAGAGATATGATAGGTCAAAGACTATTTCTGAGCCATTTATATAACATGCGATTAAAACAGATCGGATGGAATGTATCTGTGATTAACTACTACCATTTGATTTTTTACCACGAATAATGGGCAAGTAGTCGCGATTTCAATGTTTGATTATATTGCCGATCAATGAAACGTCTTAGTCTAGGAGCTTGAACTCTGGATGACGTGTGAATTTCTAGTCTTAGCATGGGCCTTCAGTTTAATTCTGCGTTAAAAATCTCCTAGATATATTCAACTTACGATACATCCTCCATTTCTTTGCTAAGCTTGCTAACAAAAACAGAATCGCACCATTAGATTTCCAGAATGTTATCCATAAATTGACGAAATTTACCGAAAAGGTGAACGCCCCCTTTTTTTCTTGTCATCTTTCGTATCGCCGTTCATATCTCCGTAGCCGTTTACTTCAGCTTCGCTTGTCGCTCGGTCCAGAGTCCCGCCTCTAGACCCGTACATATTATTCCGAGACAATGAACCTTTTCTTGGTGGTCTGGATGGCTTGTTTCGCTGCATCGGCAGTGGTGATTCTTTCATCATTTCATCGGCTTCAACCGCGTCTTCGGAATAGTTCCTCTGGAGACCTGGGAATGTTGGATTATCGAATGAAGACTAGAAATCGGCTGGTATAGTTGATAATCACACGAGTCATACCTTTGATGTCGCTCATACTGAATCCGGATTTGATTATCTGTTCCATATGTGCTGACGGAGTAGTTTGTTGAGCTTGTTCGGCCTGCTCGATTAGAAGTCTGTGCTGTCGCATTTTAATATCTTGCCATCTCCTCAGCTTTTCTCCCTCCGTTACGAAATTCGACTGACAAATAACGGGCAGGGATAATCTCAGAAATTCCCAATTGGCTTTTTCCATAGTCTCGAAGGTGTTGTGCGAGATTTTCAGACAGGGCGGTGTGTCCGAACCGGCTGGGATCCGAGCCACATCAATTTTCGTATCTGCCATATCGTCAGTGTTCTCATAGATCGGTTGATCTTTCGTATACCAGAATGTAACGGGACGATTCATATTCCTGAATGCATGGGAAAATCGTTCGAGTTCTAGTATCATATATCAGAAAGAGCCAGGCTTGTGATAAATCACTTACACGCAAAAAGGTTCGTAGCCTTCTTGTAAGCCACAAGTGGTGAAAAATTTCAGGGTATTTACATCCTGTCCAAAAGTTAATTTAGCCTTTTGTCCTACACCGAGAGTAAACGCTGGTACAAACGAATCTCCTTGAACGTCTGCAAAGGAGGTCTCGCCCCCCAAAGCATCCATGAGTAGTTCACCATTCAATGAAAAACCTGAAGAATAATACAATTATTGGGCGAATCGATACAAGATGAAACTAAAGTTTTAGTTCAAGTGATGTATATTATTGTAGCACGAACAAAATATTCGGATTCAGCAAAAGTTATGATTCAAAGTATACTACATCGAATGCCTACGAAGCGATACTGGAGTTAATCTATTTGATTTTAGAAAGAATTCGTCATAATTGAATGACAATGTCTGGATGATAAAAAGAAACTATATTCAATGAATGATTTCAATGATATAGAAGAATAAGGACAACAAATAGATTGGATGAGTCAAATTTGTTCGTACAACCTCATGCATAAAAGTAAAATCCTACTTTGCGATTATGTAATGGTAATCATGCAAAAGCATATAAATGTAAGTGTAACAAAGCGGAAACAATATACAAATGTTATTTGCAGTACAGAAAATGAAACTTGTCTAACAAATAGAATCACAGAAGCGATCGGTCATTACCAAGTCTTCGTTATTATTAGTTACATTACCAGGCTCGGTACTAGCGCTACAGTTTGGACAATGGTCCCCCAAAATATTGTCTCAAGGTTCATTCCTGTACAAGTACTACTCTGTTTCTAGTGTGTTAATTTTGTTGTTGTCTTGAGAGACTAATGTAAGCAAATTACACTCTTAAAAATGAATTTAAGTCAGCGATTAGTAGGTATGATTCAAAGCTTGATTATTGTCAAGAGTACAGATGAAGGGAAAGCGCACCGGAGACCAATGAATGTATAAAATGAGCAAGTGCTCGGGGTCAGTGAGTCAATGACCATCTTCACATGTGTTCATAAACAATGGTGTAACGCATTGATTTTGTTAAGCTTATTAAACGTGGATCTAAATCTGTGGTACAAGCTTCGTCACTCTTGTAGAGTGATATGAAGAAAAATATAGCAATTCAAGAAAATAACTGAACATTGCTCGGGTAAAAGAAAAGTAAAAAAGCATAAATCTGGTGCACTGGTGTCCAGCACTATCCTCTTATACTCTCAAATTATAGCTAGTGATGGCAGCTAAAGCGTTTGCTTAAAGATTCTGCCTTACTAATAGTTCGGTCAATAAGATCCAGGAATACTCCGACAACGTCTCCAACCTGCCATTGCTTGCCGAATGACTCGGCTGTGCCTGAGTAAACTTTTTCCTCCTTGAAATGAAAATTTCAATGTTTCAATAAAGTTTTGGGTAGAATCTGTTTCAAAGGCCCCTGCGTTCATGAATAACATAATTTCTTGAATAATTATCATTGGATATCAAAACCCGAAGACGATTGGTGAAAATTTCACAATTCCAAGATTGAGTAAGTAGAAACGTCCTAAATAGTCGGGAAAGATGCAAAATCAAATCAACATATATAAACATTCAGCGAGACGAAGACGACACGTATGTTTGAAAAATGAATAAAATGAATAAAATGAAAACTGAACGATGGACGGCTATTGGGAAATGGCTCTCTTACTGATCGTTCCGTCTGGTACATCAATGAAACAGCCAACTACGTCGCCCACTTGATATTTGTGACCGAAAGGCTCGTTCGAACCACAGTGGACTTTGATCACCTAGCATTTCAGGATCCGTTATTTTCAATTACGACAAGGCTCTCGAATCCTCGATACAATAATTATAGCCATCGGCACGAGTTTGACATTTACAAGCAACATCCATTATTTCTCAAATTATAAGTAATGATAATGTTGATACGTGATGGTTATTGCCACTCAAATATTTCTTGATCGTAATTCGAATAATTATTCAGAACAACAACACTGGCGTCCGAAACAATCTCGAAACCAATTCAATTATCCAACTCGGAAGAATCTGAATACTACTCGAAAATTATCAACAATATTTTATTCAACCTGTTATGTTATCATATTACGCTATTGCTCTTTCTCCCTCTGTTCATTGCTCAATCTCTACGGATTTTGTACTTGGATTATTATCGTGAAAGGGTTTGTCAGACATAGAGAGGCCCAAAAACTGTTTCAAAACTCTGAATATTATCAATAAAGCAGCTTGGCACAAGTTGAGATGTAATTAGATCAAAAATTTACTCCAAGTAGAAAATAAGACTGTTGGGGCGCTGTATATAATGAATATTCTCGGACGAAAAAATCGTCTAGAGATTCTGGTATTCGGAGATAAAAAATACTCAAGTTTCCTTACGTTGTATCCATCGAAAGCCCACGTATTTTCGTCGCTACCGAGCATGCTACCTGGCATACAATCGGACTTGGCCCAACCCACTCGCATAGGTCCAGCGGTGAGAACTTCAAACTCGAAATACCACTTGCCACTGGTAACGGCGTAATTTTTTTCCACTCTGTACGTCCTGAACAACAGCTGACGCAGCCTACTGGCCTCCAATAGTAAAGCTGTAAAGAAACACACAGAATTTGATGGACATAACGCGAGACTATATTCGGGAACAAGCCGTGATCAATTTCTTCACAAATTATCACCTTCATGCTGTTCTCCGGTCGGCGGATCGAGCATATACCCGTAAACGAGCAAAGTCCTGACGGTTTCACTGGCCGTATCTCTGTTGGCTTTTTTAATCGCTTCGTCAACCTTGAGATAGGGTACCAAATGGGGACTTCTTCGCATTTCCGAATCCTCATTCAGGCCATAAGTCCATCCTTGACTGATCCTCTCCTTGGCCCATAAATTGTGAGTATTTTCAGCCAGCTGATCCACCAGCTCTTCCATCTTCGGAGTTAACGTGATTGCGCTGAGATCCAACGGAGCTGGCTTGTAGCCGTTCGATTGCATGAACGGTTCGTTGGGCAGTCTCAGAGTCTTGATCCTAGAAGGCGGATTGTCCATAGTTATGTAATAACCCAGAGCCAATATCGTCTTCAAGGTCTGCACAGCGAGTTGAGTATCGTATCGTTTTTCTGCTGCGGGTAGTCTTTCAAACTGAATGATACACGGATGTATTTTCCTAAGATCGTCTCTTTGCTCTCCAAATATCCAGCCGGCCTCGACCTTGTTCATTGCCCACATCTCGTGAATGTTCTCCGCCAGCTTGTCTCTTATCTGTTCTACGTAGGCCGGTAAATTGATCATTGACGTGTCAACAGGTGCCGGTACAAAGGCGGTGTCGTCTTCGACTAGCCAGGGTCCGGCGAGCGTCACCTTACTCATATTACCGAAGTAGAAGCAAGGATCCAAAGAGAGGATTTGTTGAGGCAAGAGGCTCTCGACCAGGGGTGAAAATTCGTCCGGAGGTTGAAATTTCAAACGACCATGATCTCCGCCCAGAAGAAATCTGCACGACAATTTCGAGGAGCAACTGATCGAAGGAAAAAACATTCCGTCGAGATTGAAGTTCCTGAAGGAACCCTTGATGTGTATTCCGTTGAAGGCGAACGTTATTACAGGAATGGTCAGGTCTAGGGCACACCCGATCACATCCCCTTTCTTTATGTAAGGTTCTGTAGCATTGTGGACGACCTGCGTCTTGCGACCACCGGACCAAAGGTAGGCACCGTCGAATCCAAACGAGTATAAATCGTCTCCAACTCCGTTGCCTCCCCACTTTTCACCGCCACCCGGATACGGCATGTATCTGTGAAACGAAATTACATCTTTAATTTGTTCGAATCGTTGCAGTTGTTGCGAATGAAAGAGGAAGTGAATTTTTATCGCATACCCAGATGTGTTAGCCCAGCCAATTCTGAGATGAGGCATCATGTGAGTAGTTTGTTCGATGTGATCGACGGTCACTTCGAAATACCATTTTTGATAGAGCGCCGAACCCTCGACTCTGCCGACAAAGATGTTTGGCCTTATGCTAGCTACGTGATCGACCAGCTGAGTTTGCAGGAGTAAGTTTTTTCCTGGTAGCAAAAAGTCGCAGATATTATTCTGCGACGAACGTACCGCTACCCCATTACCGACGCATAGAGAACACAACACGTCCAGGACTTTGGGATCTCTTCCGTGCTTTTCGAGCAAAGATATTATTACTTTGATGTGTTCGTCCTGTAGATAGAGAAATTTGATTGTTAGAAATTTCTTTTATAAAAACTATGTTTGCAGAATAGATATTGAAGAAATTCACTCACCCTCATCATATTCAAAGCCTCGGGTGAATCTATAAGAACGCAATGGAGTACGTCGAGCATTCCCGTTCCTTCGCTAGAAGCTTGTGAGCCCAATCGACTGAACAGCCAGTTGAGACGATTGCTGTTCGCAAACTGAGCACAGTTCGTGTGATTTCCTTTGATGATGGCGGCTAGTAGTTGGTAAAGATATCCAGAAATTTGATCCCAAGACTGGCCGCTTTCGTCCCCTGAAAGCGCGACGAGAAAACCTTGCGAAGTGATCACGTTGATTTTGTCTATAGCCTCAAGAATAAGATTCAGAATTCCTTCCTCCTGGAACAAATCCTGACGATTTCTCAACGCCCTGAATTTATTCTGTTTCTCTTCGTGTTCCATGTCTTCGTCCGGTTGTGCGAAATAGTTGATCAAATCTTCCAGACACATGACCATTTCGTTAAGATTCACGTTTTGGAAGAACATCGAAGCTCGCCTGTCCATTTGTAGGGTTTCCAACCCGGTGATAAACTGAGTGAATAGACTACTGCATTTTCTGATAACCCGAGCTGTCCTCGATTCTTCTTCTTGGGAACGGGAGAAGTCGAGGCCGTCGTCCATTTTTCCTTCCTCGTGTAGTACTGCCTGTTTTTCTTCGACCTTCCCCACGCCCTTCTTTTTCGTTTCGTACGATTTATAGGACACCCACAGGTGGCTGGTCGCATGCTGCATGATGACAGTGGAGTCACCATATTTAATGATCGGAGTTCCGATTATCTCCAAATCTTTGTCTTCTAGGATGATTTTCTGGTCGTCTTTTTCATGTCGGAGCCAGAACGTGGACGTTTCTATCGTTGCTTCGTTTCTGTGAAGTGTAACGGTTCGAAAATCATATCGTTCATCAGTTTTTAGGTAATAGAGACAAATAATTTACCTATCGACTAAATATAGTTCGTTATTTTCATTAACGCCGAGGTAACGGCCGGTCGTGAGGTGTCTGATTCTCATAGGATGATGCCAGTTGATGAAACCGCCAGCCCATTTGGTTCTGGCCAATTCGAGTCTCCACAAAGATCGGGCTTGGCTCATGACGCTGCCTCCCTCGTAAATGACCATGCTGAGACGAATTGAAATAATTTTAGTACTGGAAAAGGATTACCTAATGATTATAATTTACTTTTGGCCAGTCGCGGTACTCCATGTCGATGGTATAGTGAGGCACTCGTCTCCCCCGTGAAAAAATCTCAATACGTCTCCTCCAAAAACGTAGCCGACATATTTCATTCGACTTATGCCAGTACCGTAGGGTTGGACCGACCAATGAGTCACGTGGAAAGATGCGTTTACCACGGACAAGTCGTTTTCTTTCGTCGTGTGCTGAATGTAGAAAATACACTCGCATGAAAATGTTTTTCAAAGACTAATGTATCTTTTTGTCAATAGGCTTACTAGGTATCGTTCTGTGGCGACGGATACTAAGATGAGATCGTCACCCACTCGAACCTTCTCACCCTCGGATCTTTGCTTGGAAGCGGGATGAACGGTCCACCAACAAGCTTCTCCTGGAAGAGAGTGATTAATTGCGATGCAAACGTCTCCGAGGACCTCGTTTCAGAATTGGTGAACTTGTGGAGTGAAATGAATTACCTTGAGAGTGTTCCTGCAGACCTACGTCGAACGCAAGTTTGTCGTGGGATGAACTGGTAGACAAACATGCCAGGTACTGTAAGTATATTAAATACAAAGCTCCGTGAATTCCGCGTTATAGTTTCGATTCAGATGTTTTGTACGGCTCTCGGTACTCACCATGTCACTGTTCTGATGTCTGAGAAGGATCGCATTGCCATAGAGTAAAGTTCTATGACCAGATCCCGTACCTTTTCCCTAAAAATTGATAAAAGTCTTAGGACTCGCACTTCAGAAATTATCATTTTCCGTAATCAATCTCTCTTGTTTAGCATATCTAATTTTTAGGAGGATCAAATTTTTTCTAGTTGATATGTTTTGAAATAAACGAGAAGATAGAAATCTGTGGAATATTGATGGAAGATTCACTGGAATCGAGACTGTTTCGTAATAAATTATTCAGACATTATTATATAATGAAAATTATTGTGCTAGAAGCAACCGACTATGAACTAGAGCTATATGTAAATATTTTCCTTTCCTACACTCAACGATAATCAACTTTTGGTCATCATTTTTTAATGACTCGATAAATTTCTTTCAAATACATATCATACTTTGATCGATTAGTCTACTGATAAGAGAAGGCCATAATACGCATTCAATTGTTACAAATTAGGTCGGTGTTAGTCAAAGTCAGTATTACAAAGACACGTTATAACGCAAACATATCCGACAGCTCGTACCATCAGTACCAATTTATTTATTGTATCGGTCGTCCAGGAAGGTTTTACAGGAGGAAAAAGATATGACGAAGAAAAAACATTCAGATTCAGACAATTTCAACGTTGTGGTATTAATTATCAATATTATTGTCATTCTTCGAAGCTATTGTCAATAGAATTTCTATGTAATTGATCTGATGATCGAATTTTCTCTATAAGATGTTGATGTTAATTTCGAAAAAGCCAAAAATAACAGTTGCATGATAACAAAGTATACAGGTAAACGAACGAAACGAAAATACAAAGTTTTTTTTGTTTTTTTATAAATGATGATATTAGATTCGCAAAAAAACAATACTTACTAAAGTGTCGCGTTGCTGCAAATAGAAAAAAAATACAAATTGACTTAAATTTGCTTACTGTACGGTTTGGTTTTTCGTTTGTGGTTTCTTTGGTGTTAGTTCGATTCCTTGCGCCACGAACTAGCGGCGGCTCAATAATATTATTCAAATGTAACTCACACGTTTTGCTGTTTAGCAACGAAAACGACGTAACAGTAGGCAGGGTAAACAAATCACCTTGCAAATATGTAGGCACGAGCTTACGCGAGGATATCATAAAGGCGCATGCGATTCATCGGACAAGAAATAAAAGACAGAAAAAATAAATAACAAGAAACGACGATGTATCCAGAAATGCTGGTTCCAGAAATATTAGTAAAAAAAAAAAGTCTGCAGAACATAAAGACGGATAAATCTACTTTTTGGTGTCGTGAAATTAGAGGAAATATTTTCTGAATACATCCGCAATAAAAGTTTAGTAACATAGAGGAGAAACACTGTAATTTTTCTCTTGTAATTTTGAATTTTGATAGTCATCGTCGACTGAATGATACATGTATACAGGATAGTGATTTATGGCCTACTCCTATTCGAAAGATAACAAAACTCGTTCTTTCAGAACTGAACAACGGATAATCCGTCGCTAACCGAGTTGGGTCTATTTAAATAATATCTAATCCGTATTCGGGGTGTTGTAACTAACTAATCAACGATTGATAAAATAATAATACCGTCTCTGAACCAGCTGCGGTGACCAATTCTTGCAACGCTCGCACGGACAAGGCTTGTTCTATTACAAACACACATTGGGATAAATCGGGTGGAATATTTTTATCCGCAATATTTTCAAGGAAACAGTGCCTGTTTCCAAATCCCTCCGCCGCCAAGCAGACCCTCTCTCCGGTGGCCGTGCAGGACAGGCACACCATGTCCTCCTGGGAATTGAAAAATTCGAGACATTAGAACAAGCAAATTATACGGTGGGTCTTATGCCTCGTCCGCCAATATTTGTCCACTTTTCTTTCTTTGTAACCCAGACGCGAATTGTGAATTACGTAAAATTGTATGTAATTCGTACCATTTGTATGGATATTACATTTTGTCGGTGTATTTCTTCCAAGTTTGGCAATAAACTTTGTACATTGATCGGTTACTCTCACAATTCGTCTGTCGACACGAAATTATGCGAAAATTAATGATGATCGAAGGAAACGAAGTAAAGAACGAATTATAATATCCGTTACGCTCGCAATGGTTTGGAATATTGTTCAAATCTATATCTTAACCTAAAATGTACGAAAAAAACCAAGTATACTCATGTTCGATTCGAGCAAAATCCCTCGACATTTTTTTATCATTACTAATCGCAAATAATCCGACAAGAATATCGAATTATAAACAATATAAAATACACAATAAATAATTAATGAAACGTAGATGTCGTAGACTGTAATATCGCCGGCTCGACTGCAGCTCACAGTGGCTGACAGCTGTCAGCTGATCGCAGAACAGCGGAAGGCACACGACACGCGACACACGTTAGGACTTATCGTTAGCTTCAACCCCTTCTTCAAAGATGGCAATGCCTCATCTCGGTCTCGGTAATGAGTAGTAACATACCCTACGCAACCGCCGTCCAGCCGACCGAGTATGACCGAGTAGTGACGAATCCGGCTATGCCTCGATCCCAAATTCGTCATTTCGAATCAATTGCTCCCGCTCGTTTAGTCGATGTCATTTTCTCAATATTTAGACATAAATGGGATATCGGATGGTATAAGACGGTAGACACAAAAAAAATGTGTAGAAAATTGTATGGGTCTAGAATTTCTGTATGAAACAAAGAGATAGGGGTCGTCATTATGACAATGGTCGTGATTAATTTAAAAAAATGGTAGAGTAATTGAAAAGCAGGACGCCGCAAGTGCTCTTGTGTCCGTACAGGTCAGACAACGGCAGTGGACATTGCCGTGAAGGTCGGACAGGCTTTACACCGTCAGTCTTTTCTACTGCCTCCGGGCCGGCTCCGTACACTCTCGTGACTTGTCTGGCGCATAGCTACCTCCACTACTGCAGTTTCTGAGATTAATAGGTCTGAGGCGATATTGAATCTGGATGTTGTCGTAGGGCGAAAATAGTTAATTATTCACGCCACATAGATGGACTTCGTGACCCAGGGTGGCCTATTGTATAGAAATGCATACATTAAGCTATAATTACCGCACCAAACGCTGCCACGCGAGGTCACGTTCACCTAGAAACACGCGATTCTTATTGTCGCCGTGACTAGATCCGGAAAATGGTCAAATTCATGTATAGAACGCTGTCGTCATAATCTTGGATCACGTTGTATTTTGTATGTAATATGACAGGGTCGACAATTTTGTTCTAGATTGAAAACGAATGGTATTTACGGACTTGTGGCCTGTTGACTATTAATTTCGCCAATTTTTTTCGTGTCATGCCATCGTGACCGTGCGGAATGCAGGGCAAACCCACCCCCGGATCGAACTGTGTGGCTTAAGTCTGTACGTTCGCGGGTCAAGGCTAGGAGGGAATTTCTATCCCTTTGACTATAGCTCATGCTCAGTCTTCTCCAACTTCTGGAACATCGATCTCCTTTTTTAATTTTCCACGTTGGAAGTGTAGGTATTACTCACTCGCTTTCAAATATCCACATTTGGGAATTGGAATTGGCCAATCAAAATTCTACATCGGAATCAAGCTTGGGATACTTTTCATCCCCCATTCAGATCAATCGAAGCTTCTACATTATGAATTTCATATTGTATTTTATGTAATAAATACTCTGATTTATTATAATTTAATAAATACTCTGATTTATTAATTGACACATAAACGTACGGAATTAGCTATCGTGTTCGTGTGTTTTTTCAAACAAAGACAAAAGATACATATATGTTACAGTGTTTTGTCTAAAAATTCGAATCTCACAATTTAAATCAACATATTACTTCAACACTTTCCCTAGTTGATTAAATTTCAAACTTCTTAAATAAGTCCCATTTTTACACATAGAATCTTCAAGCGTGTTCTCGGTAAAGGTTTCGTCATGACGTCTGCTGTTTGGTGCTCTGTTGAGATTTGTTGAATCCCAAGTTTTCCTTTTGTTATTTTTTCTCTGATAAAGAAATGCTTGATCGAAATGTGTTTTGTTCTGCGATGAAATACTGGATTCTGTGCCAGTCCCACTGCTGCAGAATTATCGACTTGAATAATTGGAACTTGTCTAAGTTCGACAATTCCTTTGAAAAGTCTGCTCAACCAAATTGCTTCTTTAGCTGCTTCGTTAGCTGCGATGATCTCAGCTTCAGTAGTTGAGGTTGCCACCGCTGCTTGCCTTTGGCTTAACCAAGAGATTGCTCCTCCTGCGTACTTTACGACGACTCCAGAAGTTGATCGTCCTGACTTCAGACATCCTCCAAAGTCTGCGTCACTGTACACTTCTAAAATACCTTTTTCGGTATTTCTTTGGTAAACTATCCCCAAGTCCAGCGTTCCTGCTATGTACCGAAAAACTCTCTTGACTCGTACAATGTCTTCAGGCGATGGATTTTCAAGTGATCTTGATATGAAACCCACACTATATGCCAAATCAGGTCTTGTACCAAGCATCAGATACATTAGGGCTCCAACTGCTTGTCGGTATGGAAAGTTTTGAGTTTTCTGGTCATCTTTCCCTGTTATCAAAGTCTCAGAGCCTTTGAGCATTGGAGTTGAAACTGGTCTGCAATTCGAAAAATTAAATCGTTCTAGAATTTTTCTTGCATGCATTTTCTGATGAATCTTTGTTGTGTTTTCATCTTGTTGAATTTCAAGACCCAAAAAAAAGAGTGCTTCTTTTGAGACAATCTTGAACTCTGATTTCAACTCTTCAATAAAAACTTCTAATTCTTCTGGTTCTGTAGCTGCAACTAGGCCGTCATCTACATAGATCACTAAAATCAGCTTTTTCCCGTCCTTCTCTCTGACGTAGAGACATGGATCAGCATCACACACCCTAAAATCAAGTTTTTGAAGGTAATCCCCAAGTCGCTTGTTCCAACATCGTGGAGCTTGCTTCAGTCCATAAAGGCTCCTCTTGAGTTCACAAACTTTGTTAGATCCGTCTTCGTAACCTTCGGGTTGTTTCATGAATACTGTCTCTTCAAGTTTCCCATATAAAAAAGCTGTTGATACGTCGAACAATTTTAGATGCATTTTCTCACTGGTTGCAATGCTTAAAATTGAACGTATTGTTCCTAATTTTGCTACTGGACTAAAAGTTTCGCTATAGTCAATGCCGTAACGTTGACTAAATCCTTTGACAACCAATCTAGCTTTGTATTTATCAATTGTACCATCAGGATTCTTCTTCAGTCGGAAAACCCATTTGCAAGGAATCGCCTTCTCACCTGGAGGAAGATCTGACAAAATCCAGGTCTGATTTTCGTTTAACGAGGCTATTTCTTGATCCATGGCTCTTTTCCACTGAATTTTGTCTTCTCTTTTCAGTGCTTCTCCAAAAGTTTCAGGATCTTCAGAGATATTAACAAACTCCTCAACTGCTAGAGCCAAATATTCAAGTCGTTTTGGCTTCTTGATACTTGATCTATCTCTCAAAATTCGTTCATTTTGTTGCTGCACTTTTGAGTTTTCTTCTTCTTCAAATTCTGACTCATGTTCCGTTTCAAACTCTTCTTCGGTCTGATCCATTAACTCTTGTTTTACATCTCTAATTGGTAATTCGACTTCTTCTTCGACTTCTTCACATTCTGCTAGCTTTTCAATTGGTAATTCGACTTCTTCACATTCTGCTAGCTTTTCTTGAAATTGAACGTCCCGTGATAAGATCACTTTATGCTCTTCTTGAACATAAATTCTGTAGCGTTCATCTCCATCGTACCCTACAAGGAATCCTTTTTCTGCTTTCTTGTCCATCTTCTTCCTCTTCTGTGCTGGAATATGAACATAGCAAGTAGATCCGATGATACGTAAGTGCTTTATTCTTGGCTTCTTCCCAATCCACAACTCGTACGGACTTACACCTTCTTTGGAAGACTTTCCCGTTCTGTTAAGAGTGTATGCTGCCGATGATACCAATTCTGCCCATATAGCGTGTGGAAAAACAACCTCTGGGTTTGAATATTTGAAGGTTCTTGCCATCTCAACGATAGTGCGATTTTCACGCTCACTGCCGCCATTCTGCTCTGGTGTATAAGGCGCTGTCAGTCTCTGTGTAATTCCTTCTTCTGCAAGAATTCCTTTAACATTACCACAGTCAAACTCTCCTCCATTGTCGCTCAACATCTCCTGTATCGTGTGACCTAATGTTTTCGAATGAGCTAGAAATTGTTTGAGTACACCACTGACATCAGACTTTTCTTTGATTATAAAAGCATAGCGAAATTTCGTAAAACTGTCCTTGAATATGACTAGAAATCGCTTCTTACTGAATGACTCGTGAAAAGGTCCTACTACGTCAGTTGTAATCAGCTCCCCAGGTTTCGTCGCCTTTTTTCTAGTGCCAAAAGGAAGACGATGTGCTTTCCCAAAGATGCAAGGTTCACAAATTTCTCTCTCCAGTTTGACTGTGATGCCCAGTTCTCTCTGTAGCATCTCTTTTACATGCCGTTTGTCCTGATGTCCCCACCTCTCATGGTACAACTGCAACGTAGAGCTTTCTGCCTCTGCGACATTTACTCTCTCCACTTTTTCTGGAATGACTGGTTCGATAGCCGCCTTGTACAGAGTTCCTGACACTTCACGACTTCCACACAGCACTGTTTTTCCATCAACCTCAAGCCAGCACTGTGTCACAGTGGAGTTGAACTTGCTGTTTTTGTTTCGGTCTTGCGCTGCCAAAACAGAAAATAAATTCCTCGAAATTTTCGGGACGAACCAAACATCATTTAATGTCATCTTCAAGGTTTCTTCTTCCGTGAACGACAAAATTTGAATGGTTCCTTTCCCAACAGCCTTGAGAGCTTCTTTCCCAGCTGCTTTGATGACGCATGGTCTCTGAAACTCCGTGAATTCGATGAATAAATCCGGACAATTTGTCACGTGCTTCGTGGCTCCGTTGTCGATCCACCATCCAGTCGAATTTGTCTCAGCTACAAACACTTCTTCTTTGTAAAAATCTTCACTAATGCTTTCTTCACTAGTAGAAACAAGGGCTACATGAGTATCAAGGGCATTGCTCTGAGGAGTAACCTCTCTTTTTTCTGTCTTCTTCGGTCGTCCATCAGCAATCCATTTCTTGCACGTAGTGACCCAATGCCCCTTCTTTTTACAATAATTACAGGTATCTTCTTTCTTCGATCTCTGTGCACCTCTTGAAAAAGATTTACCTGAATTGGCCACTAACGCCTCTTCGTTTAGCTTCTTACTATCTGTATTTTTCTTGAAGTTCCTCTCATACATGCAAAGCTGAGTCGTTAGCTCATCGAAATTTTTGTCTTCATCCTTGGATAATAACATCCAACTTGATTGAAAATTTTCGAATTCACTAGGCAAAATTTGTAACGTTTTGCACACTAGAATCAGATCGGGAAGGACGTTCTCATTTTTCACCCTGAGCCCATTGTTCAACTCAATCCACAGACTCTTCAATTTTGCGACATGAGTACTCACGTCATCTCCGTGAACCCAACTGAAGGCGAAGAACTCTACGCAGATCCTGAACAACTGATCCTTTGACGTGGCTTCAAAATGCTGCTTCAAAGCCTCCCACGCCTCTAGTGCTGACTCTTTATCCATGATTTTTTGATAAACTGCATCTGTTACTGAGCTTGAAATCATAGACTTAGCATAACTGTTTGCTTTACGATACAAATCACTTTTCAACTTATGCTTTTTGATTTGTGCATCAGTTGCGTCGACCGACAAGGGCTCTGGTTTTTCTAGTTTCTTGTCAATGACATCCAAAGCTCCCTCGTGGTAATCCAGCAAGTCGCGCATTTTTCTTTTCCACATTGGCCAATCTGTCTCACCAACCAAGGGCTTCACGTGCTTCGTCAAATCCATCTTGAAAAATGCTGAGAGGACGTCACGCTTCTTGTCAGAATCTACTCACTGTAGTTTTTCTCTTTACACGAATACTTTACACGAATACGTAGGCGTACACTGGTCCCATAACCTATTGTATTTTATGTAATAAATACTCTGATTTATTATAATTTAATAAATACTCTGATTTATTAATTGACACATAAACGTACGGAATTAGCTATCGTGTTCGTGTGTTTTTTCAAACAAAGACAAAAGATACATATATGTTACAGTGTTTTGTCTAAAAATTCGAATCTCACAATTTAAATCAACATATTACTTCAACATTTCAATCAGTGGCCTACCATAGCTTTCGGAGTGGAAGCGACCTGCCTCCGAATTAACGTGATGGAGCATTCCGTCGATACCAAATCGAACGAGAAATTGGCTATGTGTTCCTTGATCAATTGATCGCGGAAACAATGGTCTTCGACGTCAAAATAACTGTCACTCGATCCGGCCGAGGTGTTTTTGCCTTTCTTATGACTGTTTATAGACTTCGCTTTTTTCACCCGCGACGATCTATCAACACTGTATCGATTCTGTCGGATTGTATGGTTGCCAATTAACATTTGAGAACTTGATTGACGGGAATCAGTCGCGGCCAATTACACGATGGACATACCAGGAATAGGCGCGATGGCAAGTAATTACACACAAGGCACGCGTACACCCTCCACCGGTACCGACAACCCAACTGAAAGACTGGTTATGTGCAACCTGGACATCATCGGAATCCGTAGAAATGCGAATTCATTTGATTATCGTAGTGACAGTATCAACAGTTTGTCGTAAGCGCTAATAAACCTCGAATGTGACAAGAAAAAAAAACGTGCCAGACACAATCGCTGCGATCAGATATACGAGCCATTATGGTATTCGAATAACAGTAATTCATCGAATTTTACCAAAGAATCGTCTCATCTCCAGGATCATAGCACAGTTTTGCCTCGGCTATAATATATCGCGTATCGCGCCCTCCCCCAGCTGCGGCAGAGGTTGCGGCATCAGTTATTTTGCGCGCAACGAGTTCCAAGTTTGCGGATATATGTGATATATAACTCGAGAGAGGTATGTAAAACTGTGAATGAGACAGACTGATGAGTCAAAGCCCGGGGTTCTATTAATGAGAAAACTTATTCGCCGTGGGTTCATTTGATTTGACGTTTATCCCAAAAAAGATCACAGCAATTTCCTTCGGCCGACGCGCATTTATTTATACAGTCTGTATTTTTGCTTCTAATTATATTAGCCTCCCTAATTATACACGAGTGCCACTCGAGTTCGGTCTGAATTAGATAACGCGCGTAATCTACTTTCGGCTTGCTCTTCACCGTTTTAAAGGCGACCTGCGACTCGGTTTGACCCGCCAGATCTCCGGCTATCTTCTACCCTCGCTTTATATTTCCAGGCTTATCCGACTTCCACCGTTTAGGGGATGACCCGGACTTTTTTCAGCCACCCCGCAGCGATAGAGTTGGAAGAAAAAGAAATGAGTTGGGATAAAATAAGAAAAACAAGACAAGACACTTGAACGAGAAGTTGTTTCAACGCCAAACTTCCCGGCATAGTTTATTTTTATTCCGCCATGGTTCGCGATACGAAAAATTTCCAAGTGAGAGTCTCATAAGTTATAGTTGTAAATAAAATCGTCTTCATCTCGAAACTATACCCAGCAAAAACATGTCCGATCGCGATAAAAGACCCCGAAGGGGTGGACACGAGGAGAAAAGTTTTTCCCGCGTCGAATGTGGCAGGTGAGTGACCGCATAGCCTGTACGAACTTCCGCTTCGTGAATTAACTACAAAGTCGACTTTGAATAATTATTGACTGTAGAAAAAGGTGCAAAGTCCTGTACAGGCGTCGGGACAAGCACAGCAGAAAAATGAGAAATTCGAATTGCGGGATGTTTCGAGAAATCAGATATCCCACCACGAATCTCAATGACGTCGTGTCCACGCCGCCCGTCAACAAATGTCACAAGAAGAAGAGTAGAAGAAAGAGTTGTAAACTGCAAAAGGTCCCAAAATCGAGCAACCCGTTCATTCTGTTCTACCTGAAGATGTTGTACAGATGTTCTAACCTGCCTGTAACGAAGGTAGCGCGTCTAGCCGGCAAACGTTGGTGCTCTATGAGCGAAGATGAAAAAAAGAAGTACATAAAGTTGGCAAATAAAGAAAAGAAAAGACGAAGCTGCATTGAAGTCGAAACGAAGTGTTGAAACGAATAAATCATTTCAAAGTATCGAATATCGCTAAATATTGATTTTATTCTGTTTGGGATTTGGTTTCGTCATAAACTCGGTAAGTCGGATCGAATAATGAATTGTTTCAAAGTAATTAAAAACTGACACGCAATCTGAGGGATGAAATAATTACAGCCCAGCACGACAGTGTGCAATATTGTTAAATACGTTTCTGACATGAGCCACGATGATGATAATTATATAATAACTGTAAGAAGAAGAAGAAGAAAAAGAAGGATCGCGTGTGAAAGAGCGAGATATTTTTCACCAGAGTTCAAGCTGTCTTGGGATATCTTGGCCCAACGCCAAATCCACGCATCCTCCCCATAAACTGTCGCTACAAGTACCGACTCCAAAATCCACTTGGCATTTAGTTGAACAATAAACCCGCAATAGTTACGCGAGATGCCATCGGCGAAGCAATTATAAGAACCAGCTATACCCGAGGAACTAAGAGAAGGCCGATTGTGAAACTACATCATATGGCATGCGTTGGAATATCGTAAACACGCGAATCGCGCGGGTAGAGCGTTTTAACACGCCTTTCCTCCGTGGAAAAAGCCCAGTCGATACGTAAAGACGGGCGGGAGAAGTCTTTGACCCAAACGTTGTACCTATCGAACATCGATGCGGGGATCGTAGTTTGCGTGAAATATTGAATGGCAATCGTCGGGGGTTGGAATTGAAACGGGTTCGGAGTTTTGGACTCACCGTGCGGAGGAAGGAGACATCGTCCTGCTCGGATCCACCCTCGCTGTCCGCCATCCTCTGGGAGTTACTATCTCCCCTTCAGAATTTCGTACTTCTTCTTTACCTCTTCGGCGATAAACAAACTCATTCGCACTGGGTGATATCGGTGGGCGACCAACTACTACGGGGACAGGCTACGCTCGAGCATGTTCGTCGCGTGGTCGATGCGCGCGTCCGCACCCCCTGGTCTCTCGTACAACGCCGCGCCGCGACGCCGACTGACCCAGTCCGTTTACCGTCGCGGGTGTGTTGGAAGGCTACAGGTAGATGCAGATGGCGTCGACCCCCTTTTGTAAACAACGGGGGTTCACTTGAAATCGAGAAAGATAAAAGAAACGATGAACAAACAAATTACAAATAATCTTCGGGAAAAGTTGAACAATTTTTTTTCAAGCTTCAATCGCACGCGGAGGGGCGGGGGAAATGGAAAGGATCACCGATCACTGATCACGCGATGTTACAGAGTTGAAATGATTTGTGGAAATTTACTGTATCCGATGAGTAGGTGTGCCGTAACGATTCACAACAGGCTGTTTCGTAACACTTTTCGTATATTAGTATCAGATATGCGAGGATGTGGACGACAGGCGACAGAGAGGGTCTGTATTCGACCTTCGTCAAATGAGACAGGGATCGAGGAAGATAACTGTGACTAGAATCGTTAAATCACCTTCTAACCGCACCACTTTTGACGATATGTATATTTATATACCCTCGTAGGAGTCACTCGAGTTTATAATAATAACTTTCGGTATAACGTTTGAAGCACTGAGCAATTTCGTGTCTTGATATTATATCCTTGTCGTTCTCTTCGGTTTACTTTTTATACGTCAATATTTCATATTTCATATAAAAAATATATTCGTTCGCGTGTATGAATCGACCGGTTGACCAAAACTGTGAATGTAATAACTTTTAATAACGGTCTAAAATAGCCGCAGCGAGCCGAAAATTTTTATCGAAACTAGAAGCGAGCTCTGGCTCCGGCTGTGGCTGTGGCACTCGGAAGAGGACAGATCCGAACAGCCGCTCTTGCCTGCTCTCGGCTATTTTTGGTATCGAGATGGTCTCGGCCCTCGCGGTTCGCCCCCAGAAAGCGAAAAAGACCAAGATTATTAAATGCAGCGTTATTTACTTTATTCGTTATTCGTTACGCGGCTCTCCAGTCGCTGTAAGACTCGAGGATCCTTCGTTTCCAAAATACCAGTTCAAAACCTTCTCCCATGCCCCCCCCTTTCGTCAACTTTTTTCGAAGATTCCAGTTCAAACAACAAATTCGCCACGATAATCGCGAGGCACGTCGAAACAATGTCAATTATTGTTGACTCTTGCTCAACTTTTACGCTACCCGACAATTATAGTTATTCCGCGGATCGTTTTTTTTTTTTTTGTAACTAATTCCGGATGAGACAACAACTGTTGGGCTTAATATCGTTCGGAGTATAACAATACCGAGGCAACACATTTGTTGCTCGTGTAATGGACACTACAGTTTAATAATAGCCAAGACAAATTTCTGGTGGTGTACAAATTGTACGATATACAAATTCATGAAATTACATGAAATCATTCCGATTCCCTAATTTCACTTGAATCAATTACCTATGTATATACAACTATATTTACACAATAGAATCTGAATAGTTTTCGAATAACGATGGAAGCAGCGGTAGAATGACAATGATTTTGGATTAAAATTGAATATACTTCCTTAATTAGTAAATATTTTTGGTATCGTATGGCATTCGTAGGTATAATCGTAAAAGAAAAGAAATAAATAAAAAGAAGATACGAAGAATGGACACGTTAACTGCAGAGAATGACGTGTATGATAATTTGTGTAATATTATAGACATTATTATGTACAGCTGCGATATTTATTATTAATCGATTAAATATTCATTTTCTAAAATTCATCGAAATACAAGATAATCAAGATTTAATTAGAGAAGTACTTGGCAGCACTTAATTCAGGATCTTATCAGCGTTAAGGATAAATTATTATCTATTACATGGTATGATACATATATTTATTTATCAGGGCGTTTTTCTTTTTCTCTCTGTGTCAATTTGTTTATTTATTTATTTATTCATTTATACATACCTAATTCAACCAGGTGTCCAACCAATGATCGTCCTCTAACATATTTGCCAAATATCATTCGAGCGTGTTGTCTCACATCATTTGCCTTTTCATTTTCCACCTTGTATCGCGAGATCTCGTTTAGATTTGGCAATTTCTCACTTTTTTCAGCAATAATTCGTCTCGGTTTTTCTACTTCTTATTCATTATTTTTTGGATATTAAATGTTGAATGTTTTTTTCTCTTTAATCTGCAGCTAAAGTCTGGATTAAAAACCCTCTATCGATGATTTACTGACGGAACATGTAATATTTCATATATCTTATACCGTTTGAAATATTTGTGTTCTAGAAAAATTGTCTTCATAAATTTATATCTATTACTTCATAATGTATAATACGTGGGTGGTAATTACTCTTGTGTTTTATAACGACTATAATATAAATTGATTTCTTCATATAGGTAGCGTTTATTAAATATAGAATTTTCTCTTTTTGAACGCTAAGGTTTTGCCGCTTAATAAAATATCGAATTCTGTATCAACTACCGTATCTCTACAATTACGTACTGACAATCCTTCCGACGAACGATAACGCAACAAAGATACTCGTCCAATTTCCATGGACATCGAAATTATTCCTATTTACACATTTGTCATTTCAATGAATCAGAAACAAATTCAGAATGCGAATAAAATCAAACATACTGAAAATGTTTGAAATTTATGCTTCGAAGCAAAACCAGCTATTACTATTATATTATATGGTCAATTTCCGGACAGGTACGTTTCAATCGCTGCACTATGTAGGTGTCCTACCTATGTAATGTATGACCTACAGATATTCTACAAAGAGATTAATTCTATCATAAATTGCTATGTATCAACATCTGTCAACAGTTTTAATTTCAAGATATTATAATTTTTATCAATAAATTCTGTTGATTTCTAATTACTTATTTTTTTTCTGCTTTTTTCTTTTTCTTTCTTTCCTCCCCTTTTTCTTTTCATAAGAGAATACACATTATTATTTAAACGTTTGTGGTCGATGAGCAAAATATGGATATGTTAGACGCGCGATGCACGTGTATTATAATAGGTATTACAGCGTCACGTGAAGTTGACAAAATAGGTTCTTTTTTTTTCATCCTTTCTCTCTCTTCCGTGCTTTGTTTTTTTGTATAAAATATCTTTTCCCCAACACGACAACTGGGTGGCTAGAATATTAATTTTTCACTCGAATCATTACAATACGACGATCGATACACACACAGAGATAATGAATTTCATCTAATTATCTAGGTAGACTCAACTTTCGAGTCAGACACTCGGAAGAGATACGTGACTCGTGTGAGGGTTTTAGGTATTCGATTAGGGTATACGTAACGTCGTGTGTGTGTTTTTTCTTTTTTTGTTTTTAAAATGATTATTGTCTTTGCGATTAAATCAGGAATTAAATTCTGTTCGTGATTATACGAATAATATATGTATATGTATTCGTTACTCGTAATAATTATACTTATAATGGTGCGACGTACGAACGGAATAAATAAAACAGGCGAGACAGCGTTGGACAATCGGTTCTGAGTTTCATGAATAATGATAAATGATAAACAAAGCTGAAATATTGACTCGAAGTTTGAACAATGTGTGCGTGAGAAGTAATGATCTATTTGAGAGTATTTTAAATCAATTTCTCTAAAGTCTATTAATCTATTGTTGATATTTCACGCTTTTATGCTGCAACTGTAGACGAGTTCCAACGCTCTTTCTCTGTTGCTCTTTCTTTCTAGTACGAGATATCCAACTATCCTCGGATATTATCGATTATAATTGTAAATACAAGTATTGATACATATAATATGTATTCTTCTAAAGATAAAGCGCTATTTCATTATTGTTATTATTATTATTGTTATTATTTATATATATATTCTGTTCTTAACTTTTTATACGTTCAAGTTAGACAAACTTTGTTATCTATAATACAACAAACTCCCAAGAATCGAATTGAATTTAATGAGAATTTATCTGTTTCTACATAGAAATTTCAAAGATTTATATACGAATGTATGTTTACAATATCGCGTGTCTAATGGCAGAAGGTCGTAAGTGCCATTATACGACCGTTTGGAATTTTCAAGGCCAAAAGGTCGTATATTTTTTTTTTAGATTTATCTATGCAGAGAACCTTCAAATACGCTCAAAACCGTTGAAATTGAAAATTCGTCAATTTAAACTCAGAACGTCGTAAGTCCTGGCGTATACGACCTTCTGAACCTGATTCAAAGAAAAATAATCCGGCTCACTAATTCCAGAAGGTCGTAAGTGACATTATACGACTTTCTGCCTTTAGTGGAAGTAAAATTTGAAAAAAACCTGAAAAATACGAAATTCAACAATTAAAGTCAGTACATCGAAAAAAAATCACAATTTTCTGAAATAGTCGTCAAAGCTCGCGAAACGCGTAGATAACTTGAAAAAACCCGAGTTTCGAAAAATTCGATAAAAAAAATATGAACGTAAAGCCAGAAGGTCGTAATCGCCATTTCTTTTTTTTTCACATTTTCGCCTTTTTTCTAAAATAGTCATCAAAACTCGTCAAACGCGGAGATAACTTGAAAAAACCCGAGTTTCGAAAAATTCGATAAAAAAATATGAACAAAACAATGAAAAAAGAGGATAATTAAATAAAAAAATAAAAATAGCGATTTCGACCTTCGGCATCTACGTTCGGATTTTGTCTTATCGAATTTTTCGAAACTCGGGTTTTCTCAAGTTATCTGCGCGTTTCACGAGTTTTGACGACTATTTCAGAAAAAATGTGAAAACAAGAAAAAAATGTCGATTACGACGTTCTGGCTTTACGTTCATATTTTTTTTATCGAATTTTTCGAAACTCGGGTTTTTTCAAGTTATCTGCGCGTTTCACGAGTTTTGACGACTATTTCAGAAAAAATGTGAAAACAAGAAAAAAATGTCGATTACGACGTTCTGGCTTTACGTTCATATTTTTTTTATCGAATTTTTCGAAACTCGGGTTTTTTCAAGTTATCTGCGCGTTTCACGAGTTTTGATGATTATTTCAGAAAAAAAGCGAAAATGTGAAAACAAAAAAAAATGTCGATTACGACGTTCTGGCTTTACGTTCATATTTTTTTTATCGAATTTTTCGAAACTCGGGTTTTTTCAAGTTATCTGCGCGTTTCACGAGTTTTGACGACTATTTCAGAAAAAATGTGAAAACAAGAAAAAAATGTCGATTACGACCTTCTGGCTTTACGGTCATATTTTTTTTATCGAATTTTTCGAAACTCGGGTTTTTTCAAGTTATCTGCGCGTTTCACGAGTTTTGATGATTATTTCAGAAAAAAAGCGAAAATGTGAAAAAAAAAGAAATGTCGATTACGACCTTCTGGCTTTACGTTCATATTTTTTTTATCGAATTTTTCGAAACTCGGGTTTTTTCAAGTTATCTGCGCGTTTCACGAGTTTTGATGATTATTTCAGAAAAAAAGCGAAAATGTGAAAAAAAAAGAAATGTCGATTACGACCTTCTGGCTTTACGGTCATATTTTTTTTATCGAATTTTTCGAAACTCGGGTTTTTTCAAGTTATCTGCGCGTTTCACGAGTTTTGACGACTATTTCAGAAAAAATGTGAAAACAAAAAAAAATGTCGATTACGACGTTCTGGCTTTACGTTCATATTTTTTTTATCGAATTTTTCGAAACTCGGGTTTTTTCAAGTTATCTGCGCGTTTCACGAGTTTTGATGACTATTTCAGAAAAAAAGCGAAAATGTGAAAAAAAAAGAAATGTCGATTACGACGTTCTGGCTTTACGTTCATATTTTTTTTATCGAATTTTTCGAAACTCGGGTTTTTTCAAGTTATCTGCGCGTTTCACGAGTTTTGATGATTATTTCAGAAAAAAAGCGAAAATGTGAAAAAAAAAGAAATGTCGATTACGACCTTCTGGCTTTACGTTCATATTTTTTTTATCGAATTTTTCGAAACTCGGGTTTTTTCAAGTTATCTGCGCGTTTCACGAGTTTTGACGACTATTTCAGAAAAAATGTGAAAACAAGAAAAAAATGTCGATTACGACCTTCTGGCTTTACGTTCATATTTTTTTTATCGAATTTTTCGAAACTCGGGTTTTTTCAAGTTATCTGCGCGTTTCACGAGTTTTGATGATTATTTCAGAAAAAAAGCGAAAATGTGAAAAAAAAAGAAATGTCGATTACGACCTTCTGGCTTTACGGTCATATTTTTTTTATCGAATTTTTAGAAACTCGGGTTTTTTCAAGTTATCTGCGCGTTTCACCAGTTTTGACGACGATTTCAGAAAAAATGTGAAAACAAAAAAAGTGTCGATTACGACCTTCTGGCTTTATCTCTTTTTCGTTTTTTAATTACAATTCATAATGGAAGAAGGGCGTATTCGCCAACATCCGACCTTATGCTTTTAAGTTTTCGATCTTCTAATTTTGATTGATTTGCACGTTCAGATTATTCTCAAAGCGAATGGCGTAAAAATAATAATTATACGACCTTCTGGCACCAAAATCGCATTTTTGGCACTTACGACCTTCTGCCATTAGACACGCGATATGTATAATAATATATTATAAGGTAAGTGAATCTTTTCTTTTTTTTCTTCTCTTTTTTTTCTGTCCAAATTTACTACGTCTTAAATTTCTCCTCTTCCCATCAAATTTTCACACTTAGGAAGACATAGTTTATATTTTTATTTTTCATTTTCTTCTCTTTCTTCCCTCACATTCTTTGCCTGTTTACTTTTTTGCAAGGAATTTCTTCAAATGGTTACGCCGAACGGAATTTTACTATCGATTCGATTTGATTGATGCAAAGTTTGATTGAGTATTTTTAATTTGGTGTTTGCGACACGAGGTAAGTTAATTTAATTTATATTATAATACATAACTATTACAGTTACTCTCTACCTATCTATTAATCATTTTTATAATTATATAATATAATTATTAATTTATAATCCAAAGCGAAGTGATCATGTTTCGATATATGTACATAATTCGATCGATATAATATAACGAAAAAAAGAAACCGCGAAGAGCCAGGACAAAAAAAAAAAGGAAACACAAGTTTTATCACAATAATAATAATTATCCTTATGTGAATTGACGAGACTCTGCATGGAACTTGATCCATTCGGTTTTAAATTTTCAACAAACAACAAATTTGCTGAATTATAAAATACTTCAAACCAGTTAGTTGATAGTTCGGTGTCTCGTTTTTGAGAGGATTCAATCTATACTAGCGAAAAAAGATGATAAATATATAAGATTTCTCCGTTATTGTTTTCAATTTACATTATACCGCCACACACAAAAGACTTTTCAATGCAACAGTCATTTTTTTCCATGAAGATTGAGTGGTGTAGATTTGGGAGTGCTTCAATTAGAATACTCTAGAATTTGTTCTTTGTTAGAAATATGATATTCCTACAAAACTAATTACATTTTTGCGGTACGATACGATGCGTTATGTGCGATGGTATCTTATAATGTTATACTTTTTAGCATGAAATTGTAAGCAGTCAAACCTTACATACAATATAAATGAATGAAATGGTTTAATAATATAATACTTTCTTCATTTTCCTTCAGCGTAATATTTACATTGAAACATTGTCATCGATTTGAGAACTATGCGACCAGTTCTACATGAACGAGTCATTAGTTCCTCATTAATTTTCTTCCAGGACTGAATTAAATCGGCGAACGAAAATTTCTTGTATATATCATTACTTTAATAATAAAAACTTTGGTTAGCAACAACCTAAGAGTACAAGACTAGACAAAAGAGCATTGGACGAGACGAGACGAGACGAGACGAGAGCTCGTATCCTTCATTGAATGTAATCGTTAAATCGCACGTAGTTAGGGTACGCCATTTCTTATAAGGGCCCGTTAAGTCATCCGGTACTCTTACTTTGTCTTATTTAGATAGGTATTTATTTATTAATTATTTCTTTAAACTTATTACTTAGCAACAAGAAAAATATTACTTCATTATACAGGGATCAGTCTACGCTTGTCCCATTCTTGAAGCCGATCACATCACATTACTTTGATCCACAAGGTTTTTTTTTTGTTTTTTTGCTAATTTTCTGTTTTTTCTTCTTCTCAAGAACATGATAATCGAAATTATTAGTTTCACTACGCAATAATAATATTTATAATATACAAAACACTCCTGGAAACCGAACCTTTTGGTTATTTCATTTGTTCTTTCCAATTTTATCTTATTTATAAGTCGAAAAATCGAATGCTGCTGTTGTCAATCTCTCATTCCGAGGAGTGTTTTAATTAGTTAATAATAACTATGCCTAATACCCTAGCAATTAAATACAGTATACCCATAGAGACTCGCGGAGATTGAAATAATTGTAAAATCATTTAATTTTCTATAAAAATTCAACGATCAACGAAGGCTAAAGACGAAGCGAAACTTTGTGTCGATACAGGATAATATGAAAAATTATGTACATTATATAATAAACTAGTAAATTTTCTTTTCAAGCATATAATATAAGTTATTACATCTATGTAAAAAGCCGACACAAAATCCGCTGCATGTCTTGCCTTTGGAAGTGGAATTTTTAAGAGGAAAGAAACTGGATATTGAGTGATTGACAGCTATCGAATAAATTCGGAGTGAAATAATATCTTCGCCAAAGTCCCTATCGGCTCACGTGCGATCCGAGCAGATAATTTGAATCAATTTTCTTAGCTCAAGACAATCGGATTACTTGTTTATGTGCAATAGGCGTGCTGCTTGTAGCTAGAATAAATTTGCTAGGTGCTATTGCTAATAGCTGGCTTCGTGTCCTGCGAGTATGTACAAGTCTGCCCCTTCGGACTCTGTTAACGTTCCGGTGTGAACCAAGTGGCTCTCCAGCATCACAACCCTGTTCAACGCACACATTTCATAGCTTAGTTTTTGATTCGTAAAATAAAAAAATAATAATGTGACAAAAGTTACATCGAATTATACAAAGCAAATACACTAGAATTGTGTGTGATTGTTTGTTACTCACTTGTCCGAACCGAGTAGCCTATACGTTCTACTGGGGTCAATAATTTCCTGTGTTATATCGCCATTTTTGAAACTTCGTCCCTGCATTCCGTGCTTGTGGAAGGCCAGTACGCTGTCTGGTAAACAAACTGTAAATAAAGCGAGGATTAACGATGTATTAGTTTTTATCATCACGATCATTATTTCAAGCTTATCTGTCAACTCACTGATGGATTCGATTTGGAAGTGGAAGTGAAGCTCAGAGATTTGCTTTTTGCTCACTCTAGGTTTACCTTGCAGCGTGACGACCTTAATTAAATCTGAGATAACAAAAAACGGTATTTTATTCAATATCGCCGTCACGAGGATAGCTTGAATTTTCATTTAATCGTGAAAAAGTTACTCACTGTCGTAACATATTAATATTGCATCCTTTTCGAGCTGTGTCACATTGATTACTTGTAGATTCTCTCGCCTCGGAATTACCGTAGCTAAAAAAATTTACGATTGTAGTACAATTAAAAACGTTCGTAGCATAAATAATAACGATTCGAGGTAATAAAATAACGTCCAAGCTCACCCGACCCGTCCATGTCATCAAGTTCGTCGCTGTGAAACCAGCTTGCTCCGGAATTCATGTTGATGAGATCGAGCTTCAATTTATTCTGCTGATAAGCCTGCTTCACCGATACACACACCATCGGATATTCCATCTCCGGTGTGATTACCATTTCAAAAACATTCAGAGGCGACGGTAGGGCGCAATCGAAGTGTTTCAACAGCATAAATTTATTCAGAGGATCGTACCACTGCATCAGGAATATCCCGGCTGGCATTGCTCCGCAGAGATATTTGTACCTAAATCGCGAACGGTCAAAGGGTTACACTCTTGCCAAGAAATTTGACATTGCTTAAATTTACCCATTGTAGGGATTGCGTCCTACGCAACACTTGGAACAGCCTTTTGTATCGGGAACTTTTGTCGTCAGGGCAAATTTCCTTGGCACTAATCTCTCCGGTATTCTGTTCATGTGCAACGAAAACCTGTGCGTTTGTTTGCTCTGCATTGCCAAAAGGTCGTGCCTGTACAGCTGAGGAGTTTTTCCTGAAATTTTACAGTCGTAATTGACAAACAGGGTCGTTGCGAAAATGTATTTACAAAGAAGTCGAATTATCGCCGCATTAATTATACAGACCAGATAGGGACATGAGGACATCCTTGATAACGTACATCCAAATTGTTCGTCTCGGATACAACTGGTCTATCGCAGTTTCGTGCAGTTCATTCAGATTCAAATTGTAAATCCCTTCCTCGGCAGCTATCAGTAAATGCTGATCTCTGGTGTCGGGGTGAATCCAACTCGCCGTACAGTGTATCCTCAAAGGGCACCCGTTAAACACCTGTAGAAAAAAAAAATCAAACGGACCGTAAGAATTAGAAACAAACTCGAGGAAAATCAACTTCTAACCGACCTTTGAGAAGCACGCTCCCATGTGAACTTTTGGCGTAGGTGGAAGTCCGTTGCTGACCGGCCTTGGCGGCGTGTGTCTTTTCCTATCCCTTCGCCTCGGCGGTACGGGTGGCGTGTCAGACAACAGATCAGGTTCCACACCCTCGCCATCTCCATTTCCTGGCGCTTCGTTTTCCCCTAAAATTTGGGTTGAATTGAAAAATAGAGGGTCAAGGCGGATTTTTTAAAAGCAAACTCAATATGCTTTCCATAAGTAGTGCAGTACAGAACAGTTAGAAGTCCCTGGTTAATAATTCGAGGAAAGCAAGATAATAAGAATAAGAATAGCAATAAAGCAGCTAGCAAGCCAGTTGATGAACCGAAAGGTGTTCTAGAGGATATCCGAAAAGTCTTTGTCAGTATTAATTGGTTCAACTATTTCTGATATTACAATTTTCAAATTATATTCAATTTCCATCGGTGAAACAGACTTTTTGGACATACGCTATCAGCGACGTAACGTGCCATGAAATACAACACGTAAATGAAATTAATCAAGCGTGCTCCTACCATTGGACCGCGGCGGTTCATCTCTCGGTCCACTGTCCGAGAGCGATCGCTGACGTTGCCCATTGACGACTGCCAAGGAGAGGGTGCCACTCACCAAGCCATACAACTCGTCCACAGAGCTGTGACGTCTAGGACTCGCTTGCAACCCTACGCACCCAACCTACTCTGTACACTACTGCCTAACTGTCTGGTGGCAGGATGATGCGGGAGACAGGTCTCCGCACCGATGACAAATGGGTAGAATTTTATGAAGCGACCCGAACCCTTTTGTGTATTTATAGTTTGTGACAAAAGTGGAGGAATTCTGTTCGACACCGTTCCATTTCTCAGTCGAACTCGACAGTGATGTGATAATACTGTACCAGAATATTCTCCTCGCGCGTAACACTTGCTCCTACAGCATAATTGTGACCTTTACTAACATCTAGTTGTTTGGCGTTAGCTTTCTCATAATACAAATATTCACAAGTCAATCTTCTTCATCTTCCAGAGGGATTGATTAGTTGGAAACGTTATGCGTACACACAAAAAAAAAACAACGGAACTAAAAGATTTAGCGAATTAATTCAAACTCATCTCCAACGCGAATCTATAAAAGTTATGAAAAAGCCTTACCGTTTGTTGATTTGCAACACAGCGATTATCATTACTCTCACTTCTAGTCTCAAGACAAGCTAAGCAACAACAATACAACACGATGTAAAAACACATACGTACAATAACTCAGCTAACATCGCATTACACAAGCTATACAGAATAATGAATAATGGGATTTTTCTGTGGCGTTGAATCACCCATTTTGATTTGTAGACTTGTCTCTATTCTTTCACTTTATATCACACGGATGTTTTGGATAAATAGTGAATGTGTGTGAAAATAGTGATTCACAGTTCGTATTCAATAACATGAAGTATCCTAATTCCTGTCCATTGTCCACGTTCTATAATTCAGTACGAATATTTCAAATGCTTACCACCGGTAACGTTGTTGTAATAGTCGCGATGAACCTCACAGTCGCTCGACGATTCACCGAGAGGTAGAGTAGCTCTGGAAAATAAAAGGTGAATACTGTAAGAAATATACCAAGTCAAACACCGTTGTTATTCGCAGTTAATATACACAGCTTGCTTGTGAGGATGAGCAAATGTTAATAGGACGACCGAAAAAAAGGGGGGAAAAAAACAGAAAGTATTATATAAAATGACGTGAAAATAAAACGACATGAGATGATGAATATGTACAAGATGAAAAAGTGATCGTGTGAAAGAAAATAAAAATTGTACAAAAAAAGACAGCCATTGTAGCAGTTACAAGTAGTATGGACCTCAAATATAAAGACTTATTTTCAGATTCCGTTAGGGAGATAGAACTTGTTTGGTTTATTTCGCGAGTATCAACTATGAATACCATTCAATATCGGGTACAGTTGTATGATATCATTTCAATTACTTACTGCAGGGAATATAGCTGATCGCAATGCCCAGCAACCATCGACATTGCATTCCCCCTGCACACAGGAAATTTGGGGGTCACACACGCAACAGAAAGACTATCCGTAACTTTTCTCTTTCGTTTTTCAACACATCTTTTCGTGATATCATCGTCCATCACCAGACACTCAATTTGTATTTTCTGCTTCCGTTTGTTTCAACGATTATGTTTTCTTTTGCGTGTAAGTAAGTCATTAGTCAATACCGGTAAAAGCTTCGCGATTCCCGGTTTTTGTGTCATTAATAGTGTAGGATAGAGCCGGTGTGAGATTTGAAACTGAAGAGCCTGAAATTTACTTCCAGATGCTTTATCTTTGTGAAACTGTCGTTGACTAGTTAGTAGAAAAACAGCCAGTTCAATCATTCGTCGAGGGCATTCCAATCGTCGGTCCTCACCACCACCGTGACAGTAGCGTGTAAGAGCTCTTAGACAAAAAGATGAGGAACAGTGATCGTGCGACAAGCAATGTTCGATATATTATTGTTATGAAGAAAAATACTGTACCTTCAATTAAGCTCAAATTTCATCTCTATTCTATAGACTCAAACTCAACTTCTACTAATTACTGCTTAGTTATCGATTGGGAAATTATCACATAAACGCTCAAACGAAACTCTGGGGTATCATAATCGAAAACTTAAACCAGTAACTATAGCAATAGTTAAAAAAAATATACATATACAGTATAATACCTTTTCTATGACGTAATTGAGGGGAAATTAAATGTTTTAAAGCAAGTTCGAGAATTACGAATTATGTAGGTTCCAACTCTGTACTTAATAACAATGGTAAATTAATTTCTCGCCGTGACCAGCATTGAAGTTTTTCAGCGTAATTGGATCTCGTTCTCTTACAATTAACAGTTGCTACGAGTAATCTACAGGTACCAGAATCGTACAAAACGGCACATCTTCGAGTATCTAAATTATAATGGAATAAAAATGTCTTTCAAATCTACGGATCGAAAATAAAAATCATCAGCGATTGGTCACACACGATTCGAGTAAAGAAATTCAATCTACGTAACGTGAATTTGAAAAAACCAAAAAAAAAAATAGGATTATGCGTGCGAGGTGCAAGATGCAAGGGAAAAGGTTACCTGCCAATACCTTAGCAACAACTCCTCATCAATGTACTGCAATAGACTCCTGTTGGGAGAAATTATTACAATTACAAACTGATAAAAAGAAATTAATACGCTACATTGAGACCAGAGAATTTTGATCATAGTTATTTAAATTAATTTATCAATTAGTCTGGATTAAGAGTCACCGAGACGATGAAGCGTTAACTGAGCCACTTCTACCCCTTAAACTTTTACAAGCTTGCAAAATTTAGTTCTAACTCTTCTACGGGATGTAGATACCAAGGAATCACTGCTCAGCCATTACGACAAAGTATTCGTGATATTCGTTACTTACTACTAGATAAGCTCGCTCGTATTGTATATGAAGGCGAAACATGAGAGAAATCAACATTTTAAGAATATCTCTATCGTGAAATCTCTACTCAGTGATTAATCATGCCAGTGCACATGCTGCGTGTTGCTTAGTTCAAAAAACTGTCTATTGAATAATTATTGTCGACATTACAGCTTTGCGAAAATCAAATGTGATTATTGGAAAGCATTTCAGTATGGAAATCCCTTTCCTATTTTTAGTTTCATCGTGATATGAAATCGTGTTTATTTATTCATTTTTTAATGTAGTGAATACCTTCACACCAAGCAAAACTCTGACTTACGAATTACCTTAGACTCATATGTAAAATCTCGGTGCCAGTTTTGCTTCGACGTGACAGCCTACTATCGGTCGTATCACTAGCCCCATGCTTACTATTACAGAAACAAAATGCTCAGTCCTTCACAGCGGATCATTTTCTCAACTCTTGCTCCTCGTATCATTTTTTTTCTACCTTACGGTACTCTGTGTTTCTCGTCAAACGATTCAACAGTTTGAACTAAAAACTATGATACCAAAAGCAGAAGCAAACGTGCTGACTTCGATCTTTGTACCATTCGTAGTAAGAGTTACCAACATAAGTTTTACATTAAATTACTGGCTCATCATTCGTTTGATGCTTCGACTTTTCATTTTCGATGTCAGAGAAGAAAGCAGATAACAGAAATTCATTTAGGCAGGAAAACATACTTGGACGAAAATGATACCTAATTTTACGGATATGAAGATGTGTCTACGTGATCCGACGATGTATTTGTTTTCAAGTGATGTGTCGATAGCGGAATGCAATAAATGGAAATACTTGAACATGTGTAATAAGCGATTATGTAGTATAGGTGGATATGAATGTGTAGCTCGACTCCCCCCGCCAAAGTTTGATTAAAACAGCTGTCCAAATGTAGAAATACAGAGAATGGTAGATATGCACTTGTTTGAATATTTTTGTACGAGATTCAAAAAAAAATCACTCACTTCTCCTGGCTCACATCCTCGAAAGCAGTTCCAATTCCACAATCCGGGTGCGCGTCACAATTATGTACAGTCTGTAACCATGAAAAAATAATACATTTCAAACAGAGTGGAAAAATATCTATACAATTCACTCCGACGCCTCAAGTGCCCGATGTTATCGTCAAAGCCGACAAATTTAGTTACCTTGACGTTATTCATGATATCTATTATATCCCACGCTGGGCTACTGTCTACCGAAGGTGCCACAGTGTCTCTTTGTAACGTGTCTTCCCCTAAATTTATTCGATCTGTAACAGATGATTGTTGGATAAAAATCAATTTTTCACACAGGAAGGCTGGGCTGTAATAGTCTTTTCAATTCACCGTCGCTATCTAACTGTGGAATGGGACTTTTTGGTCTAGATCTGGCTGTGTGCCGGGACGCTATTCGCTGGGGTACATTTGGCACTGCGCCGTCGTCGTCGGGTTCCAGTTCGGTAAACATGTGACTCGGATTAGAGACCTTTTGCAGCAATTCCAGGGCCAGTCTTTTGCTCATATCGCCTTGGAAGAAAGCGTGCTGCGAACGATAAACGTAAGACAACGAGTTTGAGTACCGAATAATGTTGAAAATTCGTTCGCTTCTTACCTGAAGCAGTTTCTCCGCCGTCGGTCTCTTCTTGGGATTTTTTGTCAAAGCAACCTTGACGAAATTATGAAACGTCGGACTCCATTTGTCCCTGTCCTTCAACGTCGGAGGCTTGAAGCCAGACTTTGACATGAGAAAAAGAGCCCGCATCGGGTGCAGGTCAAACATCGGGGGCTGAAGCTCCGCTAACTCGATCGACGTTATACCACAGGCCCAAATATCGCACAGCTGGTTGTAGCCACCCTTTCGTTCGACCGCTGCAACCTGTTCGCATAGAAAATTCACAGGATCAGATAATTCTCGAGCAACCTCACAACTCGTATTATAAAAATCAACGAAGAGCTGCTACCTCTGGCGCCATCCAGTAAGGTGTCCCTATGAAGCTTTTCCTCTTGTTAATCGTAGCTGTGATTTGAGCCGAAACACCAAAGTCTGCCAATTTCACGTCTCCGTTCTCGGTTAACAGAATATTCGCACCTTTGATGTCTCTGTGCATTTTCCCTTTCTCGTGCAGGTAGGATAGTCCGAGCAGAGTCTCCCGGCACATGTAAGCTATCTGAATCTCAGACAGGGGTCCGGTTACTGGAAGTTTAACAGAAATCGTCATTCGTGTCGAACGTAAAACCCCGAAATTCAGCTTTACGTCGCAAGAGCGGGAAAAAAATACGTAAACATGATTCAGTTTTCTAAATTTGGGGGATTCCAGTTTTCGACCACAACTTACTGTGGTAAATATCCTGCAGAGAGCCACCGCCGCAATATTCCATACATATCCATAGCTTGTCCCTTCGAAGATAGCTTCCATAGTACGCGATGATATTGGGATGCTTACAGTCCTTCATCATCAGGATCTCTTGCTGTATGATGGCAAAATCATCGCCTGGAAAATAGGAAGAAGTGAATCGTGTGGGTAATTCCAACGATTACGTTCGTATCGTAAAAGCGATTCATCCTCGTATCAATGGTCGAGAAATATGAGGAAAAATCCTGGACAATTTATTGTCTGTGATATCGTAGAAAGACAAGAGAGAGAGAGACGAATAGTCTTGAAAGTTTATCTCGATGACAGATTGACCTACCTGGCTCGAGTTTGATAACCTTGATAGCGGCTAGATCGTTCATGGAAAGTCTTTTGGCCTGTGGAATGAGGAAATATTTGTGAATAACTCGTGTCGAATGATCGGAGCATCGGGTGAAATACCGGCGGTAATAACCTTATAAACATCGCCGTAGGTACCACTGCCTATCCTCTGAATGAGTTCGTATTCATCCTGCGGATTTCGTCGGCTTATATCACTGGACAAGGTGTTGGCGTTACTCGCCATCATCGTTGCGATCTTTAAAATAAACACTAGATTTTATAAATCGTACCTAACATCTACGATTGTATCTAATATTACAAAGTAAAAACACATTTCACGAACAAGGATGTCACTTCTGTCGAAACGTCGCCATTGTTCACAACAGCTCTGAACTTAACCGCGAACTGAACTAGATCAGGGTGGGATCGATCACCGCTCGGTATGCCTCTCGCGACAAACTTCACACGCTCTGTTCGAATCGAGGCGGGAAACCGACGCGGCTATGGATTAAATCCCTTCTTGAAAGGTTGACATCACAAGGGGAATGAGAGAAAAATAGAAAAATACATCGAAACACCTTGACTCGATGAAACCTTTGTCTCCTTGTAGCTGGTCTCGATATATTCTGATAATTATAGATAGATATTTCATCTTCAGATTTTCAAATCGAAAGATTACAATGGAAAGTATTCATTTCGGAACCAAAAAGAAAACAATTGCCTACATTTATCGTATATTTAGTGATAAATAATGTTTATTATACACATTTTGATACAAATTTCAACAAATTGATTATACATACTTGGGAAGCTTTCATTCACTTATTTATTTACTCATAATTTATCCTCAAGTTTTTATCTTCGTGGGTTGACAATTTATTATTGAACGATGATATTAGGATTTGTTGTTCTTCCATCGAAGTAGTTGGATCGCCCACGTTATTTTCACAATAGTATTCATACACAAATCGAGAAAAAAAAAAAATTAAAATAAAATTGATAACAATAGGAATTTTTACAATTTACATGACCAATTTCTCTTCCATAGTCTCTCTTATTCAGTTACGATGAGCTATGTTATCAAACAGAGGTAGTGAAATATGTATAATAAAGAATAGAGACGTACTATCTTACAAAGACTATTCTCATGTGTAGTTAGATGATGAGTTTCAGTATTCACCGAAACGATTATCATTTATGTATCTATAATTTCAAAAAATTTAATAGTTGACAAATAAATAAGTAAACTTCATGTAAACGTGATATTTTTTGTTACATGATAAAAATAAATTCTTAATTTTCCAAATTTCGTTCCGAGTGGGTAGGTATTAACTTGAAATAAAAATAAAGAAAAGAATATTGTCGAGTCGAAAACGATGTATCTTCAATATCAGCTGTCCTTCAGAACCTCTTTCAATATCGATCCAGTATTCCTTGCGGGAACAAAATCTGGGAATGTCGGCAGTGTGATGTTTGATAACAGTAAAGTTGACTGAGTCGACGACGAGGAATGTTGTCTGCTGTGACTCGGCCGCGGCGGAGGCTACAAGAATTGACAATCCAGATTAGGGATTACATTTTCAGCCCCTCAACAATGGAGATAAAATGGAACTTCGGTTATTTATTTACAGTGGTAGATATCGGGAGCGCCGGAAGTTGAGCTTTTGGTTTCGATTCGCTTTCCAAGAAGCGGACAAACGCTGCGGATAACGATGCTTCCTGATCCTGTAACAGAACCATGAGACAAGGATAATTATTCAACAATTTTTAGAGTTCAGAGCGATTTTATTGATGGAGTTATGGTTGAAAATATTGAACGCACCTTTGCCTGGGGTCCTGCTCCGCTCCCCAGCAAACCAGCAAACCAGCTGCTACCTGCCGCTGGGCTATTGAGACCAGTTTTGTCTCGATCGGATTCGTTGAAATCCAAGACTGTAGCCAAGACTCTGAGAACTGATAATTTATCAGCGTTTGACGATGATACGTAGCCGAGTATTAAATTCTTCACAAGGGCCCTGTAAAATAAAGCGTGATAATTGTACGATGATCGGAAGATGGTAAGCCATTCGATAGAAAGTGCATAAAACTTGTATACAAACCTGTCCACTTTTCCCTCGCCACTTTTGTTTGCCCCTTGGATCCGGTCGTCGGCAGTATTTACGAGTTCCGTGAGCCGCGCAACTGTAAGAAATAATGTAGGGTTTTGAATTTTAATAAATACGGATTGCATTCAAACTGGGCTTTGCGAATATTCGACAAACTTGTTTCAATTAATTTTCATCGTTTTCAACGTTTACTGGCTGATACGTCGGTCCGAATAACTATAACGATACATTCCGCTATAACGCTGTTTGATTCTGTAAATGCGTGCATTCCGTCGTTGCGTGTGGTCGTGGGACGGTAGGTAAAATGAGACCATAAGCGCAAGTATAACACAAGTACTGGTCGTCCTGACGTCACACCAGTACCTGATGTAATACTCACACCCACAACTCGATTGAACATGCTGCATTCTTCTCTCATATCATGCCATTCCGGGAAAACTATAATTGTTCATACATGCCGCTAAAAATAATAATAATCTTCTAACTTAAAACTATCTTAAATTGGTAACTACATGTACGATAAATTATCAAATCTAATTTAAAAAAACGATACACTGGAGTAATTCAAAGATAATGAAAGAAATACTGAATTAAAATTATTTTCGTTTTCATTTAGTTTAATTCAATTCAATTCGATTCGATTCGATTCAAGAAATCCGTTTGCAATATTTCAAATTCATAAATATTTTTTGAAATTTTGTTATAAATAATTGTAGGATAACGGTAGCGGGTGGGAAATCCCACGAGGTAATATGAGCTCCTAAAATCAACACGCTCACAGTTACCGCATGAGATTACCCACTCTGACGCTACCAAAATATATTTTATTTTCTTTGAAAGCGTTGTTAATACAAAAAATATGAAAACCACCAAATAATTCATTCAGGTAGAACTTAATCCCAATAAATGACCTACTAATTATAACGATTTATACTCCGTCAGAAGTTA
The DNA here is from genome assembly GCA_018257835.1 of Euura lappo. Classification (NCBI taxonomy): domain Eukaryota; kingdom Metazoa; phylum Arthropoda; class Insecta; order Hymenoptera; family Tenthredinidae; genus Euura; species Euura lappo. Next base: position 210,290 of record JAEUYN010001915.1, read on the forward strand.
CAGAAATTATAATTGTATAATCCACGATTTGAATTAACAAAATACATATTGGTGCGATAATATTATCCAGTATAAAAATCGTGCAAGTTCATTCGTAAACAATCTCCTCTGTACTTTATTCATGTCCTAATATCAGACAGGATTGATTAATTGAAATAGTCGGATCGTTGCAAGTTATTCGGAAATTAGATATTCTCAAATATTTACCCTGTCCTGCGTGAATTATTCAAATAGTTAACTCAGTTGCCTTAGGTGCGGAGTTGGAATGAACGCCAACGTACATAAGTATATTGTTCAAACTAGCCACTAAGTCCTTGAATTACCTAACAACTTGCTATCTAATGTATGTATGTTCGAACTGCAACGTTATATTACATAAGACTTGGTAATCATACAAAATTGCGCGGTGTTAACAATATAGGGCATGAAATAACTCGAAGTAGAACAAGACCGTAGAGGTAACTTGAAGAAAAAATGATGTTAAGCTTCAAGCCTCTCATATTATGTGCGATACTTCAAAAAGATTGTCTTTATCGTCGCAAGTAACGAAACATGCAAAAAGGCCAGATATATAAATATAATTATTATATTTATGAAAAAATATAAATTTCATGCTGTCTTTGACTTCAAGCTATATATTACTAATATTATTACTATATATTATTAATAAAAATACAAAACGTGGCAAGAATTAATAAATGAAAATTACCCTGTAAAAATATACCGTACGAACATGTGATGTAATAATAACTTATAAATATATGTAATATTAGAAAAAAAATGGACAAATAAAAATAGAAAAGTAGAAAAACCAGCACCAATGGCGATGCATGAGCCAAACGAGATGCTGTTTAGTGTGCAAAGGCGTCGTACCGGTACGTAGCCGGATACCAGCAAGAATCCTGGGCTAGCTTTTTACAATCCCAGAATTACCAGCTGATATTTGACTACGCCACCGGAATAATTTATGTGCGTTTTTCTTTTTTTTTTTTTTATGTATTAGTCACAGGCCACAGCCGAATAATGATGCTTGAAATTTTGTTTGACAAAACATTTCTCGGTCTAAATTAGTACATAAATATAACGTTAAAAAAAAGTGCAAAAAAGAATCACAGAGAACCAAAACAAGTTCATGAGATTTGTAGAGTTACTCTTGTGGCATAATTGAGTCTCGTGTAACAACTATTAGAGTAAAATAATTGGAACTGAAGATAGTTGAGATTTGATTATGAATTATTGTTGGAAAGGTGAAGTTGATCTCGGATATGAAACTATAATCGAAATAATGCCATCGATGTTTCAAAGTAAAATTCGTAACACTCTACGGTTCACAATATAATATAATTAGACTATTGACAATCTTCATGCAAACTTCAAAACCAAAATGCAACCAATGCAAAATATGAAACGTGTAAATTACTTCCGAAAAGAATATTGAAAATACCTTCTTGCGTCAGCTCGTCGATCCTCTCAGTTTTCTTGTCCAACTGTTCGCTAAGTCTAGACGCTGCTTGCAAACACTCTTTAGCTTCCGTCAACTGATCCTAAAAACGAATAACAGATAAAAATTAATGATCAAACGATCATCTATTCCTATAAGTATATCAATATCTCTCCCATATTATCAATAGATTATCAATAGATTATCAATCCACAGCGTACCTGAAAAAACAAATGAACAAATGAACGAACGAACCTTGAGATTAGAAATTTCATTGCGGAGTTCCGCCTGCGTTCCATAGGAATCTTCAAGCCGTTGACGAATCTTTTCCGTAGCTGATTGTATATCCTTGTCTTTATCTGGAAAAAAAAATCACAGGCCGGTAAACAAAGTGATCCGATTGTACCGATTTTTTAGAAGAGAATATCTCCTGGGGTTCTTTTTCATTCGAATAACGATTAAAAATTCGGAATTAAATCACCGTAGGTGTAACACTACTATGATTGATAATTTAGATGGATGAAATTGATGTAGATATTCCGTCCTGAATAGACTGACTAAGGACGATTAGTAAATCTTATCTGTAAATCACGATAACAAGGTAGTAAAGTATGAAAGATAACATGGTTCTAATCGACGAGTCATACGCGAAGAATTACCTCTTTGAAATTGTTCCAGAACTATCTGTAGATTGGTAAGAGAAGCTCCGTGCGCAAGAACCTTGTCTTCGGCGGCGGATAATTTCTTTTGTATTTCGTCCCTTTGCTGAACGATGAGAGCCATTTGTTGCTGCAAGGTTTCGACTTGCTGGTTCGCCCTGATACTAGCAGAGGTGTATACGGTTGAGCTATTCTTCACCCTTTCTTCGGCTTGCAAGAATTTCGATTCCAATTCCTTTTGTTTTTGCTCCGCTAGCAACGCTTCCTCCGTGTAACTCGCCTCCATTTCCATAAGGTGAGTTCTCAGTCGTTCCAATTCTTTCGCCGCGGCGATTTCCTTCTTCTGACTTTCGGTTAGCTGATTTTGAAGGATTCTGTTGCTCGACTGCTCCTGGACCAAAGCAGCTTCCAAAGCGTTGCATTTTTCATTGAGTATTCCCGCCTGCGCTATTTGCACCGAGTGCTCGACGACCCCGCAATTTTCTCCATAATTATTCGATTCCTCAAAGTTTTTCAATCTCTGACGTACGACTTGGAGCTCGTTCTGTGCCCAGAGAAGTTCCGCCTCCTTTTCTTTCGCCGCATTCGAAACCAGCTCGTTTTCTGTCTTCATTTTCTGACCGTTGAACAACTGTTCGTTCAACAGTTGAGTCAACCTTTGTATTTCAAGATGATATTGAACGCTTTCGTTGTGTTTCATTTGCACGAGATTAACCAGCTCGTCCCTCTCTTTTTGCATGGCAGATAATTGCTCCTTCACTTCCGACTCCGCTGGGTTCGCCTTCAGACTCTGTATCTCGTTGTCCTTTTCTCTGACCAGCTGCGTCAACCCGTTGATCGTTTCTCGAGCCATGGCTGCGGACTCTTTACTGTTTTCCATCAGCGATTCCTCCTTCTGTACGTGCTTGGCTATTTCAGCCAATAAAGTTTCGTTTTCCAGTGTTTTTTCTGACAATTGTTTGCTCATTTCTAGATTTCCGTCGTTCACAGAAGAACTAGCTGATTCGTTATATTGTAGATTTCTCAATTCTTTTTCCAGCTGAGTGCACCTGCTTTCCGCGAACCGTAATTTCGCTTCGACGTTTCTCAAATCTTTCAACTGTGCCTCCAGCTCTGTACATTCATTGCCAACAGATATCAACTCTTCCTCTTTAGAACGAAGCGAAGACAATTCGATTTCGAGTCGTTTACGATCATCCTCGCTGTTTTTCAATCTTTCCTCCACATTTCTCAAACTTTCTGAATCAGCTCTCAATTTCTGTGACTCAATTTCCAGCTCGCTAAGTTTTTCCCTACCCGATTTTAGGGATTGAATCTCAATTTTGAGTTCATTCAACGATTCGTTGTCCGCCTGTAACTTCTCGCTGACTAACTTAGAAGTTGCCGACTCGTTTTCAAGTCGGACACACTTTCCTTCGGTAACGTGAAGTAGTTCCAAAGAATCGGCAAGCTCCGCCTTTGTAACAGCAGCCTCTTTCTCTAAAGTGTTATACTTTTGTTCAAGTAGAACCATTTCGGTATTCAGAAGTTCTATGTTGTCCAAAGACTCGTCCTGAGTCGCTGCCAATTGATCGAGCAGGGATGAATTCTCCTTGAGCAATCTTTCGTTGTCTTGACTCAACTTAGCTATTTGACTTTGCCTGAGATCCGACTGACTTAAAGCTTCGTCCAGCTCTTTTCGCATGTTCAATAAATCGTATTCCAAGTCATCGATCTGATTAGAAGCGTTGAATTTCGCGTTGAGTTTTTCTTTTTCTTGCAAGGCAATATCGAGCTGACTCTTCAGCTCGGTTTCCGCAGTTCGCAGCGCCTGTAATTCAGTTTCCAATCGCTTTTCACCGTCCACAGAAGCTTCGAGCTGGTCCTTTGCCTTCTGAAGATCTGATTTCAACTCGTGGATACATCCACGGCAGTCCTCTAGCTGGTTCACGGAACTACGAAGCTCTGCAACTTCGTCACGAAGTTTGTTATTTTCGTCCAAAGAGCTGTGTAGTCTGCTGCTGAGATCCGCAAGCATGTTTTCATTGTTTTCAACGTTTTTAGAAGCCCCGGTTAATTGTTGTTGAGCAATGTCAAGCTGCTGTTTCGTGTTCCTTAATTCGGCCTCAAGATTCTCCTGGTTTCTAAGCGTAGCTTCTATGTTATGAACAGCGATTAACAATTCGGAATTCTGTTGTCGAAGTGCTTTATTCTCCGAACTTAGACGCTCGATTTCTTCCTGCAAGGATTCAGTCTCAGTCTCCAAAGAGGCAACACGCTCCTCGCTCGCCTCAGGTATGGAAGGCAGATTAGATTTAAGGTGTTGAATTTCATTGAGCAAAGATTCTATGTTTAGCTGCATATCGTCGCCTTCTAGCTGAAGAGATTCCTTAATTTCAGAAACGTCTTTCAGCTCTCTACTCAATTCCGTAACCCTCCTCTCCAGCATCTCTTTCTTCCATTTTATTTCCACATATCCTTCGGCTACAGCTTCAAAAATTGTTTTGTCCTCTTCCACCTGAATTTCGTCGTTCCTCAAGATCTCTTTGACTCTTTTTGTCAATGCTTCGACAGAGCCCTCCGAATCTTTGCTCAATTCATCGACGATAGTGTTGTTGTTTGCCTCTGCGAATTCAAGCTTCGATTCCGCTGCCTCGAGCTTGGTCCGAACCTCGTTGTATTCTCCGTAAAGCTGCTCGTACGCTTTCTGAAGAGTTTGATGCTTCTTTTGAATCTCTTCTTTGATGGACAACAATCTTTCTGCAAATTAGACATTGGAGAATATAGAATTAGTTTCTTTGCAACAACAAATAAGACATTGACATAATTGAGTCAAGTTAGATTGTTGAACATACCAATTGATTCCGAATGTTGTTGATCCAGTTCTTCAACGCTCGTGTTAAGAGCTGCATTTTCTTGTTCCATTTCTGCAATCTTTTTCTCCAGCTCCATCACTTTGTTGCATTGATCCCGGTTCGGTTTCTCCTTATTGTCATCGCCAGCTGCGACGTCGTGATCAGCCTTCAAAGACACAGCTTCGAACTGTTCCTCGTCAAATTTGATCATTTTTTCTTTGACGTCAGACTTCTTTTCTTGTCGGGTCGATTTTACTCTCTCATTCTCCGTTTCCAAAGACTTGAGAGCCCCTCGGATCAAATCCAGCTGCTCCGTGGATCCCAGCTGTGATATTATCGTGCGGAAATCATTCACCAATACGGCTTCGTCCAATTGAAGACGTTTCATGTTTCTCTCTGCTTCACGATTCTGTGAAAATGTTCATTTTTGTATACAATTTCCAAAAGCGTTCAAATAACCAAAGTGGATAATTTGAAAAATACCTTTTCACCCATTTGAATTATTCGATTTATCATGTCCTGCTTAGCCCGTAGGAGTTCTGCTCTTTGGTGTCCGTCGAGAACGTCTTCCTTCGAAGTTTGAGCGTTGTTCTGTTAGAACATCATTGAATAAAATTACATTTAATCAGAGATTATATAACTTTTTGGAGTGTTTTTTTTTTTATGAATATCAATTATTGTTTCTTACTCTTTGAACAGTTTTCAATTCTGCTTCTAATTCCCGAATTTTCACGGTGGCCTGAGATAGTTGCTCCTGAAGAAGTTTCGTCTGATTATTGTCCTTTTTGATATCTCGGGTGTTCTTGACCGTCGGAGGATCCCAAAAGAATGCCGGACTTTCGTCATTTTGATTTCCACCATCCTGCGTAGAAAAGAAGAATAAGCTTTTATTTCTCATCGAATAATGTCACAAGAGCAAAACGATGTTAGATAACAAAATCTTGAGCACACAGAAATTTTGAATGTATACATCATTGTGCTCGACAAATAGGTGTAATAGAAAAAAAAAAAACAATCGAGAGCTGCAAAAAAGCAGCAAAAGTATGTATTCAAACGGTGTACCTAATACAGTCGATACAAAGAGTCGGTAAATATTAAAAAGGTGAGAATCCCAGAAATGGTGGAATTCAATTATACTACCACAAGCATACAGTGGATATTATATTTACAATACTGTTACGTAATTTTGAGTTAGTTTCATTCTCAACGACCGTCCCTCGTCATACAAAATGATCATCGGTATAGAATAATTGCGTAATAACATTTTTTTTTTCCATTTCATTTCCCTTCTCTCCCATGTAACGTATTCGTCTCCCAGGACTTAAATACAGCCTCGTGTCGCCCATAACATGCGTTTAATCACGTAACAATTATGTGACAATTAAATGGTCATAGGATCGTCGCATTAATGACAAATTCATGCATCGTGAACACGAGACCTCCGTTCTCAGTTCGATTAATAAAACTAGCTACACGGGTATACGTATTTATCATCGTCAGTTATCGGTCCCAGCCCGGGCGTAGGGTTCCCGAGGGGAAAAAAAAAACTCCCACCTTATGTATCGCTCCGTACCTCTTTACATAAGATCTCGTGTCGCGCGGTTATACCGACATCGCACAATGCCTTTCTTATAACCATACCTGTGGTACCTAGAGTTGAGTTATAGGTATATGAACACGTACGCCATTATATTGGCACCGCGAAGGATTTCTTCCATTGTTCCCTTTTCTCTCTCTCTCTCTCTGTCTCCCTCGCAATTAACCCAGACCAAAAACAATTGATAAAGTCCGGCGTGAATATCCGAATCGAGTTAAGAGCGAGTGCCGCCGAGTCGGAGGAAAGATCGAACCGTATAAATTGTCTTTTGATATAATCGGAAATGTTTTTTTTTCTTCAAATTCACGATACAAAGATAGCGTGTAATGCGTTTCGAATGGTAATATGCGAAGATGCGGACGTGGAGTGGACGCGTCGAAAAGAAGAAAATAAATGGTATCGCCGCGGCAAAGACTGATGAATATGAAAGGGGCTTCCTTGGGTCAGGTCAAGGAATAATGCGTCGTTTGACTTGCATGACGAAAGAGACGCCGACCTGAAATCGACGAAATTACAATCTCGAAAAGAAATATACCCGCGTAGAGCCGCGTCTCTCGCATCGGTTGGGGTATCACGTGCGGAATGCGCGGTGGCCGGAGCGACGCGACGACACTAAACGGCGTGAAAGACACGCAAACACGCGGCGAAACGGGGCAGGTAGGCAATAACGCGAAACGAGTATGTTCAGCCCGGTGATAGCGAACGTGGGAAAGGAAGTTCCTATCAATCTAGGCGGGTGGCGACTGATTATCTTTCCCTCGCTTATTCGATTTCCGTCGGCATAGACGTTGCGTTATTAGAGTCTGAATGAAATCAACGGGGTTTCATTCGAATCTATAAATTCGTCCCTATAAGAAAACTAGGCACCCGACGCCAGGCGCTGTATCGTATCGCGGCACAAAAAGTCATTTTATTGCCGGTCGTGTGTTTACACAGGTCGCGTCAAGATATCGAAGCATGTACGTTATGTGTGTGTATATGTGTCGCAGTTGGCTCTGTTAGCTCAGTTTTACCAGCCACACGGAACACATGCCAAGAACCATAGAGCCGGAGTGTAAGGAGCCGAAGAAGCGAGGCGACACGAGGAACAAAAAAAACTCGGTGTTACAATATTACAATATTTTCTCTCTTTCGTATGTTACATTTGAATTATGTAGACTTGAAAAATACACTTGAAATAGTTGAGAATTTAAAACGCGGACGTTGTGGTTGTGATATTCCAACGATGTAAAACGCACGCCCGCGCCGTCAACGCGACAGAAAACCGACGCTGCATCGAGAACCGAGGAGAAGGCGGCGGCGATAACGCGACCCTCTCACTCCTCGGTCCCCGGCTCGGGCGTCAACGCGACCCAACGCACCTTGGTACGTCACTTCGGGTATCGGGAATAAAAAAGTTTTCGCGAACCGCGGCTGTACACTGATCTCGAATGATCTCTTCTTCTCGAAATACATGTCGATTATCGGAGAATATTTAGCGTCATCGAGACACGAACTCGACGATTTTTCAACCCCGCCTAACGCGGTGCGGCACATACCGTGCGGTATGTTTAATCGCTCACGGTTTACAGAACTTGTACGTAGATAAGCCGCAGCTGGCTGTGATTGGCTCGGTTATTTCTATCTTATACCTTACGCGGTACGTTCAGTGTGACGAACATACTTAATAATACGTAGAATTTCACGTGTGGTGGGTACAGGCCTCGATTCTACAACGTAACCGGTTCAACGATCTTTACCCCCAGTTTCCTGCCCGGTTGATTTTTACACCGGAATATGTATAACGCTGCAAAAATTTGGTCAAAGTCTATCAGAACTGCAAAAAGAAAAAAAAAAAAACTCCCGTGCTCGCTCGAACCGGAAGTCGGTGCAGCGAAACTTTGTCCGCGGATAAAAGACGGTGGAAAATGAAAACTCGCGCGCCAAGTAGCATCGTACCTTCGGGAAATTTGCATGTAACGCCCCGCACTGTGCGGAGGCACCCGCGCGTGTATCGTGCGTGCCAACGGGCCTTGGGCTTGGGCATTACGCGTAAGATCCGCGCGGCGGTTACATGGTCCGCGAATCGTACACGGAGTACACGCGATAGTATTTAATGGTATTAATGACGGTACGAACATCGTGTCACGAGACTCGCATTAGAATGACGTAACTAGGTATGTTCTCTGTGTGCACATGCGGGACACTTTTATTCCGCAAGCGCATATATATACCAGCACAAGTGCAGTGCAATTGCAATTGAAATTTCTATTCTTTCAAATAAAGAAAATTCAGCTTCTGCGGTACTCCCCGATGGCTAGATGGCTAGATTCCTTCTACTCTCGCGAAAGAAAAAGATTATTCTTGTTACACTCGTATCTATGGACATTCCCAAGGTAAGGAACTCGACGCCTCCCAGCCAAAGGCGGGTAGGTGATATCCGAAGGAGTCAGCGCGTTCTTCAGAGATAAGCGTGAGCAACGAGCGACGAGCGCTACATATTGCGCGAATGAGTCAAGCCCGTTCGTTATATCATGCTGCGATATTAAGCTTGAACAAGCTCGTTACATTCGAAGACAATATTGATTCGTGTATACGATCACGTTCATAGGTGGTGCGATTTTATACGCATCGAATCATCAAAAGTTTCGTTTTTTTTTTTCTCTTTTGAAAGAAAATATAAAAAATTTACGCTTAGCCTTGCACAGGTTCGATTTATGTGACTCAACGAGTAGCCATTGCAGTGGACGCGGTGCACCTTGTGCATAGACCGGTCGTTCTTGATCTTTGGACAAAAGTGTGCGGTTTTTCTCAATCCTGACTAAACAGTAAACTGCTAATACGAACGACTTTGTTTTTGTCTCTATTGCAAAAAATTACGTGTATGTGCCTATAAGTACGCGGCTTAGATGAATGGAAGCGGCACGAGGTGACGAACGTACAGAGTCGCAGGAGTGAAAATGAAAATTCAATCTCAATACGTTGTTTCAACTCTTGCGTCTCCATTGTACGATCAATTTTGAAACATGCAGGCATAGAGTAACAGTTGCGTAGACTGTAGTACACAGAGGCTGCACACGCACGTTGTAATACATACACGTGTCACATATGTAACAAGTCGGAGTTTTTTTTTCTTGTTGTCTTTTTTTGTTTCTTTTACCGTAGTTATAAAGGTATATACCAGCTAGTGCCAGGCAGCTATTGCTTATACGTACAAAGGTTATGGAAATTTGATGAATTTATGAATGGATTACTGTATATATGCATGCCGGTTTCATTATGCTTTGACCTGTTGAATTTTATTTACTCCTGAATACGAGTATCGTCGATCGCGGAAAGAGACTCTCTCAACTATACTACACAGTTCTACAGCTAACTATTTCCGAAAAGAATTACACGAGAATCGATATTGTCTCTTTTTACTCCATTATCTTCAATTTTTTTTTTTTTTTTCTTCAAACATTTTGTCAAAAAATGCAAATATGACTAAAACAAATGTATTCAATTATCCTCAATATCGCATGAACAATGATACAACGTCGACGTACCGTGTCATTGTAGTTTCCTCGATCGATTGTTCCGTCTCAGTCAGCAGCCTCGAGACGTTTCGTGTCCAACTATTTTCGATAAAAAAAAAAATATATCTCATCGAAATTGAGTGAAAAAGTGAATCAAAATGTGAGCGAGTCTGTTTCTCACACTATCACCGAGGACGGTTGTAATATTTGGTCAAAGTGTATAACAGAAAAAGATACTCTGAGTTGAAAAAAAAAACCGCGGTGTTCTCGTCGGCGAGGTAAACCGCACGATGTTCCGAACGCGACTGTTGAGGATCTTGAGCTTCTGCCGTCACGTCGCGGTCGGAACCCCGGGCGGCGCGTCGCGGTATACCGTAGAGTGTGGAGTGTGTGGAGTGTGGAGTAGTTTTCTGTATCCGTTCTTTTAGGTATACATAACGTACGACGAACGAAATAGGTATGCGCTGCACTATCTTATCGAGATATATTTGTCATTCTTTTTTCTTTCTCTTCCTTTTCTATACTATTTTATTATTTTTCTCTTTCCTCTCCACGGCGAACCGTGACTCTGCGACAATGAAACCCGCGCGGGTCCGAAAAAGCTCCTTGTCCCATTCTCATTTCCTATACAGTTGTTTCGGTGGACGTGGTAAACAAACGAAAAATTGCAAGATACAAATTTACGTGGGTCGATGACCCTGATATAGGATAAAAAATAATTTCTTTTAAGCAGCTATCGGTACGGTTTGTCCGTTGTTCTCCTCCCCAACGGAGGGATTAACGAGAATATTGTCCCGCGGCCGTTGAATGATACAATCGAAATTGTCTCTCTCCCTGTGTTTAGCTATGCCCGTGTAAAAGCATATTCGAATTACAATCGGGCTCGTTATTCAACGTTCGACCCATTTCAAGATCTGGCCTGACCCCCGCTGCCCTCCGCCTCGCCGTGTCATTAGAATTTCCATTAATTTGCGTTTCTTACACAGGTATACTACGCTCTAATACGAATTCCGTGTCGGCTACATCCCTCCACAGTCCACCACCGGGACGAAGAGCGACGCGTTCCGACAACCCGACCAGTTTTATTTATCTCCGTTTCCTCCGACTCGAGGTATATTATGCCTACATCCTTTCCCCCGCGCGCGCGCGTGCTCCTTTATCGCAAACCCCCATGACGAACGCTTATGTAACAAGGTTCGTGGCTGCGAGCTGCGGGCGCAGGTGATCGCGACGCGTACGGCTGACAATGCGGTAAGAGAGAGAGAGAGAGAGAGAGAGAGAGAGAGAGAGAGGAAATATAGAAGTCGAGAGAAGGTTGATTCTTACTCACTTCCGATTCGTCCGGGAGCCTCGATCGCGATATGCACAAGGGGTTCAGAGGTCGGGGAGACGGACGTTACGGTGACACTCGATCCCGGCGTCGTCCAGACCTCGAGTGTCGTCGAGGAGAGGCTTCGCGCTACCCGAATAGCGGGCTGCATTTATAGCCAACGCCCGACGGGGTAGTCATAGCCACTATCGAAAGCTGTATTAAACACGTTCTCTGATACGTCAAGGTATATCGAACCCTGCAGCTTTTCTAAACCCTCGGCCCATCCCCGAGGCTATCGCGAAAGCTGCCCGGTGTCTATGAACGCGCGTTATCGCGGCGTGGCCGTGGGACACGGGACGATCCTATCTACGCGGCTTTGTCGCTTAGAACAACGATCGCAGCTGTCCACGCCGAAGGCTTTTACGACCGTGTCAGATCGATCACGGAATTCAAAATCCAGGATTAAATAGGGGCCACTGGTCAGGGAAAACCTGAAAGTCCGGGAAAAGGCGAGGAATTTTATGGCGATACAAAACAAGACGGAATAAAATAAAAAAGTATTCTCAAGAATAATTTTCTTTCACCATTGATTCAGAGCATTGTTTATTAAATACTTGAATAACCACTAATTCGTCCGAATTTCAGTCAGAGAAGAATGATAACTTGGTCACTCTTTAATATAGCGAATGCTGATGAGTGCGTTGGCGAGAAATGCGTGTCTCGGACTCGCCTTTGTTGGTCCAAGATACGAAACTACGTATCCGACAGGATTTTACAATTAGTCTCCAACGTCGCAGCCTTCGGTTTAATGGCAAACATGAGATTGATGTCAGCCTAGCTGCGTCACATTGTTTCATGCATCGGGAAGTTGGGGTGAATCTCGTGATCAGAGCGATAGGTTACAATAGGTGATCAACGATATCGCGGGAGTCGAAGACGAACGAAATACTGACGATGAATAAACTAAACGGGTGATGAACCCCGATGCCCGCATATTTCGGGTCTGTATGGACTATGGGGAGCGAGTAAACGGGTGCGTGTTAAGTACTTTGCCGCCGCACACAGTTTGTTCCGTGTTTAACATTTAGTGTCAAGTTTATCAGCTGCCCGAAACCCCGAGCCCAAAGCCTGAAGCCCGAATTGTACAAACGGACAGGTTTCGTTTTTCATTTCGATGTTTCCGACGGGAATACATAATCATTCGACTTGTTCAAACCCTTCGTTGCCGCGACATGAAGGCTTCGCTTTCGAGAAGTCGATTATAGGCGAAAAAAACTTCGAGGGGAAGAAACCAAAAGAAAAGGTAAATTTCGGGGAAACTGTTCAAATGATCGGATGGGTTTTTTTCTGCTTATCCTGGTACCTACGACTCTGGTGATAGTTGAACACGTTTCATGAGTCGTGCGTCGAAACATTTGTCCGAAAATACCCAAAATATCTCGAAAACCACTGAACCGATTGACTTGAAAATTCTTGTGGTGATTGCATACATTCTCGTCTCGTATGTGTCACATCTTTTTTTAGATTCTTAGTTTTCATTTTTTGGGCCAACTACGAACGTTTTTTTTTTCGAAAATCGCTACGCGAAGTCCAAACAACCGCAATTTTCTGAAAAATCTATATTTTTCGAACCGGCTATGACAAATACAAGATCGTAGTATCTATTTTGTCTCACATTATTTTTGGCGTATTGAATTCTCTATAAATGTACCTTTTTCTTCTTCCATTTTTCAGACGTATTTTCCACATTTTTCACCTCAGAGTTCTTGAAATTCTCTATAAAATAGATCATTGTATTCAGTTCCGGTCATTTTTTAACTCAGGAGGAACCGGAAGTCGGATGAAATATTATTTTCGCGTCTGACGGCAGGGTTGATTTTTCAAGTTTTATTCCGGTGTAAAACCTATAAGGTATTTGTGTGTTCATTCCTCCTCCACTTCCATCGATCAGAAATTGCGAGCTAGATCGTTATGCACGTACGATATCGGATAAATAAATGATCACAAACTAAGAATGAAGGAAGTGGAGCGGCGGCAGGCGCACCAGTCTCGTTTTAAATTGATATTTCGTAGACCATATCGACGCCACATTATCGGATTATACACCCACACTGCGGTCTGCTTCGGGTTGGCAGTTGGCTCAAGGCGCGGTGACGACCGTCGATTCATCGGAATAATTTTCATAACGATACACGAAATTAATGATAACGCGATGCCATCGCCGTACGAATGATTAATTTCTAGAAAATTAAGACTCACCGTCTGTGAATGCTGCGCGTCGAACTCGAGGACCGCCTTCTGAAGTTCGCTGTTTTGTCGACGAAGCAGAGAAATCTGCCACAAAAAGGGAAAAAGATTGCATTGATAAGAGAAAGAGGAGAAGAATAATCGTTGAATTCGAAAAGGTGCTCCGTGTCCCCAACGTCCCGCAATCTGCAGCTACCCGAGCTACCTCATACGCTCGGGCAGGTGGTGGGTGTACGAGGATCTTACAAATTTCCGCACCTAGGTGCAGCGCGCGAGATAGGAAGAACAAAGAATGTGGGCATGGCGCGAATTCGGGAGGCCAAACATCGCCGAGACGAGGAAAGAGGAAAGAGGAAAGAGGGAAGGAAAGCAGCGATGTACATGTTCCTCGCGTAGTCGACTTTAAATATTGGTGTCCACAATCGGGAGAGGAAGTCCGGTTGGAGGTGAAACGAGCAAAGTCGGAGCTGGGGCAGAGGTGGGGTACACCTACCTACATTTTGTTTGCGCTTCTTATCTCAGCCGAGTGTGTACATAACGCGATAAAAAATTTCCCCCCTCGTAGCCACCCCACCCGTAACCGCCTGTCCCACACTCCGTCGCCCCGCTCCCCGCGTACGAGGTCTGTCTGCACTCTGCAGTACCGCGGTCGTTTTTCCATTTTCCCGGTGGTTCCCGGGATTATGAGACGGGAAAATATGGTGCCTCCAAAATTCGCTATACAACCCCGAACAAAATGATTTTTGGAAGACATTTCAATCGATTGAACCGAAAAATAAAACACAAAACTTTGTCATATTATAAGAAAGTTATTACTGCCAAATTTCAGATACAACTACAATTATAGATTTCCTTACGTTATAATCACGTCATAGTAATTTGCCGCAACGACGAGAAAAAATGTATCGAATTTTATTTATGGCTATTCTGTTCTGGTCATAATATTTTGATGCTCGAAGAAGTTGGATAAGGATATTCTTCAAAGAATATGAGATAATGATATGATTATACGATTAAACTATAACGATATAAGGATTTGAGAAAGGCTTGAGAATTTTGTAGAAAATAATTAAAATTTCACCACATGAAGTGAGCAAGAAACGAATTCTGTATATGTATAAGAAATTGGTCCGCTCATTAGATAGCGGCATCTCTTGTCTACACTCTTAGAAATTTCTGTATTAAGTTTCGTAAAAATGTATGTGAAGCAATTAACATATACTTTCTGTATATTAAAATTAAACTTTTACAATATCTCAATATGCATATAACAGTTTCGAAAATTCAAAATCATTTGGATATTTCATAGCCAAGATTATACTAAATTGTATATACAGAATGTTTTGAAAATTCGGTTGAACATTCGTATGATATGAAAATTCATGATAATTTCATTTAAAAATGGGTTTCCACTGCTACAATAATTGCCGAATCGGATCATAAAATATTGCAGAATCAACCGAAGAATGAAAATTTAACGCTTTCAATTGGATGGACTATTGATAATTGTCTGAAATACCTTTGTCCTCGCCTTTGTCACTGAAAACTAAGAATCATGGTATGTTTTGAATCTCCAAACCAGGTTCATAAATTTAATAGAACCGTATCAATATTGAGACATACTTAGTGATTGAAAACTCGGTATGTTTTTTCAATATTGAGACACAAATATGAAATTTCAAGATATTTTTAACAGTGTAAACAGTTTGATACCAGAATATTTTTCTAGTATAAAACAGACAGAAAAACAATTCATTCAAAGTGATAAAATCGCGCTGCAAATTTTTTTTTAATTCTCGGCATGCACGGACTGCCTATAAAATTGATCGAAAACCCGGAGCAGAGTATATAAAACTATTGTTACAGGAATGAAATAGAGAATTTATTGATTGGAATATTCAAAGTTAGGGAAAAAGTCGCGGGGCGGAGGAGGGAAGAATAGTGAAAAGCGGTGAGGGATACGAGATAGCCGCTGATAAACGACCGTTTGTTTGCGCTACACTCAGTCACGGTTATTAGGGAAAAGGACATCTGTTAAAATATTTTCTAATCACTGGGGTGGTCTCGGATCACCCCTTACTCACTCTTATCACGGGGTGTATAGTTAAGTCACATGTGCGGTAAAATACGTTTCTACCTTCCTGATCAATCAAATCCTCCAAAAGCTTTAGTTTCTTATTTGTTTGCTGCTGTGACTGTAGGCGGCAGTTCGAACTTTTCCGACGGAGACAGACTGTATAGACCACGTCTGTACAGACGTGTAATTAACCGATCCCCGTTAATTAATTAAATATCCCATGATCAGAAAATATTTGAGGATATTTCCTCTTGGTCTAAAAAGTATCAAATTTCGCTCATCACGGGCATTGGCACAAACCCCGTTATCCCCCAGCTTATAAAAAGTATTGAGTCACAGTTGATATGCGATAGATAAAAGAAAATCAATATTGAAATCGGAAATTCGGTTAAAGGATGGAATGAGTGAATCGTAATATTTCTCTCACCTCCGCATCCTTGGAGACGAGGAGCTCCTGAAGTTGGATACATTTCTGGTTAGCGTCGTTGAGTTCCTTGGCTCGTTCGTCGGCTGAAATGATTTATCGAAGAACGATAGTCGTTAGACGTTTCGTCGAGTTCGAATTTTCCCGCGGTTGATACGTAACGTGTTGGCGGGTGTTAGCGGCGGTTGGTAAAACAGAAAACGTTACTTTGACAGTAGCTGATAAGCGAGTATCACGGTTGACGGGAGGCGATTGGGAGCGTGAAATAATTTAACCAATTTTCAACGAGACTTACGTATTTCTTCGACAATCCCCTCGGACAGAACCTCCTTCGTGAAGCTGGTTATTTGTCCCTTCAAATTGTTCAAACTAGACAGACCGTCGCCGAACCACGCCATTTTACACGTCGACAATACAGTAACGTAATGTACCGTATGAATATTCTCTCATTTCACGACAACCGATTATACGTTCGAATCACGACGCATTTTATCTTTATAATTTATATTATTTGTTCACTTTTTCGCTTTTACGATCGCACGGGAAATAATTGGCGATAAAAACACCGTGGCACTTCTCGACGGTGTATATACACAACCTGCTGATACTCACAGGGCTGCCAACACCGTCGCGAAAACGCTCGAGCACGCTCGAGTAACTAGCCACTAGCCAGAGAAACTAGGACTAGCAATCATGGAAATAGCGATCGGCGTAAGAAACAAACGACAATCACGACGTTAAAATGACGCAGGTGCCAGGTAGAAACAAATCACGGTCCCTAGTCGCGATTCATTTGTTTGCAGTTCGAAAAGAGTTGGATCTAATGTCTGACATAATTTTTCATAACAATTATGGAAGAATATTCGATCCCAATGGATCGTTTACCACGTCAAAGTGTCGAAGAAAAAAAAAGGTAGAGTTTCGGAAGCGACGACGCTTCTCAAAATCGAGGTGAGTAATAAATATGTATGATTATCTCTTAGACCTACGGCAGAGAGGTTTCGTACCCCATCACTCAAATAATGTGAAACAATTGCGGCTCATTGCCGGTGGGTTCAATTATTTGAAAAAATGTCAAGAGAAAAAAAAACGCTACGCGCCTCTTGCGGTATCAAGACCGTCGCACTTACCGACTGAGCTTACCATTCGTTGTCTGTCGATCTGCGTATTACCGACAGAGTCGTACTGAGCAGATAACAAAACTGCATTACCGACGGTGGACGAGACTCTGCTCCTTTCTTTGTTATCGACAGAATCGGAAGATGCAGAGTAAACAAAAGTTTCGAATTCCGTTCTAGCCTTCTAGGACCGGGACGTAATAGTAATAGTAATAATTCTGTGCAACGATCGTAAATTCGAAGGAATAGAATCCGATCAGGAAAACTCACAGGCTCATGAATCTTGATCGAAAAACAGAGCGATGTAACCGCATAATAGATGATAAATATTCTAGCGGATGAAAAGAAGAGAATAATGAGATATGCGTGCGTCGTGTACCGTAGTCTTTCGGTCAGTGTTGCGTGCAGCGTCTCTCTCCCTCCCACGCGCCTGCCTGCCCGGTGGCCGTCCTCTCTACCCTTCGCCTTCGCCTTCGCCTTCGCGTTCGTCCTCCGCATTCGCGGCTCCTCGAGGATCGTCGACACCGGGCTGCGAGCGTCGTCGAGTCAGTCGTCAGTCCGTACTCTGACTCTAGAGAAGTAGCACACGGGTCGCGTGGCGTTGTTCAAATCCCGCGTTCACCGTCATCTCTCGAAGACGAACATCTTGTTCCTCTTTTATCCACTCATCGCCATCCTAATGGACCTTGTGTAACACGATATTCGCGGTTTTGGGTGACGCGGGCCAAAAAGATGAGGCGATAAGTCTCTCAGTTCCATTCGTTTTTGACAGTCTGATTAACGAGGCGAGTGTTTCTTCTCAACTTCGGTCCCACGCGTCAATTTTTGTCTCTAGTTTGATGCAAGAGAGAAGAGAGCGAGAGGAACGAGTCCGAAGGACCCCAGGTGAATACATTTCTCAACTGCTCTACATCATTCGTCGTTGTTTTTTCTCTCTCGAACCGCGCGTAAATGAGAGAAAACTAGAAGAAGTCGAGAAGGAGAAGGAAGGCATTGTCTTAGCCGATCGAGAGTAAATCCGGGTTTCCCGCCAGGGTCACACACGCTCGAAGCAAGCGTAAGTTTTCTGTCAGATAAGAAATGACAATCGTTTTTCGTGGGGCCGCATACCGGGCAGCGCGTTGTGTACGCGGTTTTAATGAGTCAATCGGAGAGCTGCGCCCACCGCGTGCGTCGGGATGCTGGTTTAATTGAATCGGCATATTGTATTCCGCTATCTTCATGCTCGAGCGATTCTCCTGCCTCCCTTCCCCCTCCGCTTCCCGGCTCTATTATTACGACACTCGCTTACACGCGACTCTGTATTACAGTAGAAGGTATAAAGTTGTCGGAATATACCAGCCTCCGCGCGTTTACGGGCCAACGGCTAATTGGGGGTCCCGCGCGACTCGGGGTTTAGCGTTGGATTCGAGTTTCCTCCTCTTTGATTCATACCCCAGACTCCAGATGCGTAGATTTCGCTCCGCTGGTCGCACGAACGAGATCAACTTTCTGGTTATTTCCTTCAGGCGCGTTAATTTTCACACTCAATCGCGCTAACGATCTTCCGGGCCCAAATGAAACCCTGCAGCGTCGAGACGAGGAAATTCCCGCCCCTCGCGGAGCCACGGTACTTAAACGCCGTTGTGTTATATTACGAGATTTACAGTTTTTCTTAACCGGTATATCCGCACCTCGGGGACTGTCCCTCCGATATAAACCAGTTTCGTTTTATCGCCACGGACGTGAACCGAAATCCTCAGAGTTTCGGAATCGAAACGATCTATTTGAGTCAGATAACAATAAAACGAAATATCGAATACATTCCCGCGGCACTTGTCGTCACCCCAAAGTGCGCGGGAAATGGAATCGTAACAACCCTATCCGCGGAGAGGGCGGAGTCCCGATCTGTGCGTAAATATGACAAAAAAAAGACAAAAAAAAAAAAAATAGAGTATCCGTCGTTTGACAAGAATAACGAGACCCTCGTAGCCACATTCGCATCCGTTGCTTTGCTTTGCGATGAATGATACCTACAAATACACGGGTGTATAGAGAACCTCTTTTTCCATTCTCTTTATATTCTCATTCTTCTCATTCCGTAGAGTACAGCTCGAATGATCATTGTTATTATCGACAACAAGAATATCTCCTTCACACCACGCGGTCATTACAGTCGTAAAAAATATCTCGCGCGAATTTTTACGATTAAAAGAGGGAGTCGCCCCCCAAAGAGCGCGACGATTATGATTTTCGCGTTCTTTGTACTCTCTTCCATTGCGTCGTCGAGTTTGAATTTTTTTAAAACCTATACCTTGTACCTTCGAAATGTTTCGAGTATTCTAAACCCCCTCGCGCGCAAACTCATTGTCAGCAACGAGAACACAAGTGGAAACGTGTATATTAATAATTCTTTTGTAGAATTTCAACTCTGCTTTGTTTTTGTGAATTAAAAAAGAAAATAGAAAAAAAAGAACAGCTCATGGGAAAAATTAGACCGGAAACGACTCTGCTCTCTTATTCGTTACAGTTCCTCAGCACCGATGGGCCAGGATAGGATAGCTCTACTCGCGTAATTACCTACGCTATACGTCGTTAGTTAGATACTTAGAGATACCCGGGTATCTGACTGCCGGTACTCACGCGAGAACAATTGAACATCCTGAAATGGACAACGCGAGCGAATTAACAGAGAATTTACCGATTATATTCGCTCCATCTTGTGTACGGGTAGTGTTATAAGGTACAGGTACAGCTACAGCTATATGGAGAACGTACACGAATGTACGTATACCGCGATTCTGCTGGCTCGTCACTCGTTTAAATATCCACATAATCTGTAGACTGCATCTCTTTGGTCGAGGGGAACCACCAGAGTCTAGGTACCCACTGGGGAGCCGATGGTATGTAACGCCGAGTAACGGTAAAGACGAGTAGCTCTTCTCGCGTTCGCGGTACCCATATTACTATAGACGTTCGTTGTAATATAATATATAAAAATATATATCGTGCGGACATTATCTCAGTGACAGTTTTGACCGTAATTCAAGTCACGGGTGTTACGTCTAATGGGAATAATTAAGGCGAACGTCTCCCGAGGCGTATCTCGAGGAGCTCGCCAACGTGTCGAGTGATAAAACGTGATTGAAAAATCATAAACCAAGTCTCGATAGACAGGCTGTACCCGCGTTGCAAGATACGTCTGCAAAAATATCACGCTGCGCGTATAATAGGCATGTACCATTGAATGACGACCAGTTTTGACTCTGTGCATACCGGGGAAGAGAAATGGAAGAGAGAGAGAGAGATAAAACGAAAACTATTAAACCCCGACCAACAATAGAAATAAACGACCATCCTACGTCCGCCGGATTCATAGCTCTGCGGTGCGGTTTCACTTTTTGACCGCAGACAACGATCATTCCGTCTGTATAAGTACGTTGAGTCGAGATAGAGACTGTGTTTATTATTATTATTATTTTTTTTTACATTTGTTTGTTTGTCACGAATCTTGAGGGCGGAAGATTGTTTCCAAGAAAGTAATCATAGAAATGGTAAGTCGATTTCGATGAAACTGAGAATACTGAGGAGAAAATAACTCAAGATTTGTCTGACACATTTTTTTATTGCAAATTTGTTTTCTTCGTTTCAAATTATATTATTTTACTTATTTCAACCCATTTTTTTTTTGCCTTTTTCCTGATTATTTCAGTTATTTCCTCGGTTATTTCTCAATATTTCACGAGCTATTGACACGTTATTCCAACGAGTTATTTCCCCTTTGGGAAAAAGTCTCGAATAGTCGAACGCATTGCAGGGATAATAATATAGAATGATTCGAAAAATGAGGGATACAAAATTTGGTTTAATAATCGGTGGCTGGGATGACGAATGTATTACTGTATATGTGGGTATAATTAATAATCCGAAACAACGAGATGACCCGGAATTGTGTTTTTGTTTCTGTTTCTGCAGTATCATGAATAGATCGAGGTAATTGCTTGAGCAGAGCCGAGAGCCGAGAGCCGAGAGCCTAGAGCCTAGAGCCTAAATACGAGGCGGTTTAATCTTTGAAGAGAGTTAAATATAAGGCGGAAAGCGAAAAACGAAGGAGCTATCAACGAGCCGAGCTGGCGAGATGGTGGTCGAGTGGCTGTGTCCGGGATTGAGGCCCACCGGTCGCCGCAGGCCTCGCCTCCTCCACTGCAAGGTGATCCTTCTCGACGAACACGAGCTACTTCAGGACGTGCTGGTGAGTATCCTCGCATCCCCCTGCCTCCGTCTCTTCCGTCAATTTCTTTATTTCCGTTTAATTAGTCGTCAACGATTTGAAATCGACCAGCCTCCGGCGGTGTCGGTGCGGCTACCGCGTTACCCGAAATTTCCAGTTCAATTGGGCGCACGCGAAGGACCCCGAAATCTATAGAAATTTTCTTTCAAATGTTGACGTCGATCAGGCGGTAGCCGGGTAATCCGTCAGTCTACCCTTATTAGGGCCTGTAATTTGTAAAGAGGATAAACAAAATAGACGGAGGATTCCGTTTCAATTGCTCGTTTCAATGTATGTACGTACAGGCACCGAGAAATGTTGCGGCTATAAATACCCGAAGTATGTATAATGTATTCCGCATTATACTTTATAACGTAATGGCAGAGGAGAGAGGAGCGAGCTTGAATTTGGTCCTGACGCGACGCGGACGTACGGGGCCCCCGAAGCGATCCTCCTTCGCGGTGTTATTATACCTCCGATACACCAAAATTGGAAGCCTCTGGCGCCGACGATATACTCGCCTTGTCTTCTCTACTTCGCGTTGTTACCTCCGCCTTTACCGCCTTACTCTACCTCCTCGGGGTACTACGTTATACGTAATATCTCCTCGACCGCCGTTGCTGCTCGCTGCAGCAGTCGAACATACCGAAGATTAACAGACGTCGTACCCCATTATATCGTGTATTATTATACGCACTATGTACGCAGTACGTATGTCGAGAGACCGTCGATAAAATTGCACCGGGACGAGGCGACTTTGGACGATAAACACACGTTGTACCGTAACTTGTTAACGAATGCCTCGTGAATAGATCTTCGTGTGGTATGAGGAAAAAAAAAAGAAGAAAAAGATTCGAGAATTTCGGACCTACCGAACGATTATTTGAAGAGAAAATAAAGAAAAACAAAACACCCGCGGGCTGTATAATTCTTTTTCGAAGAAGACCCCTGCGAATGATTCCTCCGAGCTCGCAATTAAGTTCAAAGAAAGGGAGGAGCGTGCAGCAGGTCGATTTCCCACGCGATGCGAACGGTAGGGTATTGCGATGTTTTAACTACACCCGATGCCTAAATAAACTGACTCGTTTACTGCCGCCGTGCGTTGCGCGCTCCTTCTGCAGGAAGGATTTAACCTGCCGTCGGTGGGGAAGGGGAAGGGGAAGGGGCAGGGGAAGGAGGTATAGACCTCCGTATATGCCTACGAGCTATAACCGGGATGAGCAAAGAGGTGAAAAATGAAAGCGGAGATATACCGGAGTCGAGCCGAGGCGAGCCCTCGTCTCAAAATCGTTCGGCGCACGCGAGCCACACCGACTTCTTCGGAACCCCGAGCGCAAGATATTCTACCGACGGTGATTATTATGGGGGCGCGGGCGCGGGCGCGGGCACGGGCGCGCCAAACGACCCCCGACGGTGCCCCGCCGGCTACGTAGGTACCTACACCATACTACCATAGTCCGCGTAATTCTCCTCTCCTCTCCGGTCTTGTTTTTCTGCTCCGACTGTTTTTAACCATATAGGTATGCATAAATTTCGGTATGTATGCAATGTGTCATCGGTCAAGATTTCCGGGAAAGTGACGCGGGGGACGAAGCTTGACTTTGAATTTAAAACGAATCGCTCGTGTGTGGAAGTAGACACGAGGCATCGGTATGTGCCACGGCGCGTTCGACGTTCTCCCTTCCACCTTCCACCTTCCACCTTCTCTCTCTTGCTCAGCGGCACTCAGCGCGAGCGCGAGCGCGAGCGCGGTAAGACCTTTTGTTGTATGTAAGTAAATTCAGTATCTCTCTACCTGGTGGTACCTATATGTATTCCGAACCGACGACGCTCCTTCGTCACGTATAGCGCGAGGACGCGCGTTCAGGCACCCAATGCGAGATGCGCGCGGGTGTACGAAACGTAACTTGTAGGTATGTAAGCTACGTGGATATCAAGACGTTCCACGTCCTGCGTCGTATTATATGCCTACGTACACGAGTAGAGTTATATGCCGAACGGTTATATCCGAGAATGCACGAATGCACGAATGCACGGAATACATTATGTAAGTACGCAGTAGGGGGGTACAGTGAGAGAAATGAAGAAGAATGTCGGGTAAAAGAAAATAAAAACAAAAACAAAAAACAAACAAAAAAACAACTAAGAGCCGAGGGGAAAAAGGAATATCGCGTTTATTCCGCGCGAGGAATCCGGATTCCTGATTCGCGTCGACGCATCTCGGTATCGATAGCTGTATATAACGAAACAAAATCGCGAGTACCGATCTTGAATCTTGAAGCTGAAAGGGGAACCTTTATGTCCTAACCTTTACACCTACACTCGAAGGTATGCGGTGTATCGTACGCTCTTTGCTCGTGCGTTTCGTCGCGGGTCGCGGGTCGAGTGCGGAGAACACTTGAAACAAAGCCAAAACGATCAACGAGGGTTGACACACAGCTCACTACTCTCCGGCTCTCTGTCCTTTATCATTCGCCTTACGGCTATGTGCCCTCCTCTCACTCTCCTCCCTCGTCCCTCGTCCCTCGTCCCTCCTTCCTCGTCTCTCGTTGGAATACTGTGCAAACAACTACACGCGCCAGTCTCTTGAGTATAACGTAGCGTACATAGCCCCCCTCCCCCGCTCTTTTTCTAATACCCGGGCTTTCTTTGGTCAGATACTTTATTAGCTACTTTTTCTCGTGGAAAATAGGTATCTAGATTTGAAGCTGTTCATAAACTTTCATAATGCATAGTGATTTTGAACATTAGTATACGGCCTTCCAACTTTTGTATCAGGTATATTAATTCTCTGGGGAATATCGTTTGTGACATTCGATTTTTTCTTTTTTTTTTCTTTCTAATTTATTCAAACCCCGAGGGACGATGTGACTCGAGAAATTTTTTGTTTTTCATCAAACTTTGTAAATTTTTTATAAAATCGTGTAGAAAACTGAATTTAATATTCTTCCTAGAAGTGGCATGTTGGGTGCTCGGTGTATCGGATAATGCGTGCGAGGAAGGGGAGAAAAAGAAAAAAAAAATCACTGTTCAACCTGTGTGCGCGGGTGGATGGAAAAATAAGAAAAAGTGCGTCAAAGTGCGTCACGGTATGGTTGCCCTAGCTCTGTGGGAACCGGAAACCACCGATTTCAATCTCGGCGTTGGTATAAGGCGTGTACCAACGAGCAACCGACTAAACACGCGATTGACTTGCCTTTTTCACGAACCCCGAGAGTACAATACCGTGACGTTATTTTTAATGCTTCTAATAAGATTCCGCGGAAAGACAAAACAAAAACAAAAAAAATTGTGTAGAATATATTAATCCAAACCTTTTTTGTCGAATGAATGCATAATACAAGGATGATCGGTTTGTGTAGGTCGAAAAAAGATATTCAACAACTCGCTTAGGTAGTTTAAATATAAATTGACTGTTTTTTTCTCTTCTTATTCTGACGATATACGACCGACGTTTTTATTCTATTATAGGGCAGGCTTACGAAATGTCGAGATTATCGTGAGGAATTTTTTTCATTTTTCTTATGAAAAAATCTCTTCACGTCACGCTAGTACTTTATTCATTCTTCTTCACGTATTTTCAGAGCTCTAGCCTCGGACAAGAACTCCTCGATCGGGTATTCAGGCACCTCAATCTCCTGGAGACGGCATATTTCGGGCTCCGTTATCTCGACCACGAGAATCAAACGGTAAGAAGTATAATATAACGAATTAATTTCATCGCTCGATATACATTGTACAATTGGTCTCTCTCTCTCTCTCTGTATTCATGCGCGGTTGAATTGATTCGAATACTCGTATCACGCTCTTCAACCGATGCAAATATCATCCTTTGGATTTTGCGTTATACATTCGTGTTTCGTATCGTTATATTCAATATACGATTATAGATTATATTACCCGGAGCGGAAACGTCTGTCGAGTTTAATATCCGATCTAACACTCAGATATATCTTCATATTCTTGTAATATGTAGTTACGGTAAATTTGATTTGATTAATTATCGATCGTGTTTACGCAGCAATGGCTCGATCCTAGTAAAAAGATCGGTAAGCAGTTGAAGAATGCAGATTCCGGTGGAAACGGTGACACGAATAAGGACACCATGACGCTCTATTTTGGCGTTAAATTTTACGCTGCTGATCCGTGCAAACTCATCGAGGAAATAACCAGGTATATACAAATAATAATAATATTTATTTTTTAATCTTATTATTATTTATTTTATAATCTTGGTTTCTTTTTTATACGACGTTAACTGTATTCAAATTGTTCATAACGGAACGAGTTTTAAGAGCCATTAACGGCCACGATTATTATTCAAATTATCGCATCCCCCGAAACTCGAGGGTGGAGGGAAAACGTTTCACCTCCTCGTTATTGATGAAAGGTATTTAAAATTGTATGACATGATCAGTGGAGGCTAAAGGATCCGGGGATTTCGTTTCGTCAAATGATAATCTTCTTTTCAATGTAGTCACGGTAGAGTTGAATGTGTATCAAAGCGTAAGATTTTTGGTAGGGTAGGGGAGGAGGGTAGGGTGAGTAGGTTGGGTACCGTGACCACTATGGTATATCCAGGCACGGGGCGAGCGTGGAGGACGAAGAAACGGACAACGCGGGTCAAGTGGGGAAGAAACATTTCGTATTTGGCCCAAGGCTTAAAGGCTTACTCACGGATAGCCCGCAGTGTTTCGGACCCTAGCAATTAAGTCCGCAGACCAATTACTGACCCGAAAATCAAAATTATAGACCCCCTCGCATTCCGGAGGTTTTAAAATCTAACATTTTCACTCTTTCCTCGTAGGTACCTACAAAGAACTGTTGGAATTACAAACTGCTACGTTTTATACGTGTAACTATACTTTCAAACTACCTCTATGCCACACTTATCGCGATACCTTTTGTACACACAGGTTGTACACGCGTTAACGCGTACCAAGACCAAAGCGAACTCAAACGCCCGGGGTTTTCTTGCCTCTGCGTCGATTTCATATAATCCTTACAGTTTCGCCAGGGGCACCAAACGAGCTTCGAGTTTCTCTCTAAATATCCATTTTTTTTTCTTCTTTTTTTTTCATACCGCTACGGTAAAAGTTTAGAAACACTCGAAATCACATGTAACACGCGGGGATGCGATCGTTTCGGAGAAATAATTTCAACCTTAGATGGCTCCACGGATAGAAAGAGAAAAAATTAATATTAACGCTTAATAATAGGATCGTGTAATTTAAGGTTCGAAGACTGAAATTCTGTATCAAATTCCATCTCGTTTCAGGTATCAATTCTTTCTTCAAGTGAAACAGGATATCCTGCAGGGTAGACTACCAGTTTCTTTCGATTTGGCTGCCGAGCTTGGAGCATACGTCGTACAGTGTGAGATATTTCATCGATTACTATTGATTTGTTCTATTCCGTTTCTTCTTCTGCCTGTTTCCCTCTCTCTATTTTCCTGACTCTTTTTTTTTTATATTAAATCACACGTCCAAGACCCCAGGAATTAACCGGTCTGTTACTACGAGGAGGATATCGTTAAACACGTACCTGTATATAGTAATTGAAATGAAAAAGAAAGAAAAAGGATAAAGTAGTACCTACCTGCCTGCATACTTCGATACTTGTATGAGCGAGGATCAGAAATAGACGCGTTTATGGTAGATGACAAATTGATTGAGGATATGGGTGTGCCTCGTCACATCTGATGTACAATATTTACTGACCCATCTCTGTAATGAAATCGTTCCTGTTTTATAGCTGAACTTGGCGACTACGATATGAGAAGACACTCCCATGGATATGTGACGGAGTTCAGATTCCTGGCCAATCAAACTACAGAACTTGAATCACGGATCGCTGAACTCCACAAAAGCTTGGTGTGAGTATATAGGAAAATCGAAAAATCTTTGCTACGTCAGAAATGACAGTGGACTTTAGATTTATAGAATTATGTATACGAATGTTCAAAATTTCACAAGTATTTATAAAATGATGATTCTCAGAGGTCAACTTCCATCGGCGGCAGAGCTCAACTACCTCGACAAAGTCAAATGGCTAGAAATGTACGGTGTTGATCTTCACCCAGTTTTGGTAGGCATTTAGATTCAGTTCAGAGATTTCAAATGAATTTTGGATAAGGCTTCAACTATCAATCCTGATTGCGTTGACTTTTTTTTCTAGGGGGAGGATAATGTGGATTATTTTCTTGGACTCACGCCGAGTGGCATTATCGTACTACGGAACAAGAATAAAGTTGGAAACTACTACTGGCCACGAATAAACAAAATTTACTTCAAGGTATGGACCAGGGTTTTTACAAATCTTTCAATACCGGGAATCCAGTAGCGTAGAAGTTTTTCAAGGGATTGAAAATTCACTGTAATTGACGAGGGTTTCATGAACATACAAGTTGCAGACTCTCGATACATTCTATACGAAAATTGTAGATAAATTTGTTTCACATCGTCAGTTTGAGCACTGACATTTACTTGAAAATTACTTTTCAACCATTACCTTCGAGCTCTGTGGTCTGTAGTATAAAGTAACATTGAAAACACAGTAGAATCAACATTTTTACCGTTCAAGGGTACAAAAACAGTTGAAAAACAATTTTTTTACCGGTAATTGTAATTGTTTCCAAGCTTGATTGCTCCCATATACGTCGATAACGGTATCGGCTTACATGTATTCGCGCACCTAGTATAAGGATATAAGTACGGCGATTAAAATAATGGCACGTAGGGCAGGTACTTCATGCTCAGAGTGAGCGAGAAAAATTCTGAGGAGCGAACGCACGGGTTTGAGACGCCGTCGAGAGGAGCCTGTCGTCATTTATGGAAATGCTGCCTGGAGCACCAGGCATTTTTTCGTCTTATGGCAACCGGGCCACCTCCCCTGAGTCCGTACTCTCGTTTTCGCTCGTACAGCCCGCCGACTTCGGGATCGGAAAAACACGGCGGTATGAGGATAAGAAATCCAGCTCCGGCGTTTCAAAGGGCTCCTAGCAGAAGAGCTCAGAGAAGAGTCGTGGAGGGGCAGGAAATGGCTGGACCATTCGTCGAGGTCCCGTCTATCGTCAATCCGGTTTCTCATCCTGTTCCAGTATCTAGTATATCAGGTTCCAACGTCAATAACGTACAACAGCAGAGTAACACTAGTCCCAGAAGCACAAGGAGCACTAGGAGCGCCCCGTGGACTCAGAGCCAACCCAGAGGACTCTACACATCCTCTAGTCCTCGTTCCGTACGATCTGCGGGCACCGCCCCAGCTGTAAGATCGATTTGTTTTATTCTTCTTTTTTCAGCCTCTGCAAAGAGTTTTCCGACGTAAATTTGAGATCAAATATTTGAATTTCTGTATCAAACTTGCAGCGTGAGAGATATTGATAAGAGTAATTCATTCATTCGCAGCTCTTGAGCAGACTTCAGCGGCGGAGTAGTTCCGTGGAGAGTCAGAGCTCTGGCGACAGTCACAGCCGAGGTGGTCATAGACGGAGGAGTCATAGTCACAGTCACAGTCATCGAAGACACAGTCGACATTCGGATTGCGAATCTGAACTTTCCAGAGGCTCGGATTCTAGATCCGGGCATAGGAAACATCGTCGGAAGCATCGAAGCTCGCGTAATTCTCGGTGGGTTTTCAATTCTTGAACAAAAAACCTATTCTCTTGCCGTTTATCATGTTTGACTGGAACACCGTTCACTCATATCTATCTCTCATCTATTTATAGTCACGAATTAGTAGACTCTGAGCCTCAATGGAGAGAAGCGCAGAGGAGGAAGGGTGAAGGTGTTCAAAGAGCAGTGGTAAGCGATTAAAATTACGGTAGAGGCTTGAAATCGTTATTGTTAACTCACGTTTGAAATTCACCAGGTCGTGAGTCACACGGAGCCGCGCAGAAGACACAGGAGTAGACACAGAAGTCCGTCGTCGTCGCACAAGCAGCATTTACCTGACGAGCTTAGAAAGTAAGACAGAGATGACAAGCTCCCCATTTTTTGATAGGACTTATTTCTCGATGCAACGGCAGAACAAGACGATGTTGAATTTTTTCCAGGCATTTGGAGTTTGGTCTGATCGATACGACCGGGATGAGCGAGCAGCAGAGGCGAGAGATTCCCTACACGATTGTTCAGTCACAGGCAGGAGTTCAGGCGTCACAAAATCCCCCGATATCTCGGTCCCCGGACTCGGAGGCAACGGCTCTGCCTAGGTACGATGATCTCAAGACAAGCTGCGTCCTCCACGGACCCCCTATCGAGGACGAGACGGGATCCGTAGTGATTGTTTAAAGTTCAATACTTAACATCCAGACGACGTGATTTCGTTTCGTTTCGTTTCGTTTCGTTTTATTTGATTTTGTAATTTAATATGCATGATTTTTGTCTCTGAATTTTTATTTATTTCAAGCATGTACACATTGTTTTGTTGTCTAAGCATGCCCCCCTATTTATTCGAAGCATGAGTTAATAAATCACTGATTAACAGCTTGACGCACATGTTTATTTTATTGTTACGTTACGTACACGTTGTATGTTTTTACCTGTAGCTGCCGCATTTTATGTTCGTTATGCATTTGTGTTTGTGTTTGTGTTTGTGTGTACCTAAATGTTACCTGCGAGGACCCTGTAGGCCTAGATTGTCAAGGATTCAATTTCAGAACGAACTTCGGGTCGCACGGAGTAAGAGAGAGAGAGCGAGAGAGAAGAAACACGCAGCATTGTCGCGACGGAAGTTATCACATAGCTTCATCCAGATCTGCGCCGAGAATTGATTCAAAACATTACTACGCTAGTAACGATTATAACTCTACAAAGGAATTTGATTATCGTCGAAACGGCAGGACATTGATAGGCAATAATATCGACAGCGGACTAGGCGAAAGCACTCCACAAGACTTTTCAAGCTGTTGCTCCAGTTCTGCAGGCAGCACAAGACGCACTAGAGTTGTACGTATCTAGCGGTAGTTACTTTACCCGATTACTTCGGTTCTTTGATTTTGCTTTATCTAATCAGAATTTATTTTATTTTAGTTTGTTATTTCTTAATTTTTAGTATGATATGTGAGGATCTAGTCTCATTACTTTTTATTTTGAAATCAAAGTTTCGAATCGTAACTTGGAGTGTTTCTTGCTATGAAATTGATCAATTATGCATAGACGAAAAGAAGCATTGTTTTTTTTTCTCTTAGCATGCGAAGTGATCTACTTTCGTAATTATTTCCTGTGTGGTAGTTTAGTAAAAATAGTTATTCTTTGGTGTAGCAGCAAAAGCAATTTGGGGGAGAGGGACGCTATGATCTGTCTTCAAATCGAGAAATCTACCCTCCTGCTGACGCGACTTTGGACGCGGTTCTTCAACCAATTATATCGTGAGTTTCTTTCATTGCTTGCGGATTTCTTTTCAGTTTCTAAAGTATATAGAAAAATTCATTGAATTATTCTTAAAGCACTGGTGGCTGTGAGTAAAAATAGCCTAAACTCTGTTTCTTGATCTCATATTCGTGTACGTGAGTGTATTTTTTTGTCATTTCGCTGTTACAGAACTCTGACTCGAAGACGCAAAGGCAGGCCGAAATGAGTACCGAACTTTAATCAATAAAGTTCGGTGATGTTGACAGGTGAAGAGATTGAATAATAATGTTAACCAATGAACATATTGTATATTTTAGAAAAGAAAATTTTCAAAAAAAAAAAAAAGAATCTGGTTTTTAAACGAAAATCGTCTTGACAAGATGAAGATGAAGAAAGAATAAAAACAGATTTTATACTATACATTGAAATAAATATACATATATATCTTTGTGTATACGAATATATATATAAAAAAAAAAAAAAAAAAAATCAGCCATCTTCAAAGAAATCCGTTTCTTTTTGCGAATCATTTGTTTTTCTTCTCAGTGTTATTTTATTAATTTCATTAAGTTTAGTTTGTTTTTGTTTTATTTAAAAAATATATTCCTATCGATAAGAAATAAATATATCAGTTGTCCTTAGATGCCATATGCCGCATTAGGTTCCCTATGAACTTTTCCATCTTCTTCAGATCCTGGGCTATCTCCGTTTTATACTGCAAACACTGTAAGTAAAATGTTTATTATTTTATCAACAAAATTCAGAATATCGAGGTAGACTTTGAATTAATTCTTTTCGTTCATTCACGTTGGCTTGGAAGAAAATATATATTTAGAAACAATTTGTCCAGAATGATAGATCAGAATATTGAATTGGACTCATTCATACATTTTTATTGAATCGAATGATCGGAAACACTTGTTTTTGCTATCTGAAAAGAGGAAAAAAGAAACTTTAGTATTCATTGACCTTTCAAACTCACCGTATGATTGTCTGTAAGCTTCAGGCACAGCGTACCTTTGTTGTGGCAGTATTTCATCGTGTAGCGAGCCTAGAAATGAACAGGAATTGAATGAGACGCCGAGGCGATAGCTTGGCCAGACCCACAAATCGAAGTTTGACAAAATTATTGATAAAACAAAAGAAGTAACGTAAAAAATTCGTCGATAAAAAGAATAAAGAGCCGTTATTCCAGAGCTGGGTTACGTTAGCAGACAGCTGGTTGAAAAATCACGATGACTTTTTAGGTTATGTTACGATTCATAGATTCCGAATGAAATCGATGTGCGAATAATAACTGCATTCAATTCAGCGCCAGGGTGGAGTTTAATCGACGCGGTCGATATTAACGAGGAGGAAAAATACCGGATGAAACATTTTCGGTCACCTTTATTGGATCCTGGAGATATAACCTCTCGGCAACCTTCTCGAATTCTTCCCACGATTTCATGTACGTCATCTCGAACTGTGAGGTTTTAAACTACTCTCTGCTCAACAGTGTGAGAAGTTATGTTTTTATCGAGGGTTATGGGACACCCGGTAAACTCTGAATCAACGACGCTCGGATATCAATAGAAGTAAACGTAACATCGGTGATCACTGGCAGTTTAATATTCTTTGACAGAAAGAGAGACACCTGTCTCCGGTCTCCACGCGTTTAGCCGAACTGTGATTTGGAGTTTTCGAGCTTCGAGCTGCGCGCCGTAGAATGTGCAGTCGGTGTAGATGGGCGAGGCTACTCCTCGCCTTCTGTCGCCTTCTCTGTGTCTAACAATTTTCAGTATACATACTTCATTCCTTCTTTATTTATTCACTAATCGTTCATAAATTACAACAATCAAAAACACAATAAATAGTTTTTAAAATAATAATTAGCGGCTACGGTAATGATTGACATAATTGCATAGAAAATAAATCTAGGTAATATCAAACAGTTATTAATAAAAAAAAACACAGATATATATAATTAATAATAATGGGTAATAACAAGAAAACTTTCTAAATTTCATAACTCGTTGAACTTTATCCGAGTATTATATCCGCGTTATTCGGCTTTGAAAAAATAATCTCTGCGTAATTATCAAACTT
The DNA here is from genome assembly GCA_018257835.1 of Euura lappo. NCBI lineage: Eukaryota > Metazoa > Arthropoda > Insecta > Hymenoptera > Tenthredinidae > Euura > Euura lappo. The sequence continues at coordinate 243,183 of JAEUYN010001915.1, forward strand.
CTTCCCATCCAACAACTTGGGCGTTAATCTCAATGAATTTGTGTTAAATCTTTCGCAATCTTTGGAAATCCATCGTTTCTGTTTTTTCAGTGGAAAATGTTTAATTTCTCTACTTTTTTATTTTTCGATCAAAACTACGACTTTTTAGAATTTCCTAGGAAACCGAATTCTAATTGTATTTAATTCTTGGGATTATTCGAGATCACGGATTTGATGATCATTTCTGAAAAATCTCCGAACACATCAACATTATTTTCTGATTTTGATATGCAACAATTGACAAACTAGACTATCGTAGGTGCTTGTAAAACAACGGGAGCCCTTCTGACTTTGAGGGCCTCGGGGCTCATCGGTGATCTAGTGATCGAGGCTTGTTTCGTCAGGTGATCATATCCGTATAGAACCGCGAGCGGGCTTTCGTTCGTGTCTTTACTGTTCCGATTGAACGTCGTGTTATTCTGGCTCTTGTTGGTCTGGATCCTCAGATTATCCTCGTTAGTCATCTGCACTCGATCCACGGTCGAGGTGGGGCTGTAGAACGCGTCGGCCGCTATGCTGCCCTCCTCGACTTCCTGCCTGTAAGCCGCCGAGCGTTTCGATCTCAGCGCCGCGTAGAGCCCGATCGCGAACAGTCCGAGCAGAAAGAGCGAGCCCACGGCCGCAGCTCCCGCTATCAACCGCATCTCCGTCGGGTCTCGGACCGCGAGACTAACTTTCGTCGAGTCTCTTCCCTTCTCGCTCTCCACGAACAGCGTGTACACCCTGGCGTCCTCTTTTTGGAGATCTTTTATCTCCAATTTCGCCCAGTAGCAGTTCGTCACCATTTTGTTCTCGATTATCGGCTCCAACGGTAGCGCTTCGTACTTCGGCGCTATGCTCTCTCCTGGAATCACCGATCGGAATCGTTTAAAATCGAAGCGGGATTTAGCGAAAATCGAACTATCAACTCACCGGCTCTGATGTGGGAGCTTCCCCACTGCCAGGCTACCAGCCGAGGCGGAGGTCTGGAGCAGAATCTCGACCTGAGTCTGTGGACGGGTTCCCCGACCCATCCGGTCGAGCGTAAGTCGCCTCCGTCTTCCGAGTCGCCCGCGGAGGACCGTCCCGTTTGTATTTCCGGCGGCCCGGTGACGTGGAGGACGTACCGCGCCTCGCTGCCCGCCTCTTTTCGCACTCCGTTGATCACGTTGTAAGCCACGCATCTGTACTCACCCTCGTCGGACCATTGCACGTTCTCCAGACGCAGCCGACGACCGTCGTCTCCACCCTTCGGGTTCGATATCATCTCGGTGTTCGTGCCCCCCCGGAGATGGACCCATCGGTACTTCGGCAATGGATTAGCGTCGAATTCGCCACACTCGAAGGTGTCCAGGGTCGAACCGAGCAACGCTATTACAGCTTCTTCGGATTTCGTAGAAGCTTGGTCGCTCGCCGGCGGAATTCTGGGGCCGTCTGAAATTTGAAAAACGATACCTCATCGAAGTCGAACACGAACATGAGTTGTTGTTGTTGTTGTTGTTGTTGTTGTTGTTGTTCACCGACATTTCACATCGAAGCGGTAATGAGCGGGCGCGCTCTCGCCGATCGTGTTCGACGCCCTGCAGGAGTAGAGACCCTCGTCGGTTCGTTTGACCGGTTCGAAACGTAGCTCGGAACCGATCAGCCCCGGGGTACTGGCGTTCGTCAAGTTTTCCCTGAGGTAGTGACCCGCCTCGACGCCCGGGACGGGTTCGGAGTCTTTGTACCATTTTACCACCGCTGGGGGGTTCGAGTCGACGAGGCACTTGAGGCTCAGGAAACTCTCAGAGTCTTCCAAAGCGGCCGCCAACGACCTGGGCGTCGTTTCCAGCTTGACTTCCGGTGCGTCTGTGGAAAATTGAGTCAGACAAAAAATTGCGAAACGACCGTACACAAGAGATTGAGATTATTTCAATTTTTCGTACAATGAACGTCGAGCTTGGACTCTGCCACCGATGGCACAGCGCTTGCCGGGTGGATGCTCAGGCACCTAACGGGCAGTCCGTGGTTACCCCGCTCACCGCGAATCTTCAGGAGGCTGTGTGCCGCCCAGGTCCTCGGATTGTCCACCTCAGTCGCGTTGGTCTGCTCCCTCATGGGCGCGACTTCGTTTCCGCCTACGAACCTGGAGGACAAAGTAGAAACACGGGGTGACTCATGGAACCTGGCTATCTAATCTAATGCATTAACGACAAACTACCATTTTATCAACGCCGGCGGATTTCCGTATCGCGACACGCAAGACAACGTCGCTTCTTGACCCTCCCTGAGCGTGAGGATCGAGCCCAGAATTGCGCCGGCTAGTTCGAGCCGTGGTTTTCTCGGACTTACTGCGAACGAAAAAGAGATTAGTCTATAGTCCAACGTTCGGAATGGAATTAGAATTTGAATGTGAATGGCCATACCTCGAACCAAGAGGCGAGACGGGGGCGAGGTGAGAGCGTCCTGGCGAGCAAAGTCCCCGGGGGTGACCTGGCACTCCCACATACCGTCGTCGAACTCCAGGGAAGCCCTCTTAACCAGGAGGGAACAGTCTCCCTCGCGATTACCCGCCCACTCGTATTTGTCCGGATGAATGCCCACCGGTTTCCGGTCCTTTTGCCATATGCACTGACCTCTTTTGTCTTTCACCCTACATCTCAGACGCACGTCCTCTCCCGACGATACTTCCTGATACACGGACGGAGTCTCTTCGAACCTCTGCTCCACTCCGAATACCGTCGACGCTATCGATACGATCGCCACGATTTTTGCTATTCGATTCATGGTTTTTTTTTTTTTTTGTCTTGGTTTCAATTAGAAATTTAGATGGTCCGGGTGCTAGTTTATATCGTTTTATTTCTCCGACGGGCTTCTACAGTCACATTGTTACAACAATTGTCTCCGTCTCTCGGCTTCCTTTCATGACTCAAATAGCGGCGTACTTCCGACTTGAAACACCTGTTGCGGTCCCAACGGGTAATTCGCTCGATAATTTTACATCGCCATATGCCACTGGCGCGTGTTTCCTGACATTTAGAGTACGTGTAATTTCCAAAATTCGATTTATCAATGCGACTTCGTTACACCTGATTCATTCACTTGATATTAAATATTCCGATCGATCGTTTTATCCCCTTACCTTCACCGGTTCGGGCATTCAACATCACAATTATTATATGTATGTATAGATCGCGAAGAGTCAAGCCGCAGCTGGTCCGTTAATTTCACTCTCGTCACGATCCGAAATAGCGTCAGTTTGTCGTGAATATAATTATCGAAAAAGAGAGTGACCCGAAGCGAGCGTACACGTCGCTCAAACTTGACTGCAGTTGACTGGCAGAGTGTTGTTTGTAAAAGCGAGCGAACGCGACTCTCCGCCTCGGACTCGGACCCCAAACGCAACGCGCAGGAAACCCATGCGTGCGTATCCAACCCTGTCTCCTCTCCGCGATGCCCGCTCGGCTATATTCCTTCCTATTCCTTATTATTCGAGCGTGCTATCATTATCATTAGCCCGTGCCACTAAGGCCCGCTCCTACAACCCGTAAAATTGTCTTTGAATTTAAACTCGAACGCGTCTTTCGCCTTTGAACGAACGCAACGTACGTGAAGTAAGGTCGAGAATCGAAAGTCACTTCTTCGGCACGGGTTTAAGGTGTGCTCTACAATACTACGGGGCACTGTATCAATCTATCCGACTTTTCTTCATTGTCTCATTCCCATTTTGTCAGCGTTACGCAATTACGATTTCAGTCAGTATGCGAGAAGAGAAATTTTTAAGACGGATGCGTGAATTCACCGTTGATGTAATTACACGTTCAATGTTCGTATAATATTACAGACACAGGCTTCTCTAGAATTTTGTAATAATTTGCGAATTTAACCACCCACACCTAGACAGCGCACCTGTGTACCTTCACGCTGAAATACGGCTGTGTACGGATATATGGTTGTTCCGATTCTTTATGGACGGAGGCAGAAGTACCGTATACTTGTCAGTGATACCGTAATGGCTTAGAATTTCAAGGAATCATAATGGTTAAGAATCCTAATTGTTGCACGGGGTCGAACATTACAGTCATGTCGTATCTACGGCGGACACGAATGTCCACGAACGTCAATCACCGGGGAGAAACTGCAGCGTTTTTCACATCTCTGTTTAGTTCCCAACGATTTTTATCAGAGGATGAAGTTGGAGTGGAACGAAGAAAGTCGCTGCTGCAACTTTATCCAGTTGAAAATAAATGATTTTATAATAGGTTTGTGTAATGAAATACAATTGACTACATGGATCGTTGGAGCCTCAAAGCACGCCGGATATCGATATAAGAATCACGATTAGAATGGAAGAGTTACGTGGAGATTCGAGGTCGAATTACGATTCGGTATAATTCAAACATACATGCAAAATAGACTCGGTCGTACCGAGGCCTGCTGTACTGCATGCCCCAATTCCTCTTCACTAAATTCCGTACCTACTAGCACGCTACTATAAGAATTGGAATGTGTATGAACAGTTACGAGAATGTCTGGAATGGATTATACAAAAAATTGATTATTTTCCGATCAAAAATTACGTCGACTGTATTTCTCGAATACTGAACCTTAAAATAATTGAGGAAAGGGATAGGCTGGGAATTTTGTAGACTCAGACATGTTATAACCGAACACACTTTATTTTTGATCGTATTGAAAGCGAATGATACAATCGGACAAAATATAACCTAACGATTTTAATGGCTAACAATGAGAATCATAATTCTAATTTATGAGTCGCTATGAATAATCAGACTTGTAAACATCGTGTCATTATGACAATCATAGAACTTAACGCACCAAAATAGTGACAGAGTACCTGAAACTATCGGTAATATGGAACATTGCTGTATATACCTATACAGGAACACGATACATATGAACGAATATGGAAATGCAATCACATTTTTGAGGAGAAATTACTTCTCGGCATTCTTCTTATCAGTTTGCTTCTCCTGATCCTTGGGGGCCTCCTTCACGGCTGGCTTCCCGGTGTGCTGGATCTGGATCTGCCTCGGAGCACCCTCGACCTTCGCCGGCTCCTTCCTGGGGGCGGTGATTGTCAGAACCCCGTCGGAAGACAGGTTCGACGCGACTTGGTCGATGTTGCACTGGTCAGGGATCAGGTACCTCCGCTCGAATTGGCGAGAGATCCACCCGTGCTCGTCCCGTTTCTCCTCGTGCTTCGCCTCGACGACGACGCACTTGTCGACCACCTTCACGTTTATTTCCTCGGGCTTGAACTGCTGCACGTCCAGGATCACCTTGAACTGGTCCTTGTCCGCCTTCACCACCGAGGATCCACCGTCGCCGCGACGCAGAAGCTCGCTCCACGGTCTGCAGTAGGCGGATGTGAGCCTGCGCTCGGGGTTTGCGTGCGCTGGACATGAAGACAGGCCGTAGATCGCAGGCAGATAATTGTGCGGCGATGTCAGCTGCTCAGGATGCAAGGCGAGCCCGAAGTGTTGGTCCATGAGGCTGTGCGGACGCTCCAGGTCTTCCCACCAGTCGGAGAACAGCATTGGAATCAGAGACATGGTGTTTGGTTGAAGATTTCAAATTCTTTCAAGATCAATGAGCACTTCTCCACGTAGAATCTTCTCCTCTTTGAACGATTATTAGTCGTAGATGTAGGATTTATTTAGCTTCGTAGCTCGAACTCGATGCTTTGGCGTTTTAGATTTGAATCTTGCGGTTGCTCGTGACGAACTGATACCCTGGCGTTGAAACTCGCCGGTATTTATCCAACCGAGCCGGCGCAGTTCACGTGTGGCTCGTAGTGGGGAAGGAGGTTCTAGACCGCTCTCGTACCGTCTACGTGTCTAGACACTTCTCCGCTGTTCGTGGCTGTTGGAGAGAGAGCGAAACGTGATATCGTACGTTTGAAATTGTAATACGTGTTTGGCTTTTGCGCTTTTAGGACTTGTGGGGCTCTGTAGCGACGAAATTTGTTAAACTAATTCGCAGAATGAAAATTATAGCAACCGGATGTTTTCACGAAACAGAAGATTCTCGAATATTCGCTTCGAGAAACAACGAAACTGTCAGTTGTTATCTGTTTATCTCGGTGCTCGCGCTCGCTTCAATGCTCGATGCAATGCGATTATCTAATTAGCGTATTTCGTCGTGTGCGTCTCTCGGAATATTATGAAACGGAACCCAGCTGTTTAGATCTCACAATGAGACAAATAAATGTGAGGGTCGATCCGAAATTTCCGGTTTCTTTAATAAAAACGTAACATTGACCTCACGTCCTATAGGTACTCTCGTTCTATCAGACTTGTATGATTACTTGAGGTTTAATTGTCAGTTCAGTCATTTCGAGTTTGGAATGACTATACGAATGACTTCGCATCATTGAATACAAATCTCGGTACAATTTACATTGAGGTAGGCTTTTCCTCCGTCAGCTGTCCAGCTATTATTTGTTTATTCATATAATTATCGAGTATTGTATTCCGCAATGCCGCAGCTGCAACGCCGAAGCTACGAATAGACAAGGTGTACGTTTCGAGCACATTCGCAAAGCTTCGTCGACCAGCAGTTCTGGAAATTTCCGTCTGCATCGATCGACACTCCTCCTGCCCTTCCGCTACGTACACATAGAGGAGACTCGAGGATATTTGAATGTAGGAAATTCTCGATGTTTCAGAGAACTTCGATCTCGTCAAGAGAAGGACGATGAATCATTATTCCGACAAAATTCTCATAAAAATCGCCGAAGAACGCGTGAAAAATCATATCGATCGGAACTTTGAAGTATTTACGAGAAGCATCGAGAATTTTCACTTTCCGAAGAATTATGAAATTCGTATCTTCAACTGAGATTATTATCATCATTAATTTTTTTTCTCATTATTTTTTCTTGGTTTCAACTCTAGTGGACACCCTGTTTTATCCGTAGAATCACTTGTATACCTATGATGGCTCTAGTTTGAATTTGTGGCATATCGGCTACTTTTCAAACCCCCGTTGGAATTTCATAAAAACATCGAACAGTCAAATAGTTACATTTACCAGGAAAAGGATAAAAAAATCACGAAAAATCAAGTTTTTCAAAGGATATCCTGTGCTATTGCTTAAACAGTGTCTTCCTCCTGGAAGTCCTGGAATTGTCATGGAATTCCGAAACGAAAAGTCGCTAAACACCCTGAAAGCAGTGACATCAAGAGCTTGCAGATATAAATTTCGTTTCTCTCAATTCTACCGAGCGATCATTTACTCCATCCGTGTGACTGTGCATCCGATTACGAAGTGAACATCGTGCCAGTCGGACAAGAGTGACATCGCACTTTAAAAAAATAATGAGAGATTTGAATTTTTCAAAGAGATTCAGCGACCTCAATCACATTTTTGTGGGTGTAACAGGTCCATTTATCGATGAGCTCCAAATGAACGCCTGAGTATCCGCAACCGAGATGACATTGATCGTTACGGGACCAATCAGACTCCGTTTCTCAGCCCGCGACAATGAATGCCATGTCGGTTGCCTATACTCAGGAGTCTCCTTCGGGCTCAACAACAAAATTATCCCCTTCACGAATCGCGGTTTGTTTCTCATTGTCAATATAAAATTTGAGATCGGACTCTTTTGATACGAAAGCCTGACAACAAGCGGCGATGAACGCATTGCTAAACCATCGGAAACTGTAATGTTTTCATAGTTATATTCGTTCCTCAGGCTCAAACTGTATTGGAAATGTTATTATTAGCCGGTGAATCCGTGTGTACGCCTATTATGTGAAAAGTCGTGGTGTAGGTCGAAGCGAATACAAATACACGGAAGATTACCCCTAATCCTTAATTCTACGGGGGGCTGTTCGTTTTCAAACGACGGACTACCAATTATTCATTCACGATAGTCGATATAAATAATCGAACGGACCGTTGCAATTTCGGAATACGGATACATATCTGAATATTTATTCGAATTAATTCTGATAAAATTATAGCACAAGCTGAGAAATTCTGATTAATTTCTATTCAATTAATAAGTTGACTACATATTTTATCGACGAGTCTATAGTAATAACTGAAGATACATATAGGCTGGGAAATTCAGAGAGATATGTTCCATCCAAAGACACATTTTATTTTTGACTATATTCAAATCGATTGATACAATGCGATAAATGTAGCTCAACGATTACAATGGCTGAGAACGATAACTCTAATCTATGAGACGCTAAGAATAATCAGACTTATAAACATCTTGTACTTATGATGATAGAAATTAACACAACAAGATAGTGATAGAGTATCTAAAACTATAGGTTATATGAAACATTGATATATAGGTATGTATAGGAACACGATACGTCTGAATGATTATGGAAATGCAATCACACTTTAGAGGAAAAATCACTTCTTGGTAGTCTTCTTCTCAGTCTGCTTCTCCTGGGCTCCGGCGGGGGTATCTTTCACCGCTGGTTTCCCGGTGTGCTGGATCTGGATCTGCCTCGGAGCACCCTCGACCTTCGCCGGCTCCTTCCTGGGGGCGGTGATGGTCAGAACCCCGTCGGAAGACAGGTTCGACGCGACTTGGTCGATGTTGCACTGGTCAGGGATCAGATATCTGCGTTCGAATTGGCGAGAGATCCACCCGTGCTCGTCCCGTTTCTCCTCGTGCTTCGCCTCGACGACGACGCACTTGTCGACCACCTTCACGTTTATCTCCTCGGGCTTGAACTGCTGCACGTCCAGGATCACCTTGAACTGGTCCTTGTCGGCCTTCACCACCGAGGACCCACCGTCTCCGCGACGCAGAAGCTCGCTCCACGGTCTGTAGTAGTTGGATGTGAGCCGGCGCTCGGGATTCGACGTCGACGGGGATGCCGCCAAGCCGTAGATCGCAGGCAGGTAATTGTAGCTCGGCGATGTCAGCTGCTCAGGATGCAAGGCGAGCCCGAAATGCTGGTCCATGAGGCTGTGCGGACGCTCCAGGTCTTCCCACCAGTCGGAGAACAGCATTGGAATCAGAGACATGATGTTTGGTTGAAGATTTCGAATTCCTCCAAGATCAATGAGTACTTCTCCACGTAGAATCTTCTTCTCTTCGAACAATTACTGGTCGTAGATGTAGGTTTGGCTTAGCTTCGTAGCTCAAACTTGATGCTTTCGCGCTTCAGATTCGAATCTTACGGTTGCTCGTGACGAACTGATGCCTGGCGTTGAAGCTCGCCGGTATTTATGCAACCGAGCCGGCGCAGCCCACGTGCGGGTCGTAGTGGGGATGGGAGGTTCTAGACCGCTCGCGTACCGTCTAGTCTAGTGTTTGTCTAGAGACTTCTCGACTGTCCGACAGAGACAGATGATTCCGATTGTTCGCGTATTTACTATACGCGTAGGTCTCACGAATAGAGGACTTGCGAAGTTACAGCTCTGCAAATTTTCGGATCAATTACCCGGGTGGAGATCATAGCAATCAGCTTTACAGACGAACATTTTTTTCGACGGCGAAGGTTCTCGAATATTCGCTTTCGAGAAACAACGAGACTGTCCGTTTCTTCTCAAGCTCACTTCAACATTCATCATTTTCTGCCGTCGTTTAGCAATAAAATATTTCAAAACAATGGATACACTCGTTTTCCTCGTATAATAATACGTGTATCATTTCGCTAACGATATCAGATTCGCGTTGAGGTAGGCTCAGCAGCTGCCAGTCTTTCTGGCGCTTTCACGTAGCGACGTTTCCAGAAACGCCGGTATCGATCGATGCCTATTCTGTCCGTCTGTTATCGATGACACAACAAGACTTGCGTTAATTCGTATAGAAAAAAACAATTCGAGACAATTCGAGACAATTCGAGAAATGGTCGAGAAATATAAATAAAACAAATGATGCTCACAGTTTTGGACTGGTTATGACGTAGCGAATCGAAGAAAAAACGCGTCTTCCATACCATCGCAATTTCTTCGATCTTTGATATCTGTGGGAATCGTCGAATCCGACTTTGAAATCAGATTTCGTAAATTTAGAATCGGAAGTTTGATCTAATGTTAGAATTTATACAAGTAGAGAAAAAAATTAAAAAAATTGCGATTATGTGTAACGCAGAGTATGCTGACTGCCTCGCCTATTACCATGTTTGTTTGTATCACTTCAACAGTTACTAGATCTTAAATTATTCGAGACAATTAATACGTATTCTATTGAAAAATTCAGGCTTCAGCTCGCCAAAATTCAACTGAACGAAGTATGGGTATAAAAAAAATCGGCGTGAGTTACATATCGCATATAGAAAAATATCGACAATTTGACGAGCGTAGCGAGCGAGGAACCAATCGATAGCTCGAGCTTGTTCATTTTCAATAGATAAATTTCTCGATGCCTCGATATTATTCGAGGTATCGTTTAATACTCTGAATTATATTTCGATAATCGATCACAACTACGAGGCAATGGAAGTAACGTGGCGATTGGAGGTTAATAGAATGTATACATGTATAATCGATAAATGTTAGGAGAATATCAGCGATATATTCTAAGAATAATTAAATTTATTTCTAGTCAATAAATCTCGTGAAATATTTCATTGTTACCGATTATAAGCTTAAAAATAATCAGGAATAGGTAGAGGGATAGGTTTTTGAATCAATACACAGACATATTATTATGATAGACAAGTTTTATTATAAATTGTATTCAAACCGACGAATGATACGAGGGAAATATTGCTTAACAATTATAACGACTCGAAATCATAATTCTTAATTAAACGTAAGTTATAAAAATATAGTAATTAATAATCAGACTTATAGACATCATATGAGTTTAAAGATAGAAATTTGTTTGTTTGTTTGTTTGTTTAATTTATTAACGGGGATAACCCCTTTTACAGAAAAAAAATATTACTATAATCGAAAAATACAAAGTAGATCACATATTTAAAAAATAAAAATAACAAAACTACAACAAATAGATAGATTCACAAAAGTAAAAATGATAAACATAAAAACACTAGGCATAGATAAGTAGCGTTCTCCGCGCCTTATATATAAATGAACTAAGAGAATCATTAAAGAAATCAAAAGATTGGCTGCTAGCATTAGCTAAGAGACTGAGTCTCGCAATTATCGCCCTGTCCCTGAAGTCACTAGAGAGCATGGGCACAGCGAACATGGAATTATTAGCTCTCAAGCCAGGGAAGGGGACCCTGAGCTGAAGCTGCGACAGAAGGTCAATGCAGTCAATATAGCCATTCAACAACTTAAACAGGAAGAGAAGGTCATTGAAAGACCGCATTGAGCGTAAGCTACACATTTTAATGTTGGTAGCAATGATTCGGTAGTCATGCTCTATCGGACTTAAGGGTTCGCCTAGCTTGAAAGCCAAGAAACGAAAAAATTTGTGCTGCACCGTCTCCAAGGAACGACAGAGACAAGCCGTATGCGGAGACCAGATCGGAGAGGCGTACATGAGAATGGACCTCACGAGGCTATTATATAAGATCAGCGCAGTTCTGGGTGATTTGAAATCTTTACACGAGCGAATCACAAACCCTAGTGACTTCATGGCCTTTTGAGTAGTCTTAGTGACATGAGCAGTAAAAGATAGACCACAGTCAAAAATTACCCCCAGGTCCTTAATCTCGTCAACACGACAAAGGGGCTCATGATTGATAGAATAGTAAGAAATTACAGGGCCTCTAGATCTAGAAAATGAAATTGATTGACACTTCTTACAGTTAAGCTTGAGGCCATTGCTGTCGCACCACTGACCGACCCTATCTAGATCCTCCTGGAGCAACCTTGCATCCGCAGGTGAACGGATGACTCTAAAGATTTTAAGATCATCAGCATATAAAAGGAACTCTGAGTTACGAATTACTAAGCCAATATCGTTAATAAACAAGTTAAACAACAGAGGTCCTAGATGGGAACCCTGTGGCACGCCAGAGCGCACTCTGACGCACTCAGATACGAACCCGTTCACCTTGACAAATTGCACCCTTTCAGCCAGGTAGGATTCAAACCAAACAAGGAGTTTCCCGAATAGGCCAAAGTTACCCAATTTGTCTATTAAAAGAGAATGGTTCACTGAATCAAAAGCTTTGGACAGGTCGGTGTAAATAGCGTCTACCTGTAATTTCTTTTCCAAGCTGGAGGCTACAAACTGTTCGTACAAGGCGAGGTTAGATAAGGTATAAAATAAAATAACATAAGTAAATGTAATTACAGCAAGATAGCAATGAAAAACCGAAACTTGTTGACTATATGGCACATTGCTGTGTAGGTATAGTACAAACAGGAACAACAGGTAATACGAATACGGAAATACGAGAGAAATTACTTCTCGGCATTCTTCTTATCAGTTTGCTTCTCCTGATCCTTGGGGGCCTCCTTCACGGCTGGCTTCCCGGTGTGCTGGATCTGGATCTGCCTCGGAGCACCCTCGACCTTCGCCGGCTCCTTCCTGGGGGCGGTGATGGTCAGAACCCCGTCGGAAGACAGGTTCGACGCGACTTGGTCGATGTTGCACTGGTCAGGGATCAGATATCTGCGTTCGAATTGGCGAGAGATCCACCCGTGCTCGTCCCGTTTCTCCTCGTGCTTCGCCTCGACGACGACGCACTTGTCGACCACCTTCACGTTTATCTCCTCGGGCTTGAACTGCTGCACGTCCAGGATCACCTTGAACTGGTCCTTGTCCGCCTTCACCACCGAGGATCCACCGTCGCCGCGACGCAGAAGCTCGCTCCACGGTCTGCAGTAGGCGGATGTGAGCCTGCGCTCTGGGTTTGAGCGCACTGGACATGCAGTCAGGCCATAGATCGCTGGCAGATAATTTTGCGGCGATGTCAGCTGCTCAGGATGCAAGGCGAGCCCGAAGTGTTGGTCCATCAGGCTGTGCGGACGCTCCAGGTCTTCCCACCAGTTGGAGAACAGCATTGGAATCAGAGACATCGTGTTCGGTTGAAGATTTATAACTTTTTAAAGATCGATGAATATTCCTTCACCACGAATAATCTTCTTTTAGGACGATCACTGGTCGTAGATGTCGGTTTGGTTTAGCTTCGTAGCTCAAACTAGATGCTTTCGCACTTTAGATTAGAATCTTGCGGTTGCTCGTGACGAACTGATGCCCAGCGTCGAAACTCGCCGGTATTTATGCAACCGAGCCGGCGCGGCTCGCCCGTCGCCCGTGGTGGGGAGGGAGATTCTAGAACGCTCGCGTACCGCGTACACCTCTGGGCTGTTCGAGAGAGAAATATGCAATGGAAATTGTTTTAAATTAACCAGAGCGTGCGAATTCCACAGTTTTGGGACTTGCAAAGCTTTTTGACGCAGCTAAATTCGTTGTTACTACTCGCAGAATGGGTACATACAATCGAGATTGACAGGCAGAATGTTTTCTCGAATCTGAAAAGTCTCGAATATTCGCTTCGAGAAACAACGAAACTGTCTCGAGCGTTATCTCGATGTTTGCGCTCAGCGGAATAACAGGGGTTCAAGTCACACGCAAATATGCATAAAATGAGCTGGAATTCGCATTATCGCTGCTGTCAATAGAAACAAGCGGACTCATACTACTCGATTTTCAAAGGCAGATATTTTCTCGGAATTCGGATTTCCACAATGTCGAATCTAGATTTTTCTGTTATACGGTAATCCACAAATTTCGGCTGTTCACACATTGAATAGTACTCGCTTTGTTTGCGATCCAGAACTATCCGGTGTAACACACCCTGCTGTTACCTACACGTTGCTGGTTGCTCCATCGATTTCGCGAACGTTCGGGCGTATTTATTTTCCTTCCAATGCTATATATGTATAGATATACGAGCTGCGTGTGCTTCGAGCGCCTTCGCATAGCTTCGACGAGAAGATGCGTCGCGACGGCTCTAGAAATTCTGGTACCCATCGGCGTACTCTACGGACGTACATACATTGTATGTGTGTATGTACAGTCAGGGCCGAATTAACCCTGTCCGGGCCCCTAGGCAAGCAATGATATTGTTATTGCGGAATTTCATACAAATTTTCAAATAAAATTTTCGTTCGAAAAAACTTCTTTTTTTTTCTTGGTGCGCGCGCGGGCCCCCACCCGATGCGGGGCCCCTAGGCAGTTGCCTACTCTGCCTAATGGTTAATCCGGCCCTATGTACAGTAACGGAAAGCGAAGTGTTGATTCGAATCAGAAACTTGCCAGATATTTCATGAAACGATACAAAATGAGATAAATGAGAACTTATTTTACCCCGAAAATTCTAGAAATTTCGAATGATTATCGAAGCAAGGGATCGAGGCTTCTAGATATTTGAATCGTAAAGAAATTAGTTTTATCGCTGATATTTTCTGTGATATCGCATTATGACATATTCTTTGGAATTGTAGAATTGAATAAAAATTATGTACTTCTCGTATGCGTAGAAAGTTCTCGTACCGTCCTCTGCAAAACTTGAAAGATTATTCCTAATCCTTATCCCTACAGCTTCGCTCTACGTGTATTTATTTTCAGTCGTTGACTATATCTACCTACAGACTGTTTACCTCATTATTGTTATTATATACAACTTAGGTAAGAGTGGGCGGAGGTTGGTCGGGTTGATAAATACATAATACAATGGTTTCCAACATCACTTTATTCTTGTTGAAAAACAGTTACATTAAAACATATTTTATCAGTCATTCACATGTATGTATACAGTATCTGGATATATCATTTATCACAAAAAATATATCAATGAATAAATTCATTAGACGATAGAATTTGGTATCTTAGGTAACTTGAAAATAGCAGATTCAAAAAAATCTGTAACGAGTAACAAACGGCAAAAAATATCAGAAATCAATGACATATATTGAAAAGAGTAGGAAATAATTATTTGGCTTTAGTCTCATTCTTCTCACTTCCATTTTCCGCGATTGCTTTATCCTCGCTGGGTGGAGCTGCTTTAACGGCGGGTTTTCCAGTGTGTTCGATCTTGATCTGTCTCTCCGAAGACTCGAGCTTCGCCGACTCCTTCCTTGGCGCAGTGATGGTCAAAATCCCGTCCGAAGACAGGTAAGACGCAACTTGATCTATTTCGCACTGGTCGGGGATCAGATATTTGCGTTCGAACCGGCGAGAGATCCACCCGTGCTCGTCTCGCTTCTCCTCGTGCTTCGCCTCGACGACGACGCACTGGTCGGCCACCTTCACGCTTATCTCGTCAGGTTTGAACTGCTGCACGTCCAGGATCACCTTGAACTGATCCTTGTCGTCCTTCACCATCGAGGATCCGCCGTCGCCGCGACGGAAAAGATGACCCCACGGTCTGTAGTAGACCGGTTGCAGCGCATTCTGACGCGTAACGCGATTGTAAGGCGAGCAGGTTATCGCCAGCTGATCGGGGTGGAGGCCGGTGCCGAAATGCTGGTCCAAGATGCTGTGAGGCTGGTCCAATTCTTCCCACCAGTTGGAGAATAGCATCGGAATCAGTGACATCCTCGGTTTATTTATTGCTTTTTTGTTGGTCAGATTATTTATCGATTCACTTGGATTTATTTTTCAATAAATCGTCAAACTTTGATATGCACGAAGTTCGTAGATGCTTATGTATAACCGCTGCGCAGTTCACTTGGTTTACTTGCTTTCACTTGAGATGAAGATGAGTTTTTCCACGAACGTTTCAGACTGTTTTGATCGCGTCGCGGCCCGCCCGTATTTATAATGCAAGTCGAGTGCGTCGCTGACTTCGGGTGGGGGCCAAGCCGGCCGGCTTCGCATCAGACGCGATACGCGTACCGTCCGAGAAAAGTCTCGAACACGCAGGCACGTAATTATACGGTACATGGCGTATAGCCGATAACTTGGTTAAAAAAAAAGACACGTAGTTGATTCGCAAGGGTATAATAACTACAGACTAAATGGAAAGTTGAAAATATTTCCATTCTTCTTGTAGCGGCTGTACCTAGTGTCACCAAAGTTATCGATTTTATCATCCACAGACGTCTCGCTATTTCTAGATATCTACGCAGAACTCGAATTCCCATCAATACCACGGGAAATTATCCAAGGCAAGATTAAATTGTGCTCGTTCATCCGATTTTCAACCGGCTATGAATCAGCTCAGATATCTAGATCAGATATTCCGTTTGATTAATTCGTATAACGAAGCAGCTGTATAGACTTTGAGAACGAATTCTGGCCCGGGATTTACTTGTTACATCACTATTCTCGATGTGAACGACCATAAATATACGTCGCTCATAAAAAAACTAGATTCGACAAGTGATTTGAAAAGATAAAAAAATTGTGAATCACGATTTTCAAGATTCTTCGTTGAAACGAATGACGGATAATCAAAATTCGTGTGGAATTTGATCTTCTGCCAAGGCTGTAATTCAGTCGTTATACAGTAAATAGAATCTATCTCTGCCCTACGACCATCCGGTTAAGGCATAATAAACGTATTCTATTCTATTATATTCTATTCTATTATCTCGAAAACGTTCGTATAGCCAACGGCTGAATTTTCAAGTTCCATACTTCCATTCACGCATCTCGAAACTCAGACGCTAATGCGCATCTGCCTCTGTACTATACTCGAAACTTCTACGCGCTGCTAGTGAAGTAAATCCTCGATGGTTCTCGTTCATTCGAACCTCGCCGCTCCACGCGGTCATCCCCACCACATTGCAGCCCTCGGCGCAGCTGCTCGCCGACGTATATATACACCGGCGCCCGCGGAGTTCGAGCATATTTGAACTTGAGCTTGCCGAGAAAACGCGGTTACTAGCGAACGGTGAAAATTCACTTTTTGTGAAGAGAGTGAGAATAATAAGGGAAGAAAAATACGACGGATAATAGTTGAAAAATGTCTCTGCTACCAACAATGCTATCCGATTACTGGGACGAGTTCGAACGACCTCGAAGTTTGCTGAACCGATATTGGGGAGTGAGTTTGAGGCCTGAGGATATCTTCGACAGTCTGGAAGCGCCGGAGAATTCCGATATCATCGTGTACCGACCTCTTCGTGGGAGAATCGCGAGACGATTTCAGCCCTACGATCGGATCTGCGAGAGCAGATCCAGTTCTGAGGGAGCTTCGGTCGTCAAGTCGGACAAAGACAAGTTCCACGTGACTTTGGACGTTCAGCAATTTCTTCCTGAAGAAATATCCGTCAGGGTTGTCGACAATTCTGTCGTCGTGGAGGGAAAGCACGAAGAGAAGGAAGATGAGCATGGATGGATCTCCAGGCAGTTCTCGAGGAAGTATCTCGTCCCGTCGCAGTGCGACGTCGATCAGGTACAGTCAAAACTGTCCTCGGATGGAACCTTGACCATCACGGCACCCAGGAAACCGGTACCTGCCGTAGAAAAGAGCGAAAGAGTCATAAAGATCCAGCATACTGGAAAACCGGCGTTGCGGGACAACGAAACGCCGCAACCACGCGACGTGGAGAAACCGGGAAGCAACGGACAGGTTGACAAGACTAAAGGATCGCTTCCCGACGCGGAGAAAAAGAAGAAGAACATCGCCGCTGCTTGAAATAAATCATCTTATTTGCATTATTATTACTCAATTTGTATTCGAACTTGCAAGACTGATAGGCTAGGTTTAGTTGTTGCCAGTTTCATCGTTCTACATTCTTTAACATTCATTGCATTTATAGTTCATATCAGGTAGAATAGCCTGTAATTAACTTGAACTACATTAAAAGTATCCAGTATGTATAAGTATAAATAAACTCTTGTTTTTTTACTATACATGGTCAATATTTTATTCATGCAAACATCCTCCCCCCTCCCCCAGCTCGCCATTTTTATTTTTATCGACTATTTGTCTGGCCATACCGACGGTAAATATTTTGACTACATGGGAAGTTTTGAGTGGTGAGTGGCTAACTATAGGAAGTTGAAGTTTTGAGTTAGTAACAATAAATGTGATTCTTTAATTTTCTAGAATTTCGATTTTATCAGAGCTCAAATTTTTCTCTACTTACAAAAAAGACTCTGGAACCACGCATACATTGATATCGCAGATCAGATAGAATTACCTCATTAGAAATTCGGTTATTGCTGGAATTCTTCAACCAACTTGTCGATTCGATGCACATTAGTACCCTTGACCAGCCATTGTATCAAAGATGTCAGCGTCCGTTGGATATTTTCACTTCTTATCAATTTATATTGCCTGACTGAACCGATCTTTCTATTCTCTGCAGAAACTCTAATTAATATCTTGGAATTTCTGTCGTCAAATGTTACTCTCAAAATCTTCAATCAAGATTCGCATTATGACAGCCACAAAACTCCTGACCTTAGGCAACCCAACGTACATGATCGTGTACATCCACCTGTCGGATTATCATGTAGAGTTTGGAATCGACATACAAATTAAACAATCTACGATTTTTAGCCGATAATATGCAAAATTCGATACTTGAAATTTCTTGAAAAATGTCGACTATTTCCACCATATTTTTATTTTTCGCACCTCCGGAACTCGGGGGCAAATTGAGTTTCGGACCTGAGTCTTCTACCTACTCCTAAATTAGCCTTCGGCACACCTAGTCGTGTAATAATATTTGCGTGTCTAATGGCATAAGGACGTAAGCGCCATTATACGACTTTTTGCTGTTCGTAACGGTAAACGGTCATATAAACATATATTTTTTTTTTATTTGGAATGCAAACCCGAAGATTCGTTCATAAACGATGAATTTTAATATTGGGTCAATTAAAAGCAGAAAGTTGTAACCACCAAAATTAAAAACCAAATTGGCGCTTTCGACCTTCTGCTTTTAACTACCAATAATTTTCATCGAATTTTTCGAAACGTTCTCGATTTTTCTTTGCGTTTCACTAGTTGATCAATCAGCTATTTTGAAAAATCATGAAAACTGATGACAAAAAACATGGCGCTTACAACGTTTTGCATTTCCGTTGTTTTTTAATTTTCCTTAAAAATTGTAATGGAAGAACGACGTATCCGCCAAACTCACGACCTTTTGCACTTACATTCTTTGATCTCGTAATTTCAATTGATCTGTACGTTTTGACCGTTTTCAGAGCGAATGGCGTAAAAAAAATATCACACGACCTTTTGCCACCAAAATCGCGTGTTTGGCATTAGACACGCGACTCATTGATAAAAGATATTGAAAATATTCTCTAATGCCTCTGTGGGTCAGCACCGAGGAGATATTCTGTCGTCGGTGGGTCAGACCAGTAGGTGGCACTCCGAGTACCACGGTCGGTAAGAGATATTACCGAAGATTGATGTGGCAGAATTCGACGTTCGCGCGTAAAGCTGTCTGATATTTCGAAAACGTTCCCTGAGATGACGTCACCAGTCTAGTTAGAAGTGAACAAACGTTTCTCGTACTATTCCTACCGCAGGCTAATTTATAATATTCAAATTTGCTATAAATGTCCGAGGTGTCTTTTTTTGGTTCAAATCATCGTATGATAACTGTAGAATAAAACTCAAAGTCATCGAATCAACGTTTTTTTTTCCTATAGTTCAGAAGTCCGGAATTCTATAATTGGATTCGCGGTGTAGGATGTTTGAAACCAGATTTGGAAATACAATATCTGCAGATACAACTATTTCTGGTGATTGTGGATATTGAAGTTATTACGAAGGGACACACAAGGGACGATGACAATTAGTACAGCATCATTTCCAAATGTCCATTTACTATTTTTCAGCATACAATAATATTCGCATTCGGCGTTCACAGCGTCCGCGAGCGAAACCTGAAACCAGAGAAAATAGATTCGATTATTCTGAAATCTAATGAAACATTTCACGTGTGCGAAAGTTAATCTTTATGAACTACAGATTTGTCTTTGAACCATTCGATTCGGCTCGCTATATAATTCGTTTATCCGTCCAACATCCCGGAATACACGAAATCGCCGCAGTTGCTTTCATTGTCGTATAAAGGTCGCAATAACCGAAGTATACATACGCCTCAAAGGCTACGCTGTGCGAATTTCCCTCTGAATAGGTGGTACAAGAGTATGACGGTAAATAAAAAATGAAGGGAAAAGAAACATTCTCACGAAGGTCAGCGTTGTCGTGGCGTGTGCGTAGGTGTAGGTACTACCAATACAATTTCGTCCAACAATGCAGCACGTACGGATACGCGGACGTCCACCCATATTTCTACATTCACGTCATTATGGAGATAATAATATTTGGCGGTAATGATGTTTGACATGAAAAGGGTTGCTAACGGGGCCCCGTTCCGGTAATATTATCAGAGAAATGGAGGTTTGTATCGAATTTGCGAATTTGTGCAACAGCCGAGGAGTTATTATCCCAAATAATTTTACCGCATAAGCGTATCAATTTGCCTGTTGCAGGTTGTTCAAACCATAGCCACAAACCAATAGGTCGATAAAAATATCCCCCTGGCTGCTGCAGCGATCAACCGGCTATTGTTTTATAAACTATGACCCCACGATAGATTGAACGTAGTTGCCAAAGTTTCTCCGACCCGCCAGTAATAGCGTTATATCCCCGCGGTTTAACTACGAACAATTGTAAATGTAACCGCGAGCGGTAAAAATTTGGCGCGGACGAACCTTACCGTATTTTCGCGTTAGGGATACAGAAACGAAAATTAACACACCCCCGTTTCGTCGCAAATCACAATGAGTCATGTGTCGAGAAGTTTATCCAAGGTTATTTCATGCGTGCCACCCCAGAACCGCTGGCCTCATTAAAAAGCGTACAAGGTTGAAAAAGATTTCATACGGGTAAGCGATACTAAAAAACGGGGAACTCGTCGTTACAGAACTAGAGAAGTTTCCAGACTTCGTGAATCGGTAGAAAAGAAGATCCCTCGATAGGCTAATCAAACCGCGTAACAAGATTTTAGCGAACGATCCGTTCACGTAACAGTTACCAGGGGTTGGTCGAGGTGTGAGCAGTGGCCACACCCTGCGGCTAACAGGAATTTCCAAGAACGAGTACCGACAATATGCGAGAACAAGTGGAATCGGACGGGAATATAAATCCTTTCATATCTTATAGCTGTGGCAAAAAGTTAAGCTTCGTTGGTCTTTGCTATTGGGGGCTGGAGGGTTATAGTCGGGGATATCCGGAGGTTGTAAAGGGCGAGGGTTGAAGAGAGCGGCGAGGGAACGAGCGAACGAGGGTTGATATCGCCCCGGTTCCCGGAGTAGCTGCCCGAGGCGTTCAACCAATTAGCTAACTCCCGGTTTCACCCCCCGAAACCGCTAACGAAGAACGAAGAACGGAAAACGAAGTAGCGGCGTCGGGGAGGCCTATGGGTCGGTATATCCGCGTTGGTTCATCGCATCAGCACCGACTACATCCCCTTCCGCCGAGCCCGGGGCTAGGCTTTAATTTTTCACCATCGCGAAAAGCTGAACAAGGAATTGGGTGAAGAGAAGTCTCCGACAGGAGGAATATTTGTAACCAATACGATGGAATAAACCGGCCGGCCCGTTTGCGGCGTCGAGGGTCTCGGGGGAGCGATGGAATTATATGAAATAATATGGTAATTTCGACGGTGCACAACAGCGGTACCTACGCCCGCGATAATCAAGATAATGATAATAAGACCGCGAGGCGGTCTCGCGGTCCTACGGATGACGATGATGGTAATAGCCGAAGTAATTGTAACAATTAGTTTAGCGGGAGGAATAAGCCGCGACTCGTACGTCAAAGGGCTCGCTGTTGCGACTTGAAAATCCCACTCAACTCCGCCCGAGTCGGAAGAAAACTAATTCATTACACGGATTTGTGATTAAATTTCATATCGCGGAACAACAACGCGTATGCACCTTCCGCTCCGACGTGCGGATCAAACGAAAATCCCTCACGGTTCTCTCTGTGGTAATTGCAAGGGGTGGAAAAGTACGCGGCGGGTTCGATGGCCGCATGCGGTTTTATCGCGACATTGGATCTGCTCATATTTCGCAATTACGAAAACAAACGAGACCGGGACCAACGAGAAACGGTAATCGTGGGACCGTCGAAGGTCTGAAGGTATGGTGGCCTGTGCCTATGCCGTCTCCACTGCTTGCATGCTCTGCGGGAATAGGCGTGCCCGATTTTGCGTAATGTATGTATGTACCCCAGGGAAGTTGAATCTGAAGCGCCCGTCATAGGCAACTGGACATACACCTGTAATTTGGTTGGCAATGCCACGTTGTAGCTCGCCGCCGAAAAAATTGCCGAGCTACAACGCATGGCATTGCCAACCAAATTACAGGTGTATGTCCAGTTGCCTATCACGGGCGCTTCAGATTCAACTTCCCTGGGTGTACATTGGCATGAAGGGACACGTACAATATCGGTAGCCTGAAGGAAGCCCCATGCCTGTCCAATCTCGTGATCTAAACGTTTTTACCCGCTCGCGGGGGCGGGGGAAGCGGGTTTTGCTACTCGGTCAACGTTGATGTACGTATTCCTGAATCATAAAATGAAAGGGGTTCGTCGTAAAAGTATGAAACTTAAGCATCAGCTCCGGCCTCTGTCCGAAATTTAACCGATAACTCCGACTCGATGCGATTCAGGTGAGCTACGTTCCACGTAGTTTTTCGATTCGTTTTCGTTAGAGGTATGAAAAATCCGGAACGCGAATTCACCGGGCGTATCCTGTACGTCGATGTTTTATTGTTAGTTTGCAAACGCACAGGGGTCGAAACCGCGACGCGTGACTGACAACGCTTGCTTTTTTCGTTTTGTTTTCCAATTCATTTTGTATAACGTTTAAAACAAAAAAAAAGAGAAAACAAAAAATCCTCAAAACTCCCTCTAGATATATTTGCGGACCTGCGGGTGGTACTTTTCCCCCTTTTCCCCCTTTTCCCCCTTCCTTACCCTTTTTGTGTAGTTTTTTGTTTTTCGTTTGATTAGAATTTTTATTAAACAACGTCGACGAGACGATCGGATACGGGGGGAACAATTCTACTCCGTCACACGTCACACACGGTGCCGGTGCACCTGTATAACAACAGCGCTGACAGTCATTCGGGGTTAGCCCTGGGTCACCAGGGGTCGACGCGGGATAAATTCAAATTAGTAAACGCCATTAAAATGAGTTGTTAACTCCCGTGGCTCTGTGTGTGCTTTACCAGTTTGTAGGCTGCAACAACGGTTCTACATTCTCTGCCCGTGCAAGCTCATCACAAACATGACCGTCCCTCCACCCCCCGACAAAGAGGAAAGCTCGTTTTTATTTTGCCTATCGTAAAAACGGGAATCGTTTCGGCAAAGTTCCTCGTTCTCGGGCTGCAGACACCTAAATAATTTCACGATCCAAATCAGTGAATACGTCGACCAAGTCAAATAATCTCCGTAGTTCGTCTGAAAACGCGTCTGAAAACGCTACGCGATTTCACTAATGAAAAGGAATAATTAACGCACAGTTTCTTGTGTACGAGCGGATGGGTGAACGTACTCGTTTCTCTTGACAGTCGAATCTCTACCGTCACTCGGAATAAGATGACGGCGATGAGAATAATGATAATAATGATAACGACGACGATAATCATGTCGGTTTGTAAAGAGTCGACACACTCGTCACTCTCCGGCCTCGACTGCGTGTTATAAAATCCGCGCTTCTTTCACCCTTCTTTTAATTATTGAAACGCTAATGACGTATCGACGCTCGCTGCACTTGCACTCACGGCCCTGGCTCCTGGCACCTGGCCTCCTCTCTCAAGGATGCCCGAGTTATCGTTATTTTAATTATTATTAATATACAAGGCGTGTCAGTCTAGGCCAGTACCCACTCGTCTTCTCGCGGTGTCGAGTAGTGGATTAACGAAGTTACCTTCGACTTGAGCAGGAATAACAAATCTTTAATCACACAGTTATTAATTTCCTCGTTAAACCAATCCACCGTTACTATGTGAAAGTCGGGGCTCGAGTATAATTAACGAGTGTATAGAACTAGAGATGAGGCAGCATCGCGTCAAGCGGTTCGAGCGGATTTTGGTTTCCTTGGAAGTTTGTTTTCCGCCTGCCTTTCATCAGGAGCTAGATGTTGTAGAAGTTGATTCAGCGGGGACGAGAGAGAAGTCTGGATGTCAGGCGAGTGCACCGAGAGATAAAGAGAGACGCGAACATCGAACACAGGGTGTTGAGGTAACCGAATTATCCTTGCGTCCGACCGACTTATCCTGACGGATTGGGTTAGCCGAAGGAGGATCCAGCTCCTCCACCGTCGCCAGACTATAACATCCCCCGGCATCGGGAGGATTTCGCCTTTTTACACGAACCGTACCCACCGCACGCTCCCTCGATTCGCGCCAATTTATTTCACCCATTACAATTCGGGAGGATTCCTCCAAATTATTTGTCCCTCTCGATTTTCTGTTTCAATCTTTCTCTCAGGTACTTGGTCGTAGATTCTTGTTTGTCTTGATTTCGGTACCCGTGGAACTGACAAAAGTGCACCTCGATGATGTGAAATTGTGCGCCTATTTCCATCGGTGCGTATGCAAACGAAGGCAGAAGGTCCGATTGAACGCGCACTCCGCATTTATTTATTACTCTGTGGTCGCTCGAAGGGAGGGGAGGGAGACGGAATAACACCGCAATTCGCTAATTGTTTTTCAATTCGGGCGACAATCGATTACCGGAAGTACAATCCGATCAGAGTATTTCGGTGAGTTTGATTTTGTTTTATTTCATTTTTATCAACACAGAAGTGCGCAATCAAAGTACGAATAGTTTGTTTTTCTAGTCGTTATAAATTGTTCAATCACTCTGCAGAATGAGAATAACGGATATTGAATGCAAATTTTTCATTGGAACCGATTCCACGGTATTATTTTTATCGCAGGGAGTGATTCTAGTTACCTATACGCGTGATGGACGATTCCGGCGGAGCCCTCAAAGACCGCAGCGTGTAACGTGACGAATTATTTCAAAGGATATTAGGGTCCGTTATGATAATCGTGTCCGAAGCGAATCGTTGCAGCGGGGGGCGAGTCGGAGCCAGGGTAGGCAGCCACCCTGACCCAGGGGAAGTTTAGCGCGCGTGGCTCTTCGCCCAGGGGATAAATTATCCTCCGTCAGTTAGGTACATCCTGACGGCGTCAGGCCAACAATTGAACAATGGCTAATTTATAACGTAACCGTATACGTAGAGCGTAAACATCGACGCGGATGCCTCGTACATGCCTACAGAGCCGAAAGCTTGCGGGCTGCCGGACCATTTATTCGCATTAGGCCCGTATCCGTTTTGCGCCTTGGTAATATAGCTTATAATTCCCCTCGCTCCCACTCCCAGGTTCGCAAGTACCACAGGGTACGGTACGTGTGCGCGAAGGTTGCACCCATCCCTTCCCCGACCTTCCCCGAGCTGGGAATGTACCAAATAACAGAAATATTCTAAATTCAGGTGAAATTAATTTATACTCAACGTCCAGGATTCTTCCACGATAATTAGGCGAGACGTCGGAGGCGTACGAGGCACAAAGGTTCGGTGGGCCAGCCCCTAATGTATTATGAATCGGAACTGCGATATTAGAATGCCCCCGCACACATACGTACGAGTACATTAGGAAAACGGGGGGAGGAGGAGATTCTCTTAGCATATTTTAATATTTTCCTAGGTTTGATTTAGTTTTCGATCGTGCCCGGGCGGGTGCGCCCCGAGATATACGAATATTTTTATACCATACGTTATAGGTATATTGCGGCGAAACCGAACGTATTCCTGTATTTAGAAATTCAGATATTCTTTTCTTTTCTTTTTTTGTTTTGAATAAGTTCAATTATTCAGACCCGAGGGCATTTCGTACGAGCGTCGGCTTAGAAATAAGAAAATCATAAAATCTCGCCGAGCCGAGCCGAATTCGGACTTTGAGCTACTCTCTCCGTGATTCGTGATATTTTTTCCCCTTATCTAACCGTTATCTCGCAAACGGGCAACCACTTAGGTCGACCGGCGACGGTCGGGTTAAGGGTGGCCCTCCGGGCGACGTCGGGCGCCGTTGAATCAAGGGTACGGGGCACCGAGGGAAAGAGAGGGAGCAGAAGACTGGTTGTACAAGCTGTTCTAATGAGATAACTTGGCCCATCATGCCTTACTTTTAATATCTCCTCCCCTTACACCCGGCATCTCCCAAACCCCACGGACCACTTTCGGTTCACTTCGCCTCACTTCGCTTCACCCGCAGCTATTCTTTATAACAAATTCTCTGCGACAATAGTGTGCTAGCATTCAGTCTCACTACCTAATTTCCTCTTCGTATATGTTATGTTGGGCGAAAATTTAAGAAATCGGAAATCGTTTTACGAAGCGGCGAAAATTCTACGATGAAATTCCGATCCATTGAATATTTGACGATTCGCAGCCAACGACTCGGTGTAACGCCTCATTACGATTATCGAATCATTTATTTTATACGGGTTCGATGGGGTTGCCAACGGTAGTAAAGTTCGCCACGTGACCCGAAACCCAAGTCGCGAATCTCCGCGGTTAAACTTGAAAGTGCGATAACACGTTCTTCAATTATCGCGGTGTAAGTACGTCGTGAAAGTGCGGGTTAGGCTACATCCAAGGGCGGTGGAAAATTCTTTTCGACGAATATTGAAAATGAAACGTCGGATATGAGGATGATTAAAAAATTGCAATATTTCATGCAGGCACGTGTAAATAGTGCAGCCTGTTTGACCTGCCCTGCGGGCTTATTGCGTAACGTGAATTCGCCGCGCAGCAAACTGTATGGACCGTAATGTGAATTTTTACACAGATCGAACGTAATTATCATAGCGGAGCCGTGTTTGTTTAGAGCATGGACGTTTTTGTTGGGAAAAAAGACCATTGCTGACGATACGGTATCAAATTGCGCAGAGCAATGGTGATCATGTCGCGTAAGCGGCTATCAAGAAATATCGCAATCTCATAAACGACGTGAAAGACAAGAAGGAAAAAGTAGGACAATTTTTTGGAAGGTCTATAAAAATTCGTCTATTCGATTAGCCCCGAGTCCCCTAACTTCCAAAAGCCCCGAGGGGTCGACGTGGACGCTTGCCGCACCGGGAGGAACTCGTAAAAAAATATTTTAAACCACCCACAGGCAGAAACTCCGATAAAGTTGTAAGCGAATCTTGGAATTAAGGAAAAATGGACGCAGCGAATTCGGCCGTGTCGTGTCCGGAATTTTACAGAAGCGTATCTCATCCTGCCGGCGTGTACGTATCTCAATTCAAGAATCGACGAACCTCCCTCCGAACTTTCGTTACCAGCATCGACGATGAATAAGTGAAAATTGAACTCCCGAATGTAAAAAAAGAAAACAAAAACGGTTTTAAATGTACTACGTATCGAACAGGATATTTACATATCCTTCAATATAAATCGCAATAAACGCGATGCGATATCATTCCAACATGTTGCAAACGTTTTAACGATTCGCGGAATCTGCAATCGGACCGGAGTTTAATTACCGTTACTGCAGTACCTAACCCAGGTACATGAAGCCTGTCGTGCGGAATCAATCAATGTTTCACGATTTACATATTTCGGCATTGATTCGGTCATTTTTCATACCTTTTATGTCCGCATGCGGCACATACGCAGAAATTGATTTGTTCGCTCGCGTCAAACTACGCGCGCATCGGGTCCCGTACCCTCGAACGTATGGGTATAACTACGTAAATCCCTTTGGTTCCGGATCAATCGAGATAAGTATTAGGCATTACATCAGGAGGCCGAACGGCCGCGAGATAATTGGCTGAAACTCATCTCGGTCCTCGATCGAGCCAATCTCCTCCTCGGCGCGGACCGGACGCGCGTCTATAGACAAGCCTTTACTTTTTATGCTTTTATGCTTTTATGCTTTTGTGCTTTTATTCTTCGTTCGCAATCCCCGCAGCCTTCACGATCAGGCCTCCCGCAAATTTCCGGTTTGTGTACCAGCACCAGGTCCCACCTCGAAATTACGTTTTGTTTCAATTTATCAATTAAGCTCGTCAATTAAACCGTTGATGGCCGGGCGAATGGACAGGCCGACGCTGCGAGGACGAGAGAGACTCGGGACGCACGGGTACGGAATCCGTTTATTTATGTTCCGGAACTCGTTAGCCTACGAAGAACTAGAAATAAAAATAGAAAATGGAAAAAAACCCATCGCGGGCGTAGCAGCGAATCAAGCGTAATACCCGCGTCCCCCTCTGTCCCTTACCAAAGAAATAAAATAAAAAAGCCGACAGCGAGTCGTGGGATTTTCAGGTTAGAATTTCATTTCTAGATCTACCCGAGTCTCAGGATCGAATTCCGCGATGCGTTGATTCGATAAGAGGAGCCGCAGCCGTAAAAAAGATTCAAGAATTTCGTTCGTTCGTTCTTTACCTCAGCCTATTCCCAAAGCCGCGTTGGTATTTTCTATTCTTGTTCTCTGTCCAGAGCCTCTGCGAGTCTCGCCAAAATATTGAAGGATTTTTCAGAATTTTCTCGACGTCGGAAAAATTCGTCAAAAGTTTTGAAATTCATACGCGCGCAAAAGATTCGATTACCGTGTTTGCGGCGATATTGTAGCCGGTGCAGAGCATCGTTACCGTGCACGCACTTCGACAATGACGCTTTCACGGACGAGGACCGCACCGACACGATCGAACATCCGCGTACATCCACTGTGCACGCGCTTCATTTCCTCGCGGGGAAATTGTGTTTCGAAAATCCATTTTCAATCCGCACACACCTATCCCCGATGCGCCGTGACACCTATCCGCCGCACGCGATACACGAGGGAGGGGAGAGGGATGGATACCTGGTATCGTTCGTTTCTGCATTTCAGAAAGTACCGGTAAAGGCATAACCGGTGGGACGCATCGTGTACCGTACCATAAACTTATCCGGATGTGTATATATTCATATCGAAGGGATGATAGGCACGTGCTCGAGTTTACAATCAGAGCTCAGGCCGCGAACAACCGAGGGTTTCTTTTATTCAGGTGACGCGATGCCGCGAGAGTGTCGAGGCGAAATTCTACCGCCAAAGGTGTATACCCCGCGATTTTTCTAATTGCGGCTAATTCGGGGTTCAAACATCACCGCGCGACGGCATTTTTCGTTCTGTTTTTCCTGTGTAAAGACTTGACTCGACTTGTTCCTAATTTGAAAAGCTGTTGAGGTTTTGTACAGAGTCTGAAAAAGAGGCGGCTTATTCAACGGAATAAATTCTGAAAGCAAGGAGTGGCAAGAAAGAAAATACATAAGATAAAAGAGTCAAAGTTTTCATTCGGTATATATCCGTCTTTTTCATTCTCACTTTTGCGAGGGGATAATGTGATATCTATCGACGTAATTACCTATCCCTTGGGCAAGGTTGTCAGCTTTCGCCCAGAAAAGATAAGAAGAAGAAGAAGAAGAAGAGAAAATATGTTCCTCCTTTGAGGATTTGGACACATTTTATGTATTTATCCCGCTTCGGTATGGCAGCACCAAAGTATACCGCGAGGGGGGTCCCACCTCAAAGTGGATGTACCACTTTATGAAAGAGGGGCGCTATAAGCAGCTTGTAGGCTTACACTCTCATCCTTGATAGTCATAAGGTCCGGAGTTGAAACTTCCTAAGGAATAAATTTCACCCGCCCACACCGCGGCTGCCGCGAATTTCAGGTGGGAGAAGGAATCAAAATCTTTCTCTTTCTCTCTTCTCCCTTCGTCCAAAGGTTCTGTACAATTCGTCCCAATAGATATTTCTGTTTCGACGTGATAACAGGGTTATCGAAACGAGTGTATAAAATCCTGTGAACTGCACAAAGTCTTTGTCGTTTTTAAATTTTATTTTCATCCTTCAATCGATGCTTTTTCTTTTTCATTTAAAAAACCTCGGGTTATACGTTCGGTCCAGTTGACGAGGCCGGCGTTCTATTGGATTTGTAACGAGCCAGAGGACGGGCACCCGAAAATCAAACAAATGAATGAACCCGGGGGGATGGAAAAAGAAAAATTGTTCGCGTTATCGAAATCGGTACGGCGAGTAGTTTTCATTCGATCATCGCCCGCGCCGCCTCCGCAGGTAACGTCCATCCATGTATGTATAGGTATGTAGTACGTATCCTCGGGAAAATTTTCCCTCAGAATACAATGTCTTGATTTCGGGAAGCAGGCACTTCTCGTTAGACCGAAGTCGGACTCGAAGCCACCAGACAGATATGCGGCGATGGGTGGGTGGAGGCACGCCGAGCCCCACTACGGCACGTTTCCACCCAGTCGCTCGATTCCAAACTTCAAACCTCCTCGAAAGTTGCACCGCAAATTGGACTCAACGCAGACTGCAACCCCGACGACCCCGCGCTACTGTAACCCCTCTCGTTCTCCTACCCGCCACCGCCTTACTTGACGTGCTTGACGAGACGAAAAATAGGCCGATATAATTGGCCGCGATTCGTTTCCCGCGGAAAGTTTTTTTTCCCTAATTTTCGCGTTGTTCGCGAGTCTGAAGCGAATGCACAAGGGCGAAAGAATATCGAGTCGGAGAGTAGAGGGAGTAGTTTCGCATCCTATCGCGTCGCTGTCGGTACTCATCTCGTCGGGGATCGCCTCTGCATCTGACTGTTTCATATTTAAAGTATATTTTCGTAGCTTGAAAAGTACTGGCCGCGGTGTGCGCGCCGGCGTTATCAAAGGCAGCGGCCAATTGTTTATCCTTCGGTTGTACAGGCATCATTTCCGGTGGCTCCTCCGATGAGGAAACCTGCCAGTCAGGGCCGGGGGCTAGCGGGGCTTATAACTTACTTTACTTCGATATACCCACTCTCTGTATACATAACGAGAGCGCGTCTGCGCCCCCATCTATCAACGAGGATTGTAATACGTACACGTCACGTCATAATTGTTTTTTCAACTTTTCCCTCCGGGTTTGCCGTTTCTCTTTCCCTTTCCCTTTCCCTTTTACTTTTCTTTCCCGAAAAAACTCTTTCGATCGCGTCGGATTGTTTCGCCAGTGTCTGAAAATCTCTACAACACCTCATGTAATACCGAGTACAGGGCTGCCGATTGGAAATCTCGGGATTATTCTTGAGGGTCCGTGCCTCCCGGTGATTCGAGCAAACATTCGTTGGTATAGCTCGCCCGGGATCAGAGGAGGTTGGAGTTTCGCCGAGTTCTGGGAACCGCAATTCCTAATTCGCGGACGGAATACCAAACTCGCGTAATACAATCAATTATATCTTGCCAAACATTTCATTCTTCTGTTTTAGTTCCAACCTCCGCGCACTCCCCTCGCCGGACGTGCCCTTCTCTCTTATTCCAGCCTTTCAATTCCGTATCTCGTTACCGTATACCCCGCGTGCAGGTACGTAGAGAACCTCGCGATACGTGTAGCCACTGGCATCTCTGCCGCCCTTCTTTTCATCGAGTTTGATATTAGTTGGGAGAAGGGTTGGAGCAAGCCGAGCCGCGGGAGGCGGTCGATTCGGTCTCATTGTTCAACGGTAATTGGTGAACAAAAGGAAACTTGGTTCATTCAATCCTCCGTTTCTATCTGCCCGACTGTTTCCCGCGATCGTTGAAATCTGTGGATTATATACTTTGAACAGTTGAAAAACGTAAAACCCTGGTCTTGAGTTTTTCAACCTCCCGCCCCGAATTATAATCACGAATACCATCGCTGTTTGCATTATTTGGCATTATTTGTCGAGGGAAAATGCCGGACGAGCGTGTTTACCTAATATTATACCTCGCAAGAATTATCTCGTCGACCATCCGTCCATTTGCAAATTATTCGTTAGCCTTGGGCTTGGGCTTGGGCGCGAGCGCGAGTGTGCACGTGCGTGTGCCCGGGGAGGCGGCTACGTGTTGGGTTGATCTAGCCCCCCCCCCAGCCCCCGTCTCACCCCCCGGCTCTCGGCGTAAATGCAATTATGCAAAGGACAAAGTAACTCGGCTAGATTTCCGCAAGCCACTACTTTACTCCACTTCACTGCTCTTCTCCTCGCTTCTCTTCTCTTCTCTTCTCTTCTCTTCTCTTCTCTTCTTTAGTTGCAAGCCGCACACGGCTCAAAGATTCGCTAACAAACTCGCGCGGTGAAACTCTTGGGCTGTGGTAAGAGAGTTTCTAATTCCGGCATCTTCTTTTCGTTCGGAATTCCTCGAAAAATATAACGATGAGGAGGAAATGGCGCAGTACTTTCCCACGAGATTGATCCGTCCGCCGAACGAGCCGGGGACGGGTCTAGTCATCGCTAATGAAACTGACGAACGTACGACCGGTAGGACGCACGAGACTCCAGACTCCGACAATCTCCGAGGACGATTAGGGGGAAGGAATGACGAACGCGGAGCGCGTAGAGATCCCCTGTACCGCGCCGTTTAACAGACGTAGGGGGGTAAACTTTTTCGTCGATTGCTCGATAAGAGAAGTTAAACGGAGTGGCAAAGGTAGTCTGAATTCTGATCCCGCTCGAACTATCGTAATAAAGAATTGGGCGGAGGGAGTTTTCGGGGGACGGGAGAGAAAAGAAACCGAGGGAAAAATAAAAGAAAGGAGAGAGCTGAGAGACTATATCGCTGCACGGGGGGGAAGGGGAGGGGAGGCTCGTACGGCCCCAATCTTCCAGATTGCAGTGTCCTAATTTATCTGTTTTGTATCTCGTAGCTAGAGCGCGATCAGACGCTCCCTTATCCCGTTATTACGATTCGGTTGTAAATTAAAGGGGAAAATCCAGCCCGGTTCCCCCCCAGGCATCGGGTAACTGATCATCTTTGTCTAATCGTTCACTTCTCTGCGGAGGAAGATTTACAAATTATCGCGGGGTTACCTAAGATAATAGTTCTCCCGTGCTTAAGTTTGAACGCGGGATATTCAAAAGCCTGCCGCCGGTGTGTGGGACGGTGTCGATTCATTGCAAATAGTAGAATACAATAAATCATAAAGTTTATCCCCTACCCGTGCAGCAGGGTAATATTATATTACATCAACGCCTGGGAAGAAGAAGCGGTTCGCTCCCAGGGTGGGAGGATTTTATGTATTCCATATAATTACTTTATTCTTGGAGAAAATCTGGTGCGATCTCTCCGTCGAGCGAGTCGAGTGAAACAGCTGTTACACGATCCGAGCCGTAGTTGTGTATCGTACCTGTTTCACCCCGAACAGGTGGTGTTTGACGGAGAAATAAACCATACCGAGAGTTTTGTATATTTTAACCCGAAACTTTGTGGAAAAAATGGGGCATATTCGTCTCATCTCGTTTGTTAATTTTTGGTAAAAGTCGTTAGGTCAGGGTCAGTCTCTCTCGCTATTCTTCAACACGTACGCGTGAAAAAAAATCTGTGGGAGCAGAAAGAAAGAAAAGTTCTGGATAACGTCGCAATCTCTGCAGAATTCAGAGATTCTGCCATTTTTAGTATTCGTCGACACGTACGACAGCGAGGAAGGAAAAAAAATTTTTTAAATGAGCAAAATATATAGGAAAAAAAGGTTTGCCCTGTTAATAATCAAGGGATGCAATCAGAGCTTACACACAATATATAGAAGTACGACACCGAAAACGTGGGTCGGCGTTAAGGACTTTTTTTGCTTTTGCAGAACGACTCGATCGTGCAAATTCTTTCTCATTCTTGTTCGACTTCTCCGGGATCGTGACCTTATCGTTTCGTGGCGTGCGTATTGGCGTCTGCATTTTGGTGAATTGATTTTTTGTTCTACCGTCTCATTGTCAAAGGATTTAGGGGTTCTGTTTCGTCTCTAAATTGGCGGAGGATCAATTAAGCGAGGCTGGTCGTATCAGTCCCGCACATCGTCTATATTTCGAGAATCTCGAGACTCGGTGGTTAAGCGGGGGCGTTAGATCCAAGTGGTGGCTGAGGATCAGCCAGCACCCCGTTGTCCCGTTCGTTCGGAGAAACCCCGGCAAGATTCACACCCCAATCAACGCGATGCGAGTATTTACGAGCAAAGCCACGACTCTTGCAATTTCTCAAGTCGTCGTCGTCCTCGTCCTCGTCCTCGCTCCTCGTCGCCTTCTTCTCTATCAACCCCCGGGCTAGCTGCTGCTCATTCCAATTTTATATCATCTTCCACGTACGGATCCCCGAGTCCCTGTGTCTCGTCTTCCGTACCGAGCGCAAGCTCCGAGCTATCGCAGCGAGAATACCAACTACTAATTAGCAACAACAAATGTTTGACTCTCAGCCCGGATTCAAAAACTTCCCCCAACCGTCCCGTTCCGCGCGCAGCATTGTAAACCGTGGCGCGCGGTCGTCGGTCATCCGGAGGTAATCGCAAGAGGCTCGAATAAAGTCACGTATCCTGGTGCCTGCAACACCGGCATTTTTACACCAGAGTCGTGGAATCGCGTCTCTTTGCTCTATACCGTTTCGGAAATCAAGAAACCAGGTATGAGGGAGGAAAAATGAAGGGGACCCGGCTGTATACGTAGACGGACTCACACAAGACCCGAGGTCCGCCTATGATTTTAGTAGAGATAGATTTTGGCGACGTTTTGCCCGCAAAACGAACGGGGGAAATACATCCAAGTACATTTTCACGGGAGTCGATTCTATACCGGCACTGGTGCAGGAACTGGCGTATATATAGATAACAGCCGTCGGAATCCACCCCGGCGAGGGAGGAGGTAGGGGGTGGGGTGGACGTGATCTTTCATCGTTGGTTGATTGGCCGGTGCCGGCAGGCGAATATATTGTCAATTTCGCGTATCGGCGGAAAGTCCCAGGTAGCGACAAAATATTTAAAGCCTCGATAAACTGGCAACAATAAAAGGAAACACCGTTGATGAAATCAAGATCGCGGGCGAGAGGAGATAGAGATAGAGAAGTTGTGTGTGCACCACCGGACCGCCACAGACTTCCCGCCCCTCGTTCAGAATCGCACACCCATACCGTGCGAACTCGACTATACCGCCGGCTTTATACTTTTACCGTCTGTCTCTACCTTTGCCTCCGAAGCTCGAGGAAGAAATAAACGAGCGGGGAATAATTTTTTACGACCTCGAGGGGAGACCTCTATGAAATTCTTAAATCATAGATTCTCCTCACGGTGAGGGGTAGCAAAAAACTGGAGGGTAAGAAAATACACTCAAATTTGATTATATTTTTTCTAAACTCGAATTAACGCGTTTCGCTATGATTTTTATTTTTGAATAAGGTCATTGAGGTGACATTCGTATTTGAATCTCGAATGGAGAAATACAGTTGTTTCCAATTTAAACTGTAATGCTCTCTTTATGAGATAATAATCTGTTCATGAGATGATATTCTCTCGATAGGATGATTCGCTCTTGTTACACTATTGCCCTCTGCAGTGTATCATTGGACTTCAATAGACATTGTAAAGACGCTGCGCTATTAATACAGCCACTGTTCGTGAGTTTGACATGCAGTCCACCAGATTCTAGGTCTCACTCCAATGTGAAGCGTTGATTAGAAAATTGTGAGTTTTCATTGTGGGCCTGCGTCATTGAATATCGTTGAAACAATTCTACGACGAGGTTCAATAAAATATTAAATAAGAATCTGTCCTTCCCTCGAATCTATTGAAAACTTGGGAGGATAACGAGACCCATCTGACCGTAATGTAATCTTGTTGCGGGTGAGCGTAAATTTAAACTTAATGATTGTAGAAAAAAATCGAGAAGAACGGAGATAAAGGGCGAGAAGAAGATAAAGTTTGTTCCTTTTTTTTTCATCCGTTTCGCGTGTGCGGGGATCGCGGATACGCAAAGTCAGATAAAACTGTGAGGATGGGGGAGGGGGAGGGGGAGGGTCTCGAGGGCTCGGTGCTGTACCTGAGCGCTGTAAATGCAGGGTTATACGGCGTTAACGCGTTAGGCCTTCCCTAAGGCAACCGCTAGGCCCTCCTAGGCCTACCAATTCGCGAAGCGACACGACCACTAAATTTTCCCGCGTTGTCCTCGCCTGCGCTTTAAGCCTCCGAAAATCTTATGCTAATATATACGAGAGCCCCGCTGCCGCTCCGTGGCTGCTGAGCTCTCCGCGGGACCCAAGCCCGGCGCCCGCGCCTTCACACCCTCGTCGAACGTTAAAATAACCGCTGATTTCACCGATGTCCCGGTATCCCGACGCTAGGGGCGACTTCGTACACCTTGTCGATGTTCTCGCCCTACGCATCGACTATCCGAAAATGTTATCTCGTTGCATCGACACTCCGGACCCGGACGTGGGTCTTTCTTTGTACACGCCCCGGTTTCTGACATTTGAAGGATTTCAGCTGAGGTTATTCTCTTCTTAATCAGAGAAAATAACGTGTAATCGGCAATGATGGGTTTCATTTGGTGAATCGATACTTCTTAGGCGAGGAACGATCATCTTTTGAATCTATAATTCAATGCATAATTCAATAATGACGTTTAAATCGAGCCTATAAGTGGGGCAGTTATTTTCTGATACTCAATAATTGCGGTACACTAGTTTCTGACCCTCGGCTCGCTACAGCTAGTTTAGTCTTTGGAGTCGGTTCATTGCAATAATCATCAGATGAGATCTCATAGTTTGTATAAATGCGGCAAATATTCACGTTGGCCGAGTCGAATGTGTCCGTTTCAACTAAGTGAACGTCTTTACAAAAGAAAAACTATTGAGGTCACGTCTCTCTCGAAGCTAGGGGTCAATAACTGGCGCAACGCTGAAGCCAACAAAAAAACCGAAAGGACCCGCTATTCGACGTCTTCTTGCCGCATGACAAACTTCGCAGTCACTTTTAGTCATGGATAATGGGTTTTCGTATCAGATTCTGGACTATAGCGTACATTAAAAATGATACAACTTTTCCCCTGGATATGTACGTCGACAAAAGTGTATCCGGCTAGGTAGGCGAGATAGGACCTTTGCATATTGTCAAACAGTATATTCCCGGTTATTCGTACCTATTTTTGTTTTACGTCGCGAATTTACTGCAGGTGTACCGCGAGGGGATGCGCCGAGGGTAAATAGCGGGTGTCACGGGACCGTGGGGTGGCGCGGTACAGCGAGATGGGATCGCATAGACTCGGCCGGAAAAAGATAGACGTAGATGCGAAGTAAGGGTGGAAAACCCCAGGAACGAATACGGTGTCGCTACCACCGCCGCGTTTTCGTATTCAGCCAGCGACTCGGGCGGCATGACGTCACGTAGAGACCGACCGACGTTGTAATACAGGTCGCCCCCCGTCGTAGGCTCTCGTATAAGTACCGAAAATACCTGTACACTGCATATCAGCAGACCGTGGATACGTGTGACGCCTCGGGACTGGATGATATTCCGAGTTTCTTATTTTACTCAACTCTTCTCTTTCTCGTCATCTCTTTGAAAATGACGCGTCGACGTGGTCCAGGTTATAGACCGGCGCTGTAGGCGGTGGGTAGTAGCTCAATGGTGGTAAGGAGCCAAGCACACACACTGGAACGCGTACACGCGTCCTGTCCACTGAGCCACGTGACAGCTAATATCCGGCCAGGAAACTAACACCGCCCCCTCGACCTCTGCACCCCATTCGATGCTACGTCTGCTAGGTAGGTATGGACCCTGGTACGTACATACATACATACATACATTGATACATACCACACCAGCCCCCTTAATATTAAAGCGCGAATTCCGTTCAGCTTTTACCTTACAGATTTCGATTTCGACTAATCCGGGTAACACTGACGGATGAAAAGGAGGAGAAGGAGAAGAAGAAGAAGAGAAAGCCTACTCGAAGAAAGAAAAAGAGCTACGCGTGTAGACTGAGACTCTGCGGCGTCGAGACGCCTAGGTCGCGCAGACAGATTACACCTGTCGTTGGTATAGGCAGGGCGAAGGAGAACGAGGAGTTGAAGGGGGGCCGGGTGACGTAGAATGGAGGATGGAATGGGGTATGAGGTTGAAGGTTGAAGAAGTAATAACCGAATCCAATATTCGTTCCTTTCAAACGACCGCCCGTTGACAAAAAGTGAAATTTGCTTTCGAAGACAGGACTGTCAACGACAGACCTCCGCCTGGCCTTACCTTACCGTACCGCTACAACCCCCTCCAGCATACCGGTGCTCCTTCTTGGCCATCTCTTACCGACATTTCACTTCGAGAACCGCCAAACTCTTTTCACCGATACAGAAAAGACCACAGTTGGCCAATATTCGATAATCGTCTGTCACGCCTCAGGCTTTGCCCCCCGATATTTCGTCCAATTTATTTTTCTTACCTTTTCTTTCTTTTTTTTTTTTTGTTTGAAAAATGAGGATCAGTCAATTTGAGTAATTAATTGATAAGAAGAATCAAGAGCCAGCTGTCCGACGGGGAGATTAAAATCTCGATGTTGAAAGTTTGCGAAAGAGACTTTTGGTAATTTCTCCCATCGTTCGCGTACTTGTGTTTGTAAAAAAGGATAAAACTCCGCGACTACTTTTTATTTATTTTACAATATTATAATATATATCTTCTTTTGATTTTCTTAGTTCGAGTTTTTCGTCCCAGGGGGCGAGAGAACGCTCGTTAATCATACGCGAGAAGTATCGGTGAAATGAAAATCCGTAATTACCTTCTCCGCAAGGAATTTCCACGACTATAAGGGAACGGCGACGGAAGACTCAAGTATAAACGCGGAACGGGTACGAGTATAAGAAATAAAAAATAAAGAAAAAAAAACGTGAGCGGGGTATGGAAAAGGGAATAAAAGCCGAGACTTTGGCAAAACGTTGCTGCCCCCGACCCGCGAACGCTGTGACGTTCCCCGTAAGATATATTCGCGGAAGAGATAGAGACGAAAAACAAGGTATCGTCGTTTGCTGAAACCGAAATTAATGGAAAGATGCGTATTGTCTTTCCGAAGACGGGCAACGTTCGACACAAAATACGATCGGATTGTCTCCTTGTATATATTTGAATAGTCAGTTTCTCATTGACTGTAGAATTTCTCCCCCGGTCGGTCGGTGTATTGGCTCGTTAATTGGCTCGCGAGTTTCGCGTCTTCGATTGTCTCCAAAGAGTTTTGTATCCGGCCCGTTCGCTCGCCTGCCGAAGTGTAGATAATCCTATTAGCGATTGAAAAAAGTCGCGAGGCGAGGCGAGGTGCGCGTGCTTTAGCGATACACAGCTTCCGCCCTTTCGAGAGCTTTGTCTTCGTCCCCCGGCGCCCCTCGCCTAACTTCGTCGTTCTTCTTTTCACCGGGAGCTAAAGTCTCTCCCGGGGACGTCGAGGAGATACAGAATCGATGCTGAATAAGAAAAAAAAAAATAAATAACCGAGTACCGATAATTGGCCTTCGTCATTCTGCAGAAGGTGCCATTTCGAAACGAACTGATTTTCCCTCTACGTATTATACATATACATAGGTACTACCTATACATGGTAGATGGGAGGAGTTGGTCTCTCACTTCGCGGGTTCGAGAAATCATTTCACCCCGAGAAAATGAATATAAGAGTCCAGCTGTGACCGAGCAAAAACTCCTTTTCGATTGTCACTTCGTCCTCGGGCGACCTCCGTCTCCCCCCCCCCCCCCCACCCTGCACCAGCCATCTACATCTCTTTTTCGTGCCGCACCGGAAATTGTTAAACACACTCAATTCCACGTTCCCATCCATCATTCTCGCCATTTGGCAAGTCTTGGAGTTTTCACCCCCTCCGTGTGGATTATATTTTTCGACGGGGGTAATTCCAAATCGGCGTATTATGAGAAGGAGAAGGAAAAGAAGAAGAAGAAGAAGAAGAAGGAGGAGGAGACGAGGGTATAAAACTGTTTAAGGCAAAAGGGTTATACGGAGGGATAATACCGTTGAGATATCAATCAGCTATCTAATTCTTGTAATAGCTCAAGTTTTAGTTAACGAGCAAAGTACTGAAGTTGAGTCTCCCCCGATAGAGACTTAATTGTTCCGAGGGAAAATTCCTCGAACGATAAGCAGATGTCAATCTCGCCTCCAGCTGGCAACTAATATCGGGGGTAGGGGTACTCCGGGCCTCCCGGGTACGCCGAGCAACGGATTCTGCCTCAGGGCTTTCGCGGACGAGTATAGATGCGACGTCTGTCAAACCTTGTGAGGATCAAAACCGTAAGAAGAAGCAGCGTCTACCTGCGGTGAAGGACGCGACCGGTTTCGTCTTTCCACTTTGTCCTGCCGATTATCCCCGATTCATCTGCTCCGCGTCAACGCTTTGAGGAGAATTCGGAAGGAACCGACGAGTATCGGAATCACAAAAATTCTCATTCCTTATCATAATTGCATGGTTTCGAGGAAGCGGATTCGTTATACGGACCCTGCGGAATACTTTCATTTTTGGTTCACGATCAGCTCCGTCGAGACGAGGAGATGAAAATGGGGAATATTTTTCGTCGATTCCTTTTCAGCCTCGGTATACGCGGGTATCGGTCGTATTGAAATCATTTCGCTCCCAAAGAAGAGCCCTTACCCTTGCTTACACCCTTACCTCGAGAAATGAACAAGTCGTATGTGTCGAAGTAGATACGCTCCGAGATAGGTCAGACATGTCCGGCGCATTCGGTTGTCAAGGGAATCGACTTGTGTATCGTCTATGTATAACGACAATTTCTGCGAATAGAGTCCATGAAAAATTAGCCCCGTCAGCTTTTCTGGTTCAGTTTCAGTACCGAAATGAAAAATCAAGATTTTCAACGAGGTCGGAGTTCGTGGCGTCAACACAACGAAATAATTGCAGGGGTCAGTGCGGAATGGCTTTATCATCAATGAGGGATAAATTAGAAAATAAAGAAATAACAAAGATCGGCCGTTTTTAATCAGTGGAAACTTGATTATCCGAGTCCGCTGATCGGGTTACGAGTTAGATTATGGACTTGGAGTTTCATTCAATGGGAAAGTTTCATGATCATTCAAGAATATCTCAAATTCTGTACCATTCTTGCACTGACCCCATCGGAGGGCAGAAAAATTACAATCTTTGGACCAGAAGAGGTAAATACGATTCACAAATTTCTAGATAACGAGCCGAAAAGACTTTGCAATTTCAACAAAATTTCACTCCTGAAATGGTGACCTTTTTTCGAATATCCTGGTACGTTAATGTTACGTAACTTGAGATCGATGACCCAAAACGGTCTGCGATATCCAACGATGTTCGAGTCCATCGCGAAGAAGATCTCATTTTCGGGGGAAGTTAAATCGTCTGGTATTTCAGTTATCTAATTATCGATTCGAACTCGATCAGTTGTTGAATTGAACGATTCTCTCGAGACGGATGAAACGTCTGACCTGATTTCTCACGAGTGTCGATTGAAAACCTTTGAATTATCATCTTTTTCGATTATTTCCAGACTCCAGTTTAAGCCAATTTAAGCTTTAGGGATGAGAAAAAAATGTACAAATTTGAGCTGGTCACCATTTTGTCAAGCCGTTTTTGTCCCACGGTGGTTCGGAGTGAAGCACTTGAGTTAATTCTAACGAAGATATGAATGTTTTCTGAACGATCGGGCCGAGAGTCTGAAAAGATTGTACGACGAAACAACTTTTGGGTTTGAATAGCGTAAAATCCTCGGTGCAATTTCATTGTCAGACGGTATAATTAGGAAGGGAGGTACCCGGGGTAAACCTCGGTCGGCGACTCACCACGCAATTAATCTAAATTGAAAATTCTCAATTTATAAGAGGGCTCCCTCGGCGCAAGCAGGGTAAGACCGCGGTGACACGGGCTCGAGGTATGAAATATGTGAGACATGCCCAGGGCGAGGATTTAAAAATCATCGAAAGTCAAACAATGCCAGGTGCTCGCGGGGCCCGCGGACCGCGAACAGACCGGGGGTCACGTGCCGGCGGCGGGTCCCGCGCGGACGCTAAGAAAGTCGAAAATCTTAATTTGAGAGTCCCGCCTCCGGAGTCGCGGGGGCGGCCTCTCCTGCCAACCGATTGGCCTTTGCGCGTCGACGGGACGAGGGGCGAAGGGCGATACTCGCCGGGGGGTGG
Source organism: Euura lappo (assembly GCA_018257835.1). Classification (NCBI taxonomy): domain Eukaryota; kingdom Metazoa; phylum Arthropoda; class Insecta; order Hymenoptera; family Tenthredinidae; genus Euura; species Euura lappo. Next base: position 285,026 of record JAEUYN010001915.1, read on the forward strand.
AAGAGATGCGCGGCGTCGCGGGCCGACGCTCCGGGGAAATACGTCGTCGGGGTCGACGCCAGTCGACGCCGGGCGTCCCGACAGAACGACCCGCCGAGAGTATAACACCGCCCGCAGGTTTATAACGCACAAGAGTATTTTACCCGCGCTAAAGTTTTCAACTCCATCTCCCGCGTTGCCGAAGAAGGCTCGCAGAGAGATTTCTACGGCCGCAACGGACGATACCTCGCATCGATTCGCAAACACAAAATAAACTCGTTATTATCGCGTTAATTAAACAATGTTCAGAACGGACCTGATATTTTACAAAATTTTACACATGGTCTGAAAAAGAAGAAAAAAAAAAAGTGCAATTACACGTCACACGGGACATAAAAGTAAAGAAGCAATAATCACTGTGTAAATTTCGTTCATCGATGGTCATCGGCCTCCCGAGACCGAGGGAATATCCTTCAGGGTGCCGTTCCCGGAATTCGTTAAACAAACACCGGTGATCATAGGCCGATTGACGAACATGCCCGAGGAAGACCCTGGACACGTTGCGGAAAGGCGTTGTCGCCTGGTGATCAGAGTCCCGAAAATGGCCAAGGTCTGCTTCGCCCTCAGCCTCATCCTGCAGACCATGAGGTTCGGACAGTCCGCAGCTGTCGCCACGACCGGTAAATTCATGCTTTCAAATTTCTATGCGATGTTAGACGCACCGACTAGTCGAGTGTTTTCAAGATCGATCTGGCAGCTTGTCAGATGGAGTGACGTCCCATCAAGTCCCACCACCCGAACTCGCACCGAAACTGATCGAGGCGATTATTTCGCCGGGGGGGTGGAACAACTATTTCAAAACAATAATAAGACCCCCCCCCCCAATAATAAGCGAGCTTCCGTGCTCTAATCTAATCGACAGTTCGGGGCTTGAGTTATTAAAGACGGCATGATAAGCGGTTACGCCGGGTTCCATCCCCGCCGATTCTCGCGCGAGGGGGCATTATCTCGTAGCCTGAGGGGTGCCATCTGGTTCCGTCGTAGATTCCCTCAATATCGAGCAGAGTCTCGTGCAGTTCCACCGTACGTCTGCAGGTGGGGGGTGGCCCGAGCCTAATATATCTAATTTTCGAGGGACGGGTGTACTTTCGCGAAATACGCGTCGAGCGCTACCCCACACGCGGGTAAATGCCTCGGGCGTACATATGTTCTCCTCCCGTTCCAGCCCCTTAGTTTTCCCTTCTTACTTTACTCACCGCGCGACGCCGCAGGGATGACAGGGTGGCCGCGGGCCACCGGGGGATAAGACCCCTGGAGATTCACGCTTCATGCATTTTATATTTCGACAGACTTTGATTCTTGGCTACCCTCCTAATATTCCTCCTCGCTGGGGGTATCGATCTTCATTTGAGCTTTGCGCGAGGAATTATCTTTGATCATACTCGGTAATTCGGGTATGGGACGACGAGTTGGAAGGAGGAATTCGGAAGAATGAGACGTTTTGTCCCAAGTTTCTTTGCCTCCCGAACACGCTCATACATATATGCGGATGATATCTGCAGCAACGGCATGGGGGGCGCCTAATCTGTTCGGAGAAAGATTTAGTCCCGTACCACCACACCCACGTAGAGCCAACACCGGCGAGGAAAGTCTTTGCGGTAGAAATCCCAGCGATTTTCAAAGTTGGCTTACCAACTTTGGGAAAAATTCTTGGGTCTGGCTCATGCGGCATGAGAGAGGACGCCGAGGACTCACCCTGCCGCGGCCGTTTCCTATACCTACACCACGACTCCCGTGTCCCTGTAACAGGGCGGGCGGTGAGCTACTCGTCCACACGCGTTGATTTTATCCCCTCGACTTTCTTCTTCTTTTGATTTTCTCTCCCTCCTCCCTTTTTTCCCTTTGCTTTTCTTTTTCTCTCGCTGACTCGAAAAATCCGAGGTTTCGGGTTTGTCGAGTACGTGTGAGGCGGCCGAACGTGGGGGCATTAATATTTTAGTTGCTAGCCCTGGGATTTCCCGAGTCGCGGCTCCACGCGTCGCGGTTGAAGGACGAAGAGGACGAAGTAAGGTGCACCGTCCCTCGCCCGCCTTACTCAGGAAAGGATTACAAATTTGGCTTTCAAAGGCCACACGGATGGAATTTTGTCGGATCTACTCCGAACATCCCACAAAATCTCCTTAGCCCTTCGTACGTGTGTGGTGTGGAGGGGCTGCTCTTGGTACACCACCACTTTACTCGGCTTGAACCCCCGCGAACCGGAATGAAGATGCTCGGGAGTGGCCGACGCCCAAACAAATCTGCAGTCTAACGTTGCGGCTAACGTTCTTAAAACTATTTAACGAGCTCAATGTCCACAGGGAGAGAATCGGTTATACTCGCGATATAAATCAAACCGAAGTGTCTTCGATGGTTGTCTCGCAGGAGTATAAGAGTAAGAGTAGGAGACATTGCGTAATTTCTCGTTCCCCCGAGGATAGAGTAAGACGAGGTGGAGCGCGAGGGTGCAGAAGATATTTCTCGCTCTCTTTCACTTTCCGTTGTTTTTTCTTCTTCTTCTTTCATCCTACTTCTTTCCTCCTTTGAGCTCTTCGGCGAGAGAGTTTCTACCGGCGTCTTTCGCCCGTCTTTCGCGCAAAGGTAACAAGGCAAAAAAGTATATTAATTGCGCTCTGTGTTGCGGTGTTATTAAATTCTTATGGAAATGCGGGGAACCTCTGCCCAGTCCCTCCGTCCCTCCGTCCCTCCGTCCCACGGTCGCTATTCCGGAGGCCACATCGTGAACTTGGCTATTGTGTTAGAAAATCTAAATAATTTCAACTTCTCTCCTCGACCTTCCGAATAAAATAGGAGAAGCGAAAGAAGAAAAGAAAAATGCATGAAAAAAATAACCATATGGCGGGGCGGGGCCAGTTTACGGAATTTAAAGAGGGCAATCAGGTATTCAGATTATGTTTACCGAATCAGGAGATTTCCTGATTTTTTTTCCTTCTCTCGTAGAAGTTAACAGCCCCGACCCCCGACCTCCGCCCCCGTCTCTTCCGCGGCAAGTTGACAATTCGGTTAGGAAGTTAACCGCCCCACCCTTCTTATTTTTCCCCATTCCTCAGCGGCGGCGCTACATAGGTCCAAAGCGTCGCGCGCTCTCGGTTCTTACGGTTATCGTTAGTGGAAATATAAAAACAGAACAAACTCTCGACTTTTGCTACGAAATTGGCGAAATTGCACCGAGAGATAAAATTCAATAAACAAACCCTGTGCACGTAGCGACGTTCCGTTCCTCTGATTGCCGTACAACATTTTCCGGACACCAGACGCTCGTTTCCAGAATAAGGTTTCCAATTATCCCGCTTATTGACAAAAATTAAAGAAACATGAATCCCACGTGACGGAGGCCAGGTACTGGGCTAGAATGTAACGCGTAACATGTAAGCAGACGGCACCGCGGGACCGGGGCATTAAGGGCATGAGGGTGGTTTGTCATGCCCAGTTGCAGGTTAATATCAACTCGAATTTCGGTCGGACCGCGTCGAGGCCGGGTTCCGTTGTCAAGCCACGTCCCTGGCGGTTCTGCGGCGAGAGCAGAAGGCAAAGGCAAAGGCAGAAGCCGTGGTAGGAGGAGGGCTGAACCCTCGGGATGGACGACGCCGACGGGACAGGACTGACTTATAAATATGATAATGTACGAGTCGGAGATCGCGTGTGTGGAGTGGATATACGTGTACCCGCCTCCGCGTATGCGGCTGGGTATAACGACATATGGAAGAAGAGATACGGCCTTAGGTTCACCGCGTTGAACTCGAAATGCCTGATATTGGAAATCCGAGAATGGGAATTAAACCGGTGAAGAAACGGCCGGAAAATAACTCGGAAAGAAATCTGCGTAAACATACCCAGTCCTTCGACGTTCGGGAAATCTAAAGGGCGAAGTTAGACTCGATCCAATCTCCCCCCGCGTCGGGGCTGGGCGACCCTGGAAAAGAGAAATCGGAGGAAGACACAAAATTGACCTTACAAAACGACCCGCAACCTGGTAATTTAGGGTTCGGTACACGGTGGGCTAATAAGCGGCCATTACAATGATTAACATTATATGGAACGTGTGCTCAGAGGGCATAGGTACACATAGAGAGTATAGGCAGACGCACCAGAGGTAGGTATTCGGTATTTGCCTTCGGGACACACACCGAGACCCATTACATTCGTTTCGAGCTGTGTTTTAATTATCTCCCGTAGTACAGAGAGCACGCGATAAGCCTGAAATTAATACCCAGTCCTCCCTCGGCCGTGACTACTATTACGAGTAAAATTTACAATAAGAGATACCGCGTGTGGGTGACGCGGGCATCCCCCCTGCGCGTATGCGACAGCTCTTTGAACACTGCGACCTGCGTATCAGCTACCCACTGTGACTGACCACACACGCGGCGCCGCGTAATGCCAATTTCTATGGAACACAGACAACGATGCCCGGTTCACGTTGCAGTGTACCTAGTAGTAGTAATCCTTCCTTTATATTACGGCGCGTGGTTCATTTCATTAGCTCCTCCACCTCCGCCTCCGCCTCCGCCTCGACCTCAACCCCGGCAACGTTAGGTACCGCGGCTACTTGTTCATCCGAGTAATTTACAATTGACCGGAAGTACTCGTGAAACGGAAACGTGTTAACGGATGCGGGGCATTGTTGTTGGAAGTCGGTGTAGAAACAGAGAGTCTGAATCGTCTGTAGAATTGCTCGACCGTTGTAGTCTTTCGCGTCGAGGAGGCGTGGGAGGGGAGTGAGAGAGAGAAAAAAAAAATAAAAATCGTCGTTTCGATTCAATTCAAACGAATAAAAAGGCTTTATCACGTGTCCGCGTGTCCGCGAGAGCCTCGGGCTACTTTCTCAACGATTCAACGTGCTTGCAGGTCTCTCGCTCTTTGTGTCCGGGAATGTGATTTATTTATAGCTTCGCCGTGTCCCGCTCATGGATGAAAACAGCTGCATCGCACGCTCCAGGGCACCGAAATTAGTTACTCGTTCTACGTTCTATTTTGATTTGCTCAAATTTGCTCACCTCCTCGACGAACCCAACAGCTGCGAGGAGCGAGCCCCTTGGAACGTCTTGGTTCATTATCAGTCTGCGTTTATTAATAGCCGTTTTAACCCTCGCATCGTATATAGGATAGACTGCTCTAAGATGGCGCGGGAGATAAGAGTGCGAAGTTTTGCCGTGAAAGAATGAAAAATACGGAAATCAGCTGAGTTGTATAGCTATTTTCTGTATTTCATTAAAATATTTTGACGTTTGGAAAACTGTATCCAGTTCGGGATTATGCGAATATCGACTATATAATATGATATAACCTTTATTATACATTTAGCTAAGCGTATGTAGTAGGTCCGTTATTTTGTTACAACATGGAGGGTGGCACTTCATTATCTGTAATAAATGTTGCTAGCATGTAAGAGTGCGCGCGGAAAACCCATATGCTTGAAGAGTGGAAAAAGAAAAAACCCAAAAGAAAAACTGAACTAAATTTGGATGAAAACATACAAAAAATCGAGGGCATAGAAAATAAAATCAACGCCCAAAAACTAAAAATTCCCCAACAAAATGAAGATGTGGCGGTGCCCAGGGTGTAACGAAATATACAGCGAGCCAAGAACCAGAGAATGGATACAATGCGTAACATGTATGCAATGGTGGGATTTTCTCTTATACTTGATCGATTTTCATTTCGTTTCGTCTGGTGCAAAATCGGAGCAACGAGTCTGTTTATTGAGTCCAGGCAAATTGGCAGAGTAGGTAATGCGAAGATATGGAATCGGCAGTGAATAACATCGAGTTTCAATACGGCTATGCACAGAATGATGCGAAAACAGGTGCAGGCTGCTATTTCGCTGCTTTGAGCCGGTACAGCAGAATCTCGCCGGAGCAGTGATAGCCACTGTTGCGTAAAATTAACTTTCCATAATTAAATGTAGCCAGGTAAATTAAAACAATAAATATTCCGGTATATAGCGTCGAGCGTGAATGAAGACAAACAGAACGCAGTGGCGGAATGATGAATAAACAAATGAATAAATAAATAAATAAATAACGAGAGTACAATCGTTCCTTTCGCCAGTGTGCAGCGGGCATCTGCTCAATGTTCGTCACCCCCGCTGCACTGGTCCGTATTTTTATTTTTATTTTTATTTTTATTTTTATTTTTATACTCCATCTCGAATTTATTTGAAACCCATTTTGGCTCCAGCGAGCCTGAAATATTTTCTACAACCGTATCAAAGGCGAACCGCAAATATGTATGTATGGATGTATGCAGAGCCAAGGGATGGACAAACGAACGCGGAGTAACGCGCAACGCCTCGGCTAATAAATCCTCACTTAATACACGGCATATTGACTACGGGGTAAAATGGTCGTGGCAATTTGCATACCAAACACACCGAAGCTTTATTATACTTACAAATTAATCAACTCTGTACGCCATTGAGGTTGTACGCCGGGACACGTGATATGAGCTCGAATATTCTCCATTTTCATATATTTCTGCCTCATTTTCACCACCGGTAATTAGTCTTTATTCCATAGCCCCGTAATTCTGCGCAAAGCTCGTCCAGGTAGGAAATAATTATGCTCAAATGAATCTGGATACTTGCGACGATGAGGTTAGAAAGGAACAAACGAAATCACAGGTTATAGTACCTAGTTGAATAACCCGAATTTATCAAGTGAAAATGAGAGTGAGAATGAGAATGAGAATGAGAATGAAAATGAAAACCCCTGGTGCTATCCTATGGTTGAAATTGAACGTAATGTTTGAAATTGGCATTATTCAGGGACGAAGAGAGGCACTGCATTCAATTAAGTGGCAGTAAACGCTATTTGTTTTCGTTGCATAAATTAATCGTCAAACCGTTTACCCAATAACCATTTGTTTCAAGTAGCTAGCAGCCGGCTGCTGTAGGTGTAACGCCCTGGCAGGTCGGTGAGCTGGTGCAGCAACGATCCCACCGCGTTAAGTTTCAGCGAAAAATAATTCCACTTTATGTGGCTCGGTGTTAGGTTGTACAGTCCATAGGTATGCAAAACCCGTTGAAATGATGTTACTAAATTTCACCCGAAACGAGCTGCTGTATGTATGTACATACGTTCGCGTGTAACGTACAACGTACAACGTACAACGTACAACGTGAAACATATAACGTACAACGGCGGGTAAAACGCAATAAATAAAGGTGAAAAACGGTTGAAAAATGGTCCGGTAGTGCAGCAGCCAGCACCCATCGAAGAGTACCAAAAATTCACGTCGGGAACAATTTTACAGTATCCATTGAAACGAGGTAGTTAGGTAATACGATGAAACCCGTACAGAGTGGCCGTTCACACCGTCCCCAAACCACCGTTCGCGTTCCTCCAGTTCCGCGGTATCGACGGCTCTATAGGGGATTTGGATTCCAGGCTACGCCTATTGTCAGGGATTTGCTTTCTGCCCTTCGAAAATCCGACGATAATATAGCTTTTGATGCACGTACACGCGAAACGTACGAAATTCCCGTACAGGCGGTCAAATACATGCTCGCGCGTATTTGCATGTATAATTCCGGCCGCTCTTCCATAAACCGTAAAACGCAAACACGGGATCGGCTACGCGAAGAGCGCGGACTAGCAGGGGCAGAGGGTTCGTCGCGAGGTGCAAAACGCCTTTGGAATAATTCATAGTTTTTATTCGGTCGCGTTGGGGAAGGTGAACACAGACGTCAGGGTGAACGCGAATTAATTGATCGAAACGACGAGGCGCTAACTGACATCGTTTACACGGTACCGCGACAGCTTCGCTCTCTCGAAGGACGTTCACCGTTTGGTCGTTCGCGTTGGTTGGGTTCCGGGTTCGTAGCTCGTTTTGGTCCCCGGTTTCGAGCCGTTTCCCCAGCCCCTAGCCCCGGCTCTGGGGTATAACGTATCGTAGATATCTCCGCTCTCGCCGCAGCGCCTCCGCAAGGCTTTGCCGGAGAATCATTGCGGCGTGTAAACCTCTATCCGGACCGCCGACCGGGTTTAGTGTTAGTTTAAGTTTACTCCATCCCGAACTGAGCCCCCGGTATTTAACGAGGGACGGGATTCCGGACCGGAGTCTGAGAAAGCAGAGATCGCGTATAAGGAGTGGAATAAGAAAGGGTCGAATTATTTTCTCACACCCAGGCGTGATTCTCACGTCTCGGACTCGACTCGTGCAGATGCTAACGAAATCACCTCAAGGTAGTAAGTTTCCTCTCTCCGCGGGAAACTTCTCGCACGAAGATAACCGGGCAACACACGCGTTAATAATCACGCGCCTGGAACCCCTGATACAAAGAGGTCGAGGACGAGGGTCCGGAACGAATCGCCCTGCAGGTCTCATTGTCAGGGCACACCCTACGTGACCGTATTTTCAATTTCATCCGTTACGTGCACATAACGCCCTTTTCTTCCCGTCTTCGTAATTCGTGGATCGCGAAAATGTATCGATTAAATCCTGCATCTGATCCACCGCACCGAGGATAATCACCCCTGTATCGAAATTGGATCGTTTTGTGTATCGCGGAGGGTGCAGGGCAGACATTACCCCTGCAATAATGCGAGTAGGTAGACGCCGAAGTCGTTGGTGGAACTTCAGGGACGATTAACAATTACACCTACTATGGATCGTCGATATATAATCTATTCCGCCTAGGAACTAACTGCATTAAGGGGCTTAGGCACGGCCTGGATTTTAAAAAATTTAATTTTTTTTCTTTCATCTTTGTGTTGGTCCCATCTTTTACGAACGTTTTCGGCGCAAACATAACTGAAAAACTCGCAAAGTTGAGCTTAGGAGAGCTACAAGTAAGAGATGGTGCGCGACCAGTTCTACACGAATCACAGTTTCCTGCAGTAACACTACGCCGCCCGAACTCTATCGACTTGATTTTTTTTTTGAATGAAGACGTCAATTAGTTTCACAGATTGAACCGACGTCTGTTGAGAAAGAATAATTTTTTTGTACCGACATAACAATTAATGACGGAAATTTTCCTTATTTGGAATGCCGTTTGAAAATTTGCAAAATTTGCAAAATTTGCGTAATTTGCATTCTGGATTCTTGGAATCGTGGCAATAAGGGAGCATTTCACGGGCATCAACGCTCAATATCTCGCTTGATTATTAATTTTTTTTCTAACGAATACCACTAATTTTCATCGACAAAAATGTGACAAACAATTTGAAAGTGAAAAAAATTGCGCATTTTTCTTCAATTTTTCATAAACGGCATTTTAATTTTTATCCCACTGTCTCGTCCCCTTATCTGCGGTACCGAGAAGAGCGAACATTTGTTGACACAGCGTCACCGTCGCACATATCCTTTTTCGGCGAATTTTATTTCGATGGACAAAAATCGTTACCCGTTACCTCGGTAATTCCCTCGACCCCTGATCTATCGCAGGTCACGCGTGAAGTAAGGATGTGTAACTGCTTATGAATTGGGTAACCCTATTACACGTTGAAACGAAGCTTGGCGCGGTCGTTGGGACTGCGATGATTGATAGTGGCGTAGCGGCGGGCCCGTGATTGTGTGGGTGGAACAGGGGCACAGATTTCGCATACGAGTGAGCTCGCGTTGGTTCGTGCCTATATCGGAAGCTCGTCAACGACGCTGTTAACAACAACGTTGCTGAGCGATTATTAGAACCATTTTCCTCGTGCCCTCGTCATTTTTTACCGCTTTTATATTATACAGCCAACAGATTCGATCGAACCGCAAAAAAAATGTTGGCGAATTCTTCCGCACCCCCGTTGGTATATTCTCCCCTCCCCGCCCCTGTCTCTTTCGCTCTTCGATCGTTCACCCCGCACGTATTGTATTACTTTTATTGTTACACGAAAAACACCTCGCGCTGAAACCCATGTTTACGAATAATACGTGTCCAGGGGTGAGTTCTAGGGCTTTGATTTTATTACAATTTCAACTGCAAAACAGCCTCTCGAACCAGATGTTTCATCGACGGAGTGACAGCCGGGAGATTGAAGGTAAAATTAAACTGAAGAAATATTCAATTACGAATTTTGACGCCTGTCCGACCAGATTTACCTCCGCGTTATTTTATCGATCGCCGTTTTATTTTCATTGCGCAGAGCTAATTCGCGCGAGGTAATCCGTGGTTATGGGATAATAGTATCGCACGAGAATTTTCTGCAGTCAGGTAACGAGTTTTATTAACCTGTCGGAATGTCTTGTCTCGCGAGGGGTCCCCACGGAATAACCCCGGAAGGAAGTTTCAGCTCGGAATTTTTACCAACCTCGGTTTCTCGCTCCCGCGATGCCACACGGTGCGGTACAAACTCTCGGCGAACCGGCGTTTCTAATTTACGCGCGAGAGCATGCGGGGAATCCGCAAATTTCGCGAATATCCGCGACGGGGCAAAACGATTGGAATTAAGAGGACGTCAGCGAGGACGATTGTCCGGCTCGGATCAGCCGCCCCGCACCAACCCCGACCCACCCCCCCGGTCATTACCCGGACAATGCCGTATTAACGGATTAAATCGAATTCAACGGCCTATACACCTACCATTTTCGTCCCTTCGTCCCTCCAGCCTTTTCCCTGCAACCTACCTATTCCCAGACGCTGACGCACACGGGGTTGTTCTCCCCACGTCCTGGTCCTGGTGATTTTGATTGCTCTAACCGAGAGCCGGGCGGGGGTACGTGGATGAGCGTGATTAGGTAATCTGCTCGTCTCATCTGACCCGGTTAACGTACACGTATACGTTCCAACCCGAGTGTGCAGCTCGGATAATATAATAAGTGTAGACATTTGCCGATGGCTTGTGTGGAATACACTGTCCAAATATGGTGTTCAATTAGGACCAGAAAATAACGAATTTCTAAGGACTCGTCACTACGTCGTCACGCTAATTTCGTCGAAACTCGAACGATCAGTTATCGAAAATATGTTCGTTTCCCAAGAGAAGCGTTCACAATTTTTTTTTAGGACATGTACTTCAGGTTGAAGAAGGCCCAAAATGATGCGATTTCAGAAAAACTTAGTATTAGGGCGGATTTCTTTACTAAATACATCCACCTATCGATATCTGCAAGGATCCAATGCGAGTCTGATTTTTAAAGTGTTCTAATCCGGGTCCAACGGTGATAATCTGTAAAAATGATCCAATTCCACAGTTCAGAATGAGAGGGATACGTGTCACAAAAAGTCAAGAGTCATGAGAAACTTGGAACTTGTCGTCGGACCAAACTAACACCGAATATAAAACAATATAAGTTTACTTGGACTACTATTTTTCTGGAGTTCTCGATCGATATGCAGCCTCTTACAAATCTTGGATTATCTCGCAAACTATAAGTTTCACCTACTTTTCAAATTTCAAAATGTGACTGGCGATTAAATATTTAATGAATCAACTTCTAGTTTCACAGATATCTTCTTTGATATATTATAAATAAACGATTCCACGTGAGCTTTCTTGAGTCTGGTCCCTGAATTCAGGTAAATTACTTTCATATTTGAGAAAAAAAAACGATAAAACGGTACCTTTTTGGGGGAAATGATTGTTTCAAACTTGAGAACTTTTTCACTTTACAACAGATTCCTCACGTGTCTTTACTCTTCTTTCTATTCTGATATTGAAAAAAAAATAGAGATTTCTGTAACTCAAGTACTTCATCGCCATTACCAATTCTTCGGAAGCCTTTTGGGTGCATCGCATCGAATTTTCAGCTTTTTTTCCTCAGTCTCGAACGTGAAAATTTGCGAGAAAAAGTTGGCATCGGTAAAATATCAATAGTAGAAAATAGTTTTCAGCCCGAACTACATCCTTAAAACAGAAAAAAAAAATCGTTCATTTTTTCTACATATCACATCCACACCTTCGGTAATGGACAAAGAGCGTACCTATATACGGTTCGGGATACAGGTTGCGATGACGGTGCAGGTCGTCGAGACCCCGTAGGTGGGGTGGATTTTGTTTGGCCAAGGATAATCCTATTATTGGGCGTGCGTCCTCTGCTCAGGCGACGCTCGCTTGTTTTGCTTCGAGACCCCTTTTATAATTAGCTGGCTGATTGGACAAACGTATATATCGTATACGACGAGGCGGGTTTATACACGTAGCTGAATACGTACGTATCCGTAACCCAGCGTAACCCGACCCTAAACCTAACCGATATCTATACGGGTCTAGGTATTTATGCATATACGCTGAATGTACCTAACCGTATTACCGGCAAGCCGGACTTATAGAATACCGCAATGCATACCGAGCAGCCCCCTCGCACAATGTGGAATATTGGACCGCGGCGTGATAACCGTGATCCGCCGCGTTCCGGATATCGCGTCGAGGTCATTTCCTCGACGATGGCAAAAGAAACAAGTTTGGTTTCCCTTTTTTCTTCAGTATTTCTTGATATTTCGAAATTGTCTATCGTAGACAGATTGCGATCTGGCGGAAGACGAGGGACAGCATCTTGTCGTTTATTCTTGGATCCTTAAACGAGGGGGAAGAGAGAAGATGAGGGATGCAATATCAGGAAGTCAGGATCGACGGAGGAGACGCAACGGAGAGCCGAGAGTGAGAGAGATCGTGGCGCCGGTCGGTCTTGGCGTTGCTAAAAAATTTAATAAAAACGCAGCTTTCTTTATTCTTTATACCCTTTACAACGGCCGTTTGGTTATCTCGTAAACCGACACAAAACATCCTAGTACCCGTGGCTATATCTATCCTGAAAACTCCGTCGCGTCTGGACCGCGGGAACAACGCGAAACGAGCCGGCCGCGTCCCAGACTGCGATAATAATTAAAACGAGTGAAAAAAAAAAGTGAAACAAAAATTTAAGTAAAAAGGATAATAATCATCCTCCATATCTTTCGCACGAGTAATTTCCGTGAATAGGTTATACGTATAGCAGGTACACGATGTATAAATTACGAAACTCGATACCGACGACGCCGCGACGTGACGAGAAAAATAAAGGGTGAAAACATAATTCCTGATCCGCGTGTCACGCGGGTTTGTTATACATATATTAATGGTCACGGGTTTCCGGCGGTGACGGTGGTGAATCTTTTATTCATCGCGACGATAATTAAAGGTAAACTCTTGTAGTTGATATATTGTTGGTTGTGCCGACGTTGTTTGAAGAGCTCCTTACAAATTAGCCGTGAATATTCAACGTTTTTCGCCCAAGGGAAATAGGGACCTCGATTTAACCGCCCACACGGACCCGATGGGCCCGACGAAGAGAAAGACGCGGGTGTCTCCAATCCCTGGGTGCAGTTTTAAATTGTACAAGACAGGATTAAAACTGTCCGATACAGTGTCTAAAAATGTCTGACAATGAGTCGAATCGGGCGCGGGATGGAGATGAATCATTACCGAATCGGTGTCAACTTGCCGTCCCTCAGAGAATGAAGCTGGAGCTAGCGTATGAATTTTTTGGGAATTGGGAACATATCCCATTTGAAATGAATTCAGCACTTTTGGCTGCTATAACTATGGCTGCTAGCTTCAGCTTCATCCTCCGAGAATGACGTCATTTTCGTAAATTTATTGCAAAAACTAGGTTACGTTATGCTCTATGTCGAATCGACGTTTGATTCTCCTAATTACGATTTTATCAAATTATCGAACAAGCGAAATAAAAAAGGTAGAGGAATGAAAAGAATGTTTAATAAAAAGCCAAATACCCGGTGCAGGTGGCAGGCGTGAATCTGGCAGATTCGCGTAGAATTCCCATCACGTGGTTCCCCTCTGTGAAATAGCGGGGTATCCATGCACCTGGAAAAGTAGGGTGGATCGCGTGGGCGTGCGACCTCCCCAACAATGGAACAGGTTACAACAGCGGCATGTGGCAAAGGCGCGATCGGCTTTAACGCGGTGTATGATTCTGCGTAAACAATTGCGTATTGTGTCGCGATAGAGGGGGAGGGCGGGGGGTTGACCGGATTGTCGCACGATGTTCCGGGTCGCATTCGACCCCCGACGACGGCAGCGAAATTCGCCCAACCCCCCGGCGCGCTGTATCGGTGTATAAACGTTGCATACATTCTGCCGCTGGCCTCCGCGAGGGGTGATTCAAGGGAGCGTAGGGCCGGGGACGGGGAACGGAGGAAGAAGAGATTTACGAGCTATGCGGAGCGGTCGCATTGGGTCGCGTACACCGATGCACCGGCGCATCCAGCGGCACAAATGCTCCACTTTTTCCATAAACCGTGTATCCCGGTGATTAAACTGTTTAATATCGCAAATACTTTGGCCACAAATCCGCGAGCTTGCGAAAGCGCTCGAGAATCTTCCCTTCTTGGTTCTTTACTCGATTCTTCTTGGGATAGCGAATAGCGATTCTTCCCGGAGACTGTCTGTCGTATATACCGATGAAGTACGAAGGGCGATTCAGATTCGGGCGATGCTACCGAGCTGCACGTAGCCAGGGGTACCTACTTTCGCCAGACGACTGGGGCGAACGCGTCGAGACCCGATGACCAGCGCCAATCAACCTCTATTGCCGACCAATCGATTTTCGTAATGAATTGTGCCTCCCCTCTCCTCCGTCTACGTAGGTATACCCACCACCACCCGGCAATATTGCTTCTTCGAGCTTACAACCACTACCCTGCACCTACACACACGTGTGGGACGTCTTCTTCCGCTACTCGAGTTACAGAAAGAATTGGCAGATTATTATTAGTCCTTGGTTCCCATCTTTCATACTTTCTTACCACTCGCGATGACTATTTCGATTTAAAAAATATTGGAGGTAAAATGTTTTCTCGCGAGAAGTGAAATCAAACTGGTATCCGTAGCGTGAATGTCGGCCGAGGATTACAATCGGAAGCGAAGAGAGGAAAAGTCCTGCGGTTGAGAGCAATGAGGGAATCAGGATTCGGGGGAACGGGCAGTAGGACGAAGCGAGAAACCAGTAAAAGGTTTTCATCTCGTCACCGAAAAGTTAATAGCCAATAAATATGCAAATGCGGTACGAGCTCGGCGCGCGGTTGTCAATCGAGGCCCGATAATTTTACGATCGCCTCGAACCCGATCCCCCTGTAGGAAGGAGTCGACGAGTTAGGCTAGATCCTTCGTAATCCTGAACCCCCGAAGAAGAGAAGAACACGAAAACGAAAACGTAAGAATATAAACTCGATCCGAAGGAGAAGAAAAATAAAACGAAATCAAAGCAGGCCGCGGTTGAAAAGTGACAGGTAGCCAGTTTTTTTTTCCCCAACTTCTTCAGCCCAAGATGAAAAGACGCTCGAGCTTACAGAAAAAGGGCAGGGGGGGGGGACGGGGTGAGGAAGAGAGAAGAGGGTCCTTGCGCCCCGAACAGAAACATTTTATAACCTTATCATCGCTCGAATATTCCGCATATTCTCCAGATTCCTAAACGAAGCTTTCGGATTTGACGCATGGCTTCGCGAGTGAGTCTACCCCGCTTTATCTTCGGTGTATGAAAATATCCCTCGGCTTCCGTAGGAATGAAAAAAGTGTGAGTCTTTCGGCTGGTCCCGGAGTTCGGGCGGGGGGAAACAATTCATTGATCGACGGCACCGCAGGTGTGTACGGACAGGTACTCCGATTCGAACCGTTGCTCGGTCAGAGTGTCAACAGAATCAGTCCACCGCCAGCACCGGGACGAGTTCGGGTACGGGAGCGGGAGCGGCTCCGCCGCCGCCACTACGAGATTAGTTTTGTTCGAAGCAATTTGAATTTAGATTAGTTGCTACAAATTGGCATAGCCGATCGCCACATACTGCCGGATGGACTAGCCCCCGCGTATGAGCATCGAGAAATTCGTATTACTCTTCCCGTTATACACGCTATAACCGGCTAGGCTATACGCCCGGGGTTCGATGCGTGGGGTGGGCAAGTAATCGCCGCTGCTCCATACCGCTCGCTCGCCTCGTATAATCTGTAAACGGCTGATTTTCGAAATTGAATCACTTTTTTCATATTCTCATTACACCCGGTGCATTAAATCCTACGGAACGATTAACCGATTATTCAAAATTAATCGATCACGCCACTCCACATTCTCGCTGTAGCAATCAGTTTAATTGTTCGAGGAAATACGATTCGACTATTCTCAGCTAATTGAACGATTTTTGCATCGCCGATGACAAACCGAAGGATATTCGAGGAATGTGTGTCGATATAATAGAGTCTCTGGTTTATAGAAACAACGCGGTTGCGGGGAATTTATCATTAAATGGCAAATGGTGAATCCCGGCGGATATATTCAACGGGCTTTCCGCTATCGGTTTATACGATCCTCGGGCAGAGCCGGTCTCGAAGCCGTCAGGATGTCGTGGAAATTAAATTTCTACGGTCAGAATAATTCCTCACACGTATAGCGGCCCCGTTGACGCCTGATAACTGTTGTCCTGAAATAAGAACCGGTCGCGGGCAGAGGACCCGAGACTCGAGGGTAGGAATTTTCAAAACAGCTTACACGCCATTTTTCAAGGGAAAAATTTGGCTAGGCTTGTGCGGAGGGATCTTAGGCGCGGAACGAAGGCTCCGGGTTTTTTTCATAAGTTTATTCGCGGAACGAATTTATTCCCCAGGACTCTACCGGGCTGCCTCTCCGTCCGGCCAATAGAAATTCGGTCGGAGTATCCGCGGCGTGTCCGACGAACAGACAGAAATGAATAGACCGAGGGCGAGGGTACTTTACAAATATGTGACCAGAAAACAAACCGAGACCCATCGCTCCTCTCCCATCCTCTTCGCCGTTCTCTCGTTTTCCCTCGTTTTCGACTCCGCCATCTGCGTCGCGGTGCGAACGCACGCGGACTTATCCGAGCCACCGCCCGCCGTCTCGGGGGCCACGGGACGAGCGATGACAGATTTCTGAGGGATCAAAATTCCCCCATTTTTTCACCCTAATTTATCGCACCCCGAAAAATTACCGCGGATTTATTCCCCCAGGAATGACCCGGACGCAGCGTTTCGCTGACCGATTGGATCTCTCGATCTCCCGGATGTCCATTCCGGGAAAACTCTTCACCCTTTTTCCAATTTGAATCTCTCTTATTTTCGAGCCTAATGCGGCGAGAGTTTCGAAATCAAACCGATACACGTGCGGAGGACGAGCGTGTCGGGGAATAATCTGGATAACGTCGGAAATTAAAATCGATCCGAAAACACGGGGGTTCTCTATGTTATGTCCTTCCTTGTAACCGCGTCGATCCCTAGACACGGCAGCACCTCGTCCGCAATATTTTCGGAAAATCGATGGCGTCTGGAAATTTTTCGACGCCACAAAACTTGGCGTCTTTCGTATTTTCGTATCTGGTTTTCATCCGACTACATATGTATACGGTATGCTTATACCTTATATAGGTTATAAGTATATCCGAGCTATCCGGAGAAGTAAACTGCTGCTAAGTCTACGAAGAGTTCATTTAGATAAAATCTCAGCTTTTCGTATCGGCTCCTAGACGCCGTGGCGAGGGGGAGGGGATGGGGGCGGCTTGCACGGGCACGGGCAGCGCGCAGCGCCAAGAGGCTGAGACTGGCTCGGGATCCGAATCTCGATTCCATCGCACTCCGCAAACAAAAGTCGAGTCGTATTTCTCCCGACCGCGACTCGAGTTCAACCCACCCCGTTTCATATACTCGATAGATACTCGGCGGCCCCCTAAAAGAAGTTGCGGTCGAACGGTCACTTCCGTCAGTCGACTACGCGTTAAGATAACCATCCGTTAAGCTTGCGCGGAAGTATTCCTCCTCTTTTTCGGGGAGTGTGAAAAAAACTAGAAACTATCAGCCACTCGCCCGATCGACCCCGTCGCCTTCCAGCGTGCGATTCTAAAAAGGTATAGGCTATTCAGGGTCGCGGGGGTCGCAGGGCCGCCGCGGGTGCTCATTTGAATACTTAGATTGGACAGGACGGGGGCGCTTAATCGCGTTTTCCCGAGAAATTTATGAGATCCGAGCCCGATAAGGTCGGAAATAAGAGGCGAGTCTTCTGGTAGTAGGTAGTAGGTGAAAAAAGGGAGGAGAAGAAACGAAAAGGATAAAAAAAAAAAAAAAATCCCCTCCTATCTCTACTCGAACGATTTTATACTCCGGCTACCGCATCGCATCTCCTGCAGTAGAACTTAATGTACCACTCCCGGAGTTCGTCGAAACTGCGAGTCCCCCGCCGCCCCCCGATATCCTCTGCCAGATTCATTTTTCGAAAGAGATTCTCCGCTTGGCAGTGGAACGATCAAGATTTGGCTCCTGGGAAATTTCAAAATGCTTCCTTCAAAATTCTCTTCACAAAGATCGATTTCTCTCGACTTTATAACGCGACCCACGAGGGACAGTCAATTTATAATCGTCCCTATAATAGAGCGATAACGACGGATGGGTGCAGCGATACGACTCTGCCTTTCTTGCGCGCATCTGCTCGCGAAAAAAGACAATGGCAAAGGAAGAGGAGAGGGGGCTTGCGGTGACGAAAAAATGCGAGAGCAGGGGTTGAACGGCGATAAGAGTTATCCGGGGGACTTATTGGCCCCGGATGGACGGGGCGTCATTTGTCTCGTTGATGGAAGAAACCGGGAGCTATTGTTTCCGTCAGGTACGTGTCGCGGCTTATGCGTGTCTCCCGTTAGGTTCGGAGGTTATAAATATAAATTCGACTCTTCGCGTTTTCGATATTCGATTTCTTCCCGCGTAAAAGTCTACGGCCGTACGTACACCCTGTGGAACTGAATTCGTATGTATACATAGCGCAGGGACATACATAATATAGGAAAAACTGTGGCAGGGTAACGTGGTTTTTCGGATTCTAGATAAAGACCGTTCCTCGATTTATCGCTGAGATTTCTTTCCCAATCTGATCAATAGCCGCCATCCCTGTTCTCAGCCGGTTCCACAAGGCAATCGTACAACGCGGGGTGCAGACTTTATATGATTTTTTTTATGCACGGATGAAGGTTGTACTTTTTTTTCGTAGAGACTTTCCATACAACGGTGTAAGAAATATTTCATAATTCAAGAGAGGTTAGACGTTATAATATTACCTCCGCATAAATAATAAATCCACCTACGAGACTCTTTCAGTGACCTAGTCAGCAATTTTTACAAAAACGTAACGCCTCCGTCCCTTCGTATCCGAAGCAAAAAAGGTGGCTGGTCCCTCGCCCGCGCCCGCGCCCGCGCCACTACGAACACGAGGGGTTGTCAATTTTCAAGATGGTGCATTTTTCCGCGCCAAAGAAAGATTTATAACACCGTACAGTGTCTCCTCCGGGTCGTTATCGGTATATTATCGTTTAGAACGGTCGCCAGTATCGATCTCCATAAAACTAAGAAATAAAAATTGGAAAAGATCCTCGGAATATTTGAGGAAAAATCGACTGGCATCAAATTTTTTTTTCAAGTAGAGACGCGCAGCAGCGGCCCGTGAAAACCGAAAATTTGTATGCTTTATCGGTCGCGCCCTTGAATAATGGCTCTTGTAATACGGTTATGAATTATTTCGAGCCCTTCTTCTTCGTTCCGGCGCTCTGTTTTTATTCACAAGTAAAAAATAGATAACTCTCGCTCCCGCACACCGATAAGGTACGAGGAAATGAAGTACGCCGATACGAAGCAGGCCCCGGTTGAATGAAAGCGTGGCGTACTTTACTCTTCAAAGAGTACAACTCAAAACCTAAGATACAGGTGACCCAATGACTGTGTGCAGCTCGAATGAATAAATTTGTCGCAATTTTTAATAGCTGAAAAAGTGAATAAAAAATTCACGCAGTTTTAACCGACCCTCGCCTCGTCCCATAACTAATTGCGATATTCCAAACTCGCGCGTCCACGTAAAAAACGTCCACTCGTCCCGGACATCGAGGAGGTGAGAGTCCTGCCGGAGGTGGGTTGACGAGGTTGCCGTGGCGTCAGGGTTATTAATTAAAGTACAACGGTGCGCGGTACCTCGACAATTAACGAAGAGGGCGCGCGTTCGCTCGGTCGCTCAGTCGCGACTTCTCCCTCGGCGATCCCTTTGTCCATATAACTGCTGGAATCACCCTCGCTCCCTCCCCCTCCCCCTCCCCCTTCCCCTTACCGCGGCGCGGTGCGGTGCGATTATATCGTGCGGAAAAGATCCCTGCGGCGGGATGACGCGCGCGGTCAATTTCCATAACACGGAGATGAATTAATCGCGATTAAAATAGCTTTGGTTACCAACCGCAAAAGAGAAGGGTACAGCGGGAGAAAAAGAAGAAGAATGAACGGGGACGAAAAAAGTAGAAAGGAAACGAGAATGAAGAGGAGAAGAGACCGGCGTCTTCACCGAGCTGCAGACGTTCGCCAGACTGTAAACGCAAAAAACATTGAAACTTTGGACGGAACTGTAGCCAGTGTAGGTATAACTTTCCGCACACCTTAAAGGCCTCGTCTCTCATCCTTCGTTCATCCCCGTCCTTTCCAGATACAAGCCAAAGAGAATTGACTAGTGCCTCTGTATAACCTCGTGCAGTGTATCTTCACCCTCCTGCAACAGCAAAGAGCCATCGTTTCTAGACTAACGTTAACCGGACTCGACTCCCGGCTCCGCTACGTCACGTATTAGCTTAAAGATCCCTTCCCACACCCGCAGGCTACATGTGTTTCGCATCCTTTGAGGACTCACTCGACGCGACGCCTCTGTTCGACGTGCCTCGCGCTTTTCGGCAAACAGATCCAATTCTACCCGCCTACGACGTTCTTGGGCAGGTGATGGGGTAAATGTTACATTATGGGCTTATAATTCGTGTTATGAAACTATGAAATACGGAATTTTCCTCAGATTGAACCTTGCCGTTGAAAATTATCAGTTTTAAAACGCCACGTGACGTCACACATTACCTCGGCCGCCATGTTATTCCGTTGACCATGGTTGTCCGCAGCGCCGCCAGACGGTAAAACTGTGCGTATAAGCTACCGTGTGACGTCACACGCGACCGCGAGATTCAAACGCTGCATTGAAAAAACTAGATTCACGTGAAAACCAACTATAAACAATATGTTTTTCATCAAATTATCGGATTAGAGAATAAAAAAAATTCATGAAACTTCCCATTGTTTGCGAAGTTGTGTCTATGTCATGGTAATTCCGCCTTAGCGACTTGATTATAGTTTAAATACTGCAACACCACGTATATAATCCCCTTGGCGATCTTTTGATACTGAATTTTCTATTTTATTTTAAGTATGTCCCCTTTTTGGAAGGGCGTTCGTGGGGGTGGAGGAGGCTCATTGAGTCACTTCTTAGTAGGGGTGACTTTAAACTATCCTCACATGAACCCTTGTCTTTTCTTGAAAAAACTTGAAAAGCGAAGACCTGGCTGATATCATCGGACGTAGTTAGGGACTCCGTAGGAAACTAGTTTTAAATTATTATTCAGGATTCCAGAAAAATAAAAATAGATGATCATCGATTCTGCAAAAAAGGTAATGAAATACAGCAGGGAACAACCTCGACTCTCAGATCGTCGGAAGTCACCGGACTCATGATTTGAAATTGTCGACGGTTTTCATCGGATTTCGTTGATATTCCGGAGGGGAGAAGAGGCGCAATTTATATTGCAATGTCTTAACGAGGACAACAGTGGTTTTCGACGATCGACCATCCGTATATACAGAAGTTTGTACACGCTCGTGCATGTACCTACCCCTAGTGTATTGTTTGGTCCAGGTGTGTTTGGTTAGTTAGTTTCGAAACTAATTTCGTTCGATATACATACATTTCCCCCGAAGCGAATTGAGACGTATTTCTATAGGTGATTCAGTGGTGGACAAACGATCCTGATTCTCTACACGGAGAATCGTTCTTATTCTAATCTCCGTTAAACGTTGTACGTCGAAGATTATAATATACGTTGAATTATTGTTTACTGAGTCTTTGGTAACGAATCAACTTATATAACCAGCCAATCGAAATTCAACGAGCTTGCGTGTAGAAAGAAAAATTCAATCATCTGAAAAATTGAAACTCTTGGAAAGAGCCGTGAATCGCATTCGATTTTAAAGAAATGAGAGAAAAAAAAATTAATGAAAACGATAAAATTTTACCGCGACTTTACAATCCTCGTGATTATATGAAGCTTTATAATTTGATAGCAGGTACAACCGAGATTGGACGAGAAAATCGAGTTACTTATGGTACCGGATTGAAAAGTGAGAGGAGGAGTGAGGGAGAGAAATAAAATATGTACCTATAGGAGAAAAAAAAAAAAAAAAAGAAACAAGATTGACGTGTAATTTCTAATTATTATACAATCATGAGGTAACGATTTCAGTTCACTAGTTACCCTTCGCAACGCCCTTGATTCCACAAAATTTTACCTCTCGAAAAATATTAGAGAGAATAAATACGGGACCGTGATTAAATTCGGTTCGGAGTAATCCTATGGTGTTGGTGTTCGATTTTATCCCGTCTTCTTTTTTTTGCCGTCTAGCTTGATTCTATTTAAATGTTTCAACGGGGGACGAGGTTCAAGGGCTAATCTTGAAAGGCGGGAGTCAAATGAGGGAAGATAAAGAAGGAATAAGAAAGAAAATCGAGTTGATGTATACAGAGGAAAAACGTCTTAAATCCACGATGACTGTTTGTCAGCGGGTAAATCCTCCGTAAAATGAAAAATCACGTGAGAAATTTGACCGATCGCAATTCCTCGTTCAATAACCAGCCTGTCAGTCTGACTGACTTATGCCTATCAATAACTCTTCGAGACTCGCGATTTGTATTTGGCTACGCGCTCGTGCAACGCATATCCAGATCAGTCTTTCACGTCACATTGAATAAATTATCGTTGACTATGAGCGAACAACAATATCACCTTTCCCTACCCTCCCCAAACCTCTATATCAGCAATTACTACGAGCTGGATGTAACCAAGTACACGCGACCCTCTCAACGGCCACGCGCGTCTCGGGTAAATATTTCTGATTGATCGATGGCCCCGGAAAGAAGCGAATTTACCCCCGTGTGCTTCGCCGCTTGATTTTTGCAAACAGGGACATGTCCCCCCGGTGGTTGTTCAAACTTCCGGATCCCATGCATCGGAGTGTATTTTTCATCCTCACTTGTGATATTTTTTTTCCGTTCCAGCTCCCGCCTCGGACCCAGAGTTCACAGATTCGATCGAAAATATAACAGTACCGGCTGGAAGAACCGTCAAGCTGGCCTGCAGCGTCAAGAACCTTGGGTCTTACAAGGTAATAATAGTTTTGTCGAAATAAAAAAAAAAAATAAAAAATTTACAGACCTTGTGTGTGACACAAGCCTCTGACGGCATCGAAAATGTCACCTGTCTTCTCGGTCTCAGTGAATCGAAACTTTTTCATTTATTGTATGAAGCGCAGTTTCACGTTGATGTGTAATTCCGTATGCCTTTGCACGTTCGGCCACAGTATTGAGTTCCTTCCGTTGTTGAACATTTTCACTATCTTCACATTGCCGTCTACGATGTAATCTCATCCCTTCTGCAGACAACGTTTTTGACGCCGATGGCTCATCGGAATGATTCATGATTCATTGAATTGACTAATTCACTATATTTTCAGAAGTACTGATCTTTCACAATCTGACAAATCGACCACACATTGGATCGGTCGCAATCTTACAGTCACATCGACAATCTACAATATTTTTCTATCTTTTGTCCTTTCCAAACTTTCTTCATCCACATTGTTGTTACTTCCGTAACGTCATTTCCGTGTCGTACGCATTCTCGTTGCATTCTAACGTTCGATCCCCTATACCTCACTAATACCCCGAAAATGGAAGCATTTTCAATGTTAACAAATAAAAATGAAATGAAGGAAGAAATTTACGAACAGCACTCGATTAAGTAAGCCTGGGGAAGGACAGGAACCGGGTTGTACAAAGCGAGATTTCCGCGTTAGTAGCGCGAGGTGTTAACTCGGTGACCTCCGTCCTTGCTAAATGGTGTTGCTAGCAGCTAGCAGCTCCCCGAAGAATGTCCACAAGTGTGTTTTCGTCCTGGCGCGCCGGTGGAAAATACGGGTGGTTGGTTTCTGGAGTAACGGTCATAGGAGGATAATGCGAACCCGCCACACCACCGGGCGCCGAGTTCTTCTGTTGGTTTTTATGTAAGAGGTGCAGTCGCGGATGGAGGGCCTCATTAAAACCGCGGAAAAGCTCAGGCTCTTTCTTAACCTCTTGTTACGTGTACAGGGAAAGGTAGTGGAGGGGCACAACCACGTGCTTCAATTTCCCACGCAAGAAAAAACAACAACCTCGTTTTACGGAAGAACCCGAAAAATTCAAGCGAAAACGCGAACGTATAAAGGTACTGATTTTAGGTAACTCTTGACCCTCTCCACCTCCTTGTACGTTACGGTGTGTTCTACCTCATCGTAAGCCGCCGCGGTCCCCGGGGATCGCTGTACCGCTAAACACATACTTAGACCCCGAGGGTTACCCCTCAGCCAGGTTTATTACCATTGCAGAGCTGAGCTGCGGTGTGCCTCGGCAATATGTACACAGAGATGGAGAGAGAGAGGTGCAATCGTTGGAAGTGAAGCCAATAAAAGTCGAGCCTGTGCTTCAAAGTAAACGCAGCAATAATCACTGCGTTATAAAAACGGTTGGAGTGCGGTTAAGCCGAGATATTCTTTGACTACACACAAATACGCGCTAAACTTGGCGTTATTTTATTTTTTCATAACTTTTATTAATCCCATCCCCCGTTTTATACCCGTGGAAGTGACGCGACGCCTCTCTCCCGGTAGAGTTTTCTTTTTAATTTGCTCTCGGCTAAAGACCGAGCCATGAACGCCCCGAGACTCGAGCCGCAGCGTGAGGGCTGGAAGTTAAGTAAGCTCCGGGCTTTACGGAGCCTGTTAACAACTCGGTGGGCGAAGAATGTAAAAGGTTACATGGCAAAAGAAGAGAAAAAAAAAGAAGCGGGCCTTTGGATAATATTGAGGATCGTGATTGGCAATGATTCCCTGGGGCTGGCTGTTGCGTCTCGGCAACTTTCGTCAATAATTTCTTTTGTTTCGTATCCCCCCCAGCTTCGACGAACCAAAAAAATTATGACCCGAACTCTAAGCGCCCTTCAGTATCCGACGATGAACGAAAATCTCTATTGATGTTCCAGGAGAGAACCGGCGAACGGCGGGCGGTTCATTACCTCTTGAACTCGCTTTACCGTAGACCGGGAATGGGTAATGAAGTAGAGGGTGTTTGTAGCAGGTTGTATTATTAAGATGTTAGTCGGTGTGTAGGGGATGTACCGTGTACGAGTCCCCGCAGGTAGTAACGGAGCCGAACCCCACACAGACCCGAACAACCCGAGAGTTCCGTTTTAACCGCGTCCTCGAGTTCGAGAGATCCGCGACGTCGACGCGACACGAGCCTGTCTATCGCAGTAATTCGAGTAGAAAGTGTTCGCTCGATCCCCTATACCTCCCTCGTCGCTCGTCGCTCGTTCTCCGTTCTCCTTCCTCAAGCCATCGCGGCGAGACCCTGGCGGCGGCGGCGAAGCCACAAACACGCGGTCTGGCGCGGTGAAACCCCCCGCGGAGCCAACGTGGTTCCGCCGAACTGCCACGACTCGTTGATGGCTAAGTAGAGCTTTCAGCGTACGTAGTTCGACGAAAACGGTCGACGGGTGGAAGACGTGGGAGGATGACGGGAAAAAGGTATCCCGTCCCGTTTCAGGGAGTCTTAAGTATTTCCATTTCCATTTCCCTTTGAGAGGTGATTCCCCGCGAGTCTTTCTCCAGCTACATCCCTCACCGCGGAGCCGGTAGGTATCCCACGCCCGGAGGGACCTCCGTTTCACAAACGTTGTTAACGGTACGGGGCTCGGTGCCACCGCTACTGGTACTGCTACTGCTACTGCTACTTGTGTCAAAGAGAGGAATCGGGTTCTCCTCCAGGAATAACGAACGGAGGATGAGGAGGAAACGGGATAAAGGCCAACTTTTCCAAGAACGGAAGGAAGGTACGTATACCACGGCTATGCAGGATTTGGGAAAACGATCCACCCCTCGCGAATCTAACATCCACGATCTACAATCTACCATCAGCAATCAACAATTTATAGCCGTTGTAGGCTTGGGGGTAAGAAGAGGAGGGATGCGATTATTGCCTGGCGCGTAAGACGAGAGTCATTTACGTGCGAGGTACGTGCCGCAGAGCCCGAGGTCTCCGTGGCCGTGAGTATCGGGAATGAGAGTCTTTTGAAAATGGTCTCCTCGCGACACCGGCTCGAGAAATGGAGTTTCCAAGTACAGGAGTGAATGAGTGTAAGCCAAGAGGTTAAGCAAGATGGTTACTCGCTTCCGCGAGGGTTCTGAGAGACCGAGGGCGCGGATGGGGTACGTAAGCGCTGGCTTTAGTGCCACTTACCATCGCAAACATTGTTTTATCATTTTAATGGTCGCGCACCCCTCGGCGCGGGCGAGAGAACCAGCCACGCGGTGTCCGCGAATAAGTGCCAACCAGGGACGCGAGAGACGCCCGACGGGGATTCCCTCGACACGTTGTTGTCCGACACCGAGACAACGATACAACGATACAACGACCTCGCGCCTCTCCGCAACCCGTCGTTGAATCCCAGCTAATTGCCCAACAACGTTTCTCCGATTCGGAAGAAGTTGAGTAAAAAAAAAAACCTCAATCTTGGCTAAATTAGCCTGTATATAGTTGCTGGTCGACTTCGTTAGGCAGCGAGTACTACCGGTATAATTGAGGGACCTCTGGGACGAATTCTTGGCTCTCTTTATCCCGGTGCGTATTTTTTCGTCCCTCTCCCGAGGGAGCATACGTATACCGACGTCGCTCCTCCCTCGCGATCTTGGCTGCCGCGCGCTTGCCAAAGATATCCATCATTTTGTAACGGTGTGAGATTTTTAATAAAAGTTCAACGTTCATGTTTAATATTTGATTCGGTTCCACGCCCGGCTGATTTTTCACAAGTCAAGTCGAGTAAAGATTTGTCTTCGAACCCTGATCGATGCTTCTTCGCTAGCTTGCATCGCCGTACCGTGTACCGGTCTGTACACTGCACACTCTTCCGAACTTTCACCACCGTCGCGTCGCATCACGACTCGCAAGCACAGAGTTCAGCCGGTGGGACCGACAGGTGTCAGGTAAGACGATCGAGCCCCGTTCCATCTCCACTTCATCGCCGCGTATAGCTGCATCGCTCCGACCCGCAAGTTCATATTTATTAGAGATATATAGACAAGAGTATATTTTCGAGTCACGTAGCTAGGCGACGGTGAAATTTCGTCGGTGAGAAGTGTCGCCCCGAAGAGCTCTCGAAGAATCAAGTAGAGAAGCGGCGTAAGCACCCAGGTCACTCACCGGGACTCCAGACTCTATACCTATTTCTGGTGCAAGAGCGTTCACCGTTCTCCGTTCTCCGTTCTCCGTTCTCCGTTCTTCCCCCTGTCCCTAGTCATCCGAGCTCAACGGACGGGAAAATGAATGTCATCTGGTCTTCCCTCCCGATCTTGCCCCGAGTTTAGCGGAGGTTGAGGGCGCAAGAAGCGAGAGTGGAAGATTCTCGGGTCCCCGTTCACCGCAGCTGATCGTCCTTTACGGGACGTGAAATTTCCGAAAAGCGTTACTCCCAGGCTAGAATTTCCAATATCGTTTTTTGAATCCCGCGTGCGGAGCACCGATCGGAAGACCCGTTTTCCGTTTTAGAACCCGGGGCAGCTGCGTCCGTCCCGCGGAAGCTTAGCGGCCCCGTTTATATCCGACACGTAGATACACTTTTCGGCACTCTGGCTCGAATCAGATGTACATATTCGCGAATTCGCACCGCTTTTTACCTTTCACCGACACACTTTCGCCAACTAATCTCCGAGACCCAGAAAATCTGATCCTCGTTTTACGCGGTGCACCGAAACACTAAACCGTCTGAACACACCCCCTAAGTCTGCCGGAGACAGCCCCTTGTATGTAGGTATACGGACCGTCACATTGTAATGTACATCAAGCAAACTCTCCGACTCCCTAAAGTTTGCCGCCTCAGTCACGCTCGACTTTCGACTTTCGTCTGTATACACACACAGTATTGCTTTGATCTATCGCACGTTTAACGTTGCCTAATGTCTTTAAGGTCGGTCGGACGGGTAGCGGAAGCGGAGCGAGAAGCGAAAGTCCAGAAACTTGACGCAACAACAGACAACGACGTTGGAAAAGTTGGCGACAGTAGAAAACGTCGGATGCACAAACGCTGCATCGAGTCACCGATACAGAGCGGCGTTTTGTTCCCGAAGTAAAAGCGTCAGTCAAAATGAGGTTCCTCGGCGTGGCGAACGGGATCGCGGCGTGAACGAGAGGGGGATGAAATCTCCAGAGATGAAAGCGGGTGGGAGAAGGAACAGCGCCGTATAGAGGGGCTCATTAAACCGGGAATGCTGATTGCGTTAACCCCGCTGGCGACACAGCCCGATGCCCAGCATTAAATGCCCTGCCGTGGCATTCCCTCCTCCCTCGGCACCCAGAGCTCAACGGTACCGTTTCCTGCCCTAGCTCGCATCTAATCGAAATGTGGCCGGTTCACCGTCGATAACCCATCGCCCTGCCCTTCACGCGATCAAAAATCACTAAACTATTCCTGCTATCCTTTTTTTCTCGGTTTCATGTACAGCGCAAGAGTATAACTCTGGTGACAGTCGGAAGAAGTTTTCGCTGAAGCGAAAGAACGGAAGTCAATCAGGAGTATCTGATTGTTGGTGCAGGAGCAGGACGGTGTTGATCGAGTCGGTGGTGCAGGGCCGTCGACTATTACGTGTACACTTGTACAGAGACACTCTGTGTATCTATGGACGATGGACGATGGACGATGGACGATGGACGATGGACGATGGACCAAGGCTCGTCTCTGGATTCTGGACTTTGGACGGTGGAGTGTGTGTTTTGTACGGTTGGACGGTCGGACGGATCTCGTTTTGGTACACGAAATCGGGGACGGTTGAGCGCCAAGCACTCCAAAGTAATCGAAATCCTGAAGCGAAAGGAAAGCTGGCGGATAGAGACTGTATATAGGAGCGAGAAGGGAGGAGAGTGCGAGAAAGAGAAAGAGGAAGAGGCGGAGGCGGAGGCGGAGGAATGGCGATAAATTACTGTGACCAAGCCGCTATCAATCCTAAATACGAACGGTTTTAGCTCTTACCCACTCCACACACGCGTCCTACGAGTGTAATTCACTCTCCGGCATTGCGCGGAGCTTATGAAAATACCCTTGATCAGAAAAACGGATAATCGAAAATTTATTAGGTATAACCCGTTCCGTTTGGTAGGAATGAAGAGAAGCGCAGAATCCACGCCGTGTAGGTATTACAAGAGTGACAGTCACGCGACATCAGCATGCATTTCAATACATTACGCAAGAAACTGACAGCAAAGTTTCAAAGTTTCAAAGTTTGGCAAGAAAGCCGAGGGTTGCACGGATTCGAGTATCCGCACATAACCATCATAGGCGTGTTTTATTTTCTACGGGGCCCGTTGGTTACTCGTGTCCCTCTTCCGTCCGTTCGCGTTGGATATTGGTAAAGTTGTAAGCGACAGCCTGCACCGCTAACCCTGCCAGCTGGTGCTGGTGCTGGATACGCCGAGGCCGGACCTCGTGGCCTTTGCGACCGCGACCGGTGGACAAACGGACAAAGGGACGACAGAGATTTCCCTGTCGTATATACCTACGTATAGGTATTAGGTAAGCAGGAAGGAATCGGCCGAGGGGAAAGAACCGTTATTATATCGGCAAGATTCGGTGGAAGTAGAAAATAAGAAAATAAGAAAATAAGAAAATAAGAATAAGAGGCGTGGAGAATGGAATCTGTAGTGGATTCTCCTATAGTTCGTTGTAAGACCCGGCTTATCGCGAAAGTGTGTACCTAGATCGAAGAAAGGGGCGTCTGGTGCGAGCTCTATAAATATATACCTATCCTTTCCTCTCGTGCGGTGCAAAAAGGAACCAAAAAACAGAGACACCAATCTAACGACGAGCCGGTGACTTGTTTTGCGACTTGTTATAGAATAAAGGGTGAAAGGTACTGTGAAGAATATTTTCTGGAAAATTCGACTTCTGCAGACGGTTTCTCGAGCCGGATTTGACGTCCCGCTATTGTCAGAATATTCTTCCATAGAATGAATAAATCGGGAATTCTCAGACATCAGCTCAGCCCTTGTTCCGTTTAATTGAGGATATTGGGTAAGAAGATTCTCGATTCTCGACTATGTAAAACGATGAGAAAACACTTAGCGAGGGGAAGAAGAATGGAGAGAAAAGGAAGGGCATCGTTGAGAGAAAAATACTAAACCTACTCGTGTACTACAATAAGATGCGCAACACGAACGACGCGAAGGCGTCGAGGTATTTATATTGGCTCTTGCACCGTGACAGTGATCTACTGGGAATTCTACCCTTTGTTCCTGGTGCTGTTCGAGGTTTTTCTTCCTTCCTTCCTTCCTTCCTTCCTTCCTTCCTTCCTTCCTACCTTCCTTCGGTTTTTTCCCCGTGTGTTTTTTTCCCGCTTATCGACGCAACCCGCGACGCCTCGAACTAATAAAACGAACTCCTGACTCCCGGGACAACGGATTCGGACGTTTAGCGAAGAGCCGGGTGTGTCGTTGGTCGTTCGTCAGACGTCTATTGTTTTTCCCCTCGGCCCTTATTTCACTCCTGTTCCGTTTTATTCGATCCACTCCCGATTCAATCTCTTATTCCGGGATCTTTCCTTCACCTATATTATCATTTGTTCCATCGCTGCATCGGCGTGGCCAAAGCCTAGACGATCAAGGGATGATTTTATCGGCGGATCCCGTATGCCGTGTGGGTAGTCGGGGAGGTTTAATGAGCACCTCCATCCCCAGTCCGCTACCCTCGCCTCCCTCGCAATTACGTTGCGCGTGCCACGACTAGGAAACCAAACTCGGAGCTTCGGTTCCTCCCCCGCGTCCCTGTCCTCGTCTTTCCCTCGAGCTGCTACAATCTTCTTCGGCAAAACGAGAACCAGATGCCGCGGCTTGACTTGAGGGACAAAAGTCCAGAAGATTCGGTCCGCGGAGCGCGACGCGTTTTCCCAATGGAGATGATAAAAAGTTAGCCCCCGGTATATACGATTGACCGATTGATCCTAACTTTTTATTCCATTATAGATGAAAAAGGAAAATCGAATCCGAAGGGACGAGCTTGAGAGTATGAAAATCGAAGGAAATCTCTCGACTCGGTCTCCCTCAGCTTCGTTTGGCGTGTTCCGTACCTTTAGGTGACAGTAAACCAGGAAACGAGGATTTCCCGTGACCTGACTCAAGCGGAACGGCGACAGCTGTTCCCGAATCCGGTCTTAGGGTCAAGGGTTGGTCACCCTTCGGTCAACCCTTCAGATCCGTCGATTTGAATTCATTGACTATTTCCCCGGGTGACGAGGGCTAGCCGAGCTAGTGATACTTTCATCCTACGACCTCTACCGTCATTATTTTATCGAACGGAAAGAGGTACGGAGAAATAGTTTAGAGCAATGCGGAACGACACCTATAGGGCACTGAGAAAAATGTTGCCAAACTTTCGCGAGTGAGAGAGAGTGAGAGAGAGAGAGAGAGAGAGAGAAAGAGACGGAGGGAAAACTAAATGAATAACGTTTTGCTTTGATAAATGTGTTATGCAATCGGATAACAGCGGTTAGAATGCTTCCAAACAAGTTCAAAGTGCCAAAGAATTTTCTTTATGGGTCGCCTCTTCTGAACTTCGACTCCTGACTTTCTTTTTTCTCGCTCTGCTACCACCGCTTTACACAAGTTTCATTGTTTAATACGTTTAACAGCCAATATGAGTCCAAGCACCACGCGAAACAATGAGAATTATGAATTTACCGCAACATTCGATAGATTCTTCGTCACGTCTTCACCCCGAGAAGTGAAGCTATGTATGTGAATGGTTGAATACCCCATTCGTAAGGGCAAAGCCGCCTGTTAACCTCGGTGTCCCGTCCGTCTGTATCTCGGTGGACGTTGAATCGCCATTTGACTTTCCCTTTGAGACCGGAAACTGAGTGGCAACCGGCGGAAGGAAAGGGTCGGGGGATTAAATTGGCTAACGAATCGGTCCTTTGGCGTCGGTTCGACGCCTCCCGCAGCAGGCGTCGATTGGCACGTATAAAGCGAGGAGACTAGCTGGGTTTCCTAATCGTAAGTCGCGCGAAGCCGATGCGTATGTTCAGAATTTTCAGATTCGCAGCACTTCGCAATTAACGGATAAATCGAACGATTCAAATTCCATATAATATCCGCACTGCGCACCGCGTCGGACGGGCAGACGGCGACAATTAATCTCCGAACAAGTCGGTCCCACGGGTAAAAAGTCGTAAGGTAGTTAGACGGTATTTGTTCAACGAGGATGAGAAAGAGAAATATAAGTGAAGAGCAAGACAAAGAAGAGGTGAAAGAAAAAGAAAAAGAAAAGAGGAATAGAGAAAGTAGGTATAAAAGGTAGATACGTATGTATAACTCAGGGCGAAGCACTTAGCGAATGATTTTGAAATTAAATCAGCCTGCTTGCAGGTCTCGCGCGGCTTTCTAGGGAGTAAAAACATGTTGACAAGTGGGAAAAGCGGTCGAGATCGAGAACACTGGACCGGTCCGAAAAGCCCGGGAACAAAACCGAGAGAAAAGCTTCTACGAGGCAAGAACAACCCCAGTGTTTTCCGAACGGCGTGTTTTCTTCCCTTTACCGATCACGGCTACCCGCGCGATAGCGTTCACCCCGTCCCCATTGTCCGCGTTCCGGAGGAGAGCGAGAATCCGAAGCGCGTAACAATTTTTGGAACTGGATGGAAAATAAACCGAAAGCTTGAGCTCGAGGTCCGGGGGATGAAAAAGTGGCCGGAAACGAGTTCAGCGGTGAAACGCGACAGCTCGACAGGGCTAAGTGGTCTAACGCGTTTAACCCACCGAGTCTCACCCCTTCTGTCTGGGTCAATCCAGCAGCCACCGGGTTTCCCGTGTTAGTGGAAAACGAATGCCTAACCCATATCTATAATGGACCCAGCGGGACGGTGATATTCGGCGACGCGCACACCGACGCACCCCGGAGCTAGACTGGACGGCGACGCTCTCCGACTCAACCCCCTGCTGGATATATCTCGCTCCTTCGGTCTTTCCGCTCTCTCGCCGAGGCTACCCTGGATTCTCGTAGTAAACAAAACTGTAACTCTCGTCGGGCCGAAGAATCAATGCCCGGGGTCTCTCCATCCCGCTGCAGGATGGAGCGTTATCCGTCTTACACCCGTTTCACCGCAAGCGGGTGGAAAAATTTCTACGCGATTTACACCGGTCGCGTAGAGCGTAATTTACTTTGACGCAGACGTCGCCTAAGTTTGAGCTATGTGCAGTGCGGAGAACAGTGCGTCGACCCGCGACCCCACTTTTCCCTTCGTCGCCCCAGCCCGAAAGCGATACCTTCCGCAGGCTGCTCCGCACGGTATTTCTCCGGGGAGTTTTCGAGGGGGCGAGAGGGAGGAACTGCGGGGAACGAGATCAGGAACTCTCCTTTGAAACAGGAAAACATAAATATTTCATAGCTCGAGTATTTCTCGGATCGCGTGGAGTGGCGGTGAATTCTGAAAGTTAGCAAAACACTTTTTGGCCAGGGTGCCCCTCCTGGAATCGGTGAAACTGTACCGCACCAGGCTTCCCGACGCCCGTCTGCAGAAAACCGTAAAAGTTTTCACCCCAACCCCGGTTTTCATCCGCCACCTCGTGATACCCAATCTCTTAATCTTCCTTAGAGAGATTTGCGGGCACGGGCCGCGGGAGGCTCTTTTCACTTCCTGCCCCTACGTCGCTTAAATTTGTTCTCATTTTTCCAGGTGGCGTGGATGCACTTCGAGCAGAGCGCCATACTCACGGTCCACAATCACGTGATAACGAGGAACCCGAGGATATCGGTTACCCACGACAAACACCGTACCTGGTTCCTCCACATAAGCGACGTACAGCAGGAGGACATGGGCCGTTACATGTGTCAGATAAACACGGTCACGGCCAAAACGCAGTTCGGCTACCTCCACGTAGTAGGTAAGGGGATGTTATCACGCTCCTTGTACCTACCAATTAGCGCGGTAAAAAACTTGAGGGAAAAAATAAAACAACGACAAGAATATCGGGGGAGTGCTGGCGGAAGATAAAAGACGGGACGTGGATGGCGAGAGTGAACAAAACACGAACGTCTCATCTGCCGGCCAAAAGACGAGACAACAATAATTTAATCAGAAGAGGGTACGTGCCCCTGCCAACAGGGAGAACATATTAATATCTCGAGTTTTGACGTCTCAGCGGAGAGGTGGGGGCGATGGAGAGGACAGGGGCAAGGGAGAACGGAGGAGTAATCAGAGGTCTAGATTAATTGTTTCCACGGATCTCTTGCCCTCCTTCGCGGATACACGGGTAGAACCGGGAGTACGAGAAACGAGAAGGACACAATACCGAACCGTCATAACTCACGCTCTTTCGCTGTAGTGTCGTGTAAAATGTAGACTCTAGACTGTAGAGTACAGCGATAACTGAGAACTTCTAGGTACGGATCCGTTCGAGGAGAGCGCGATGGGACGGATCATTTTTAAGGGTCACACCATCCAGAAATTTTACCGATATCCAGTTTTTCAGTTTTATTTCTTCCTTGCAGAGCTTGAAGATTATTTTGAGCCAAAGCCAATGCGAAAATTAACTAACCGAAACAGCGGGTCAAAAAGAAACCGAGGACATGGCTACCGAGCTCTAAAAAAGTCACTTTTACGTCACAGTTTACTTCGATTTGTTTTTTTATTGAGACCGACAGTGGACAAAATTCGATTTCAAATCAAGCTCGCGCTTTTGAAAGATAATTAAAAATATATTGCTCCACTGGCTACGATTATCGATGAAATTTAATAGAATTTGAATAATTCATAATCAAATTGTGTAATAATAGACCTTTTCGATATACATTCATTGACGAACGCAGCGATTGTGGAGAAAATAAAATGATGATGAAAGTGTCCTTTTTTAATCGACGCGGTCAGGATGGTGTGAAAAAGAGTATTGGAAAATTTTTGGGAAAAGATTCGAGCGAAAATGAAATAGTGATAATTAGAAGAATTGAGACGAAACCTTATTGTTGCAACTGCAAGTGTCGTGAGATGAATGTAGAGTTCTTTTCTGGCGACGATACAATACTTTCCTGACAATGGTATTGTGGCTCTCGCTCATTGTCAGACAGAGGGTGGTTTGATAAAGACGAGGTTAAAAATAACTCTCCCGCGAGTTTTCTGTCTACACCGGCTTTTGCCCGATGTAGTAAAGTGTCGCCATAAAACTGGAGGAAATCGCTTCGTGTTAAATTTACAACTCCATTTCTTACAATAACCATATGAGATTGTAGTCGGTATATACCACAGCCTTAAATCATTCCGAGACATATTCTCTACCCGGCGACACCCCGAAGTAGCTGAACACGACGTATTGAACCCAGACGAAAAATTACCCCGTCGCGAGATATAATCATCTCACACAACATTACGCGATCAAGTTTTTATTCCGGTATCAAGAGGAGTTCCCAGCCGAGGGGGATCTTCCCCAATGTAACAAGAACCGAACAAAACCCCTTCCAAATAATGCAAAGAGGAGAGAAGAAAAAAATAAATTCACTTTTCTATCCCGTTTCTTCTCGGTCTCCGCTCTCGTTCCTCCTCCCTCTTTTTTCCTATTCAAGAACCTCAAGTGGCCAATTACGATTCAGAGATGCTATTCAACGAGTGATTCCGAATAAGAAGAAGAAAAGAAAAGGAAATCCACTTTCCCTCTCTCTCTCTGTCTGGGACCCGGTGTAATAACTCGGTTTCTTATTCCGGGGGTGCCGGAGCTGGGGGCGCTCTGCTCCACCCTCGTTTCTACTCCACACCCGGTATACAGCCATACAGGCGAGTCGCGTATGTACAACCCCAGGGCAACCTTTCGCTTGTATATCAGAGTTTAGGACAAGTTAACGCGCCGCAACACGCGGTGGTCCTCAGTTTCTGAATAATGCATCATCAGCTGTAGCCAAGTCTGCAGCGTTATAACGACCCATCGCGGATTACCTAGATTCCAACGGAAGTTTAAACACCCCGCGGGGGATACAAAACGGTGAATCTTTCGAGAACTTTATTTCATCGGGTTACTAAAATCAACCGCGTGATAACCAACGCACGCGTAGCTCGTGTATAAGCCTGAATTTGTACGACAATACACAACAAGTGGGCGGGTGGTGGCCCGCGTTCCCTCAGAGTCATATCGTCCCCGTTGGTGGTGCGGAGCCCGTTGAATTTTAAAGAGGCGACGTATGAATATGTAGACACTCCGCCTGTACACCCCTCGACCCTCATCGTCATTCAACCATGAGCATAGATACGCGCATAGTTTTTCAAGATCGGCGAGTCGCGGTAGTACACGCGGTATTCCGGATTGGAAAATTGTTGACGGAATGAAAAGGTGGAAAAATCGCGTATCGATTGAACGCGTACATCGCACATTGTGGAGAGACCGGGCCGAACCATGACGAGCGGACAAACAAACAAACGCTTTTCACGATTTGCAAGCCGAATTTTCCCGTTTATGGAAATGAAAGGTACCGTGTCCCCCGCCTCGTCGACCCGGAAAAGGTTTTTAGTTTTACAATTTCGGCGGATGAATGATACCGATGACATTCCAGAGAGCAGAAATTAAACGGGACGATCCTCTTCGTCCCGTATCAATTTGTCAAATTTCATGCGCTTTCAGTTTCGCTCATGATCGAATGCAAATTCATCCGTCAAATATTAAGAGGTCGGGTAGTTTGGAACCCGATGCGATTCCCGTGGAGCGGGATAATTGCCCTAACGAAGTGGGTGGCTCAAGGGATTATAGGGTGACAAAACAATGTCGGTCTTCGTTCCGTACGTTGCGGGTGTAAAAATTTTTGTCCAAGACTACGGCTTCAAAAAGTCAGTCTCTAAGATTCGGGTTGGCAATTTTAACGCGACCCCAGCATCGGATAGAGGGACGGAAGGAAGGGAAATAGCGGTGGTGAAATCGAAGACATTTCTTTCCGGCGCCTTACGTCGCCTCGCGCTCTTATCACGAGTGATTACCAGTTTTTAACGGGGATTTTCTACGTCTTATCAGGGGTTTCCCTTCCCCAGGAACACTCGATCGTTTCTCCCCTTCTCTTTTCTCTTTTCTCTTTTCTCTTTTCCCTTTTCTCTCCCTGTCTTCGCGACTTTTCTGCTATATATATATACAACTTGATTCCTCGCGACATCGATTTGTGGAAAGGCTTACTTACCGCCAGCGCCGTACCGCTATCCACCTCACAATTCTCACGTTGTGTTTTCCAGTGCCACCGAATATCGACGACTCCCTGAGCTCATCCGACGCCATCGTGAGGGAGGGGGCCAACGTCAGTCTGACCTGCAAGGCGACCGGAAGTCCGCCGCCGAGTATACGCTGGAAACGGGACGACAACACTAAAATATCTATAAACAAAAGTCTGATAGGTGAGTTTAGTGGGTCAAGTCGAGACGTGGGACGTGGGACGTGTCGAAAACGGGTCAAACACGGGGGCATCCGTAAATTACATTGCGTCGACGACACTAACGAGTTTTCGCTGTCGAATCTACCGTGGGAATTTAGGGGAAGTGGGGTAGGGTTTGAAACCGTGCCAAAATTAGCGGTCGGGACCCGGCGTGGTCCGCGCTATAATTGATTTGTCTAATTCGGTATATCCCGCGATATGATTACAGTGTCCGACTGGGTCGGCGAGACTTTGGAAATGTCACGAATCTCCAGGCTGGACATGGGCGGGTACCTCTGCATCGCCAGCAACGGAGTGCCGCCTACGGTCAGCAAGAGAATCAAGGTCTCCGTAGACTGTGAGTACTTTTCATTTTTCTTTTCCTCTAGTTTTTATACGTAAAATCAAAAGACAACATTGCGAGAGATTCGGTCACCTCGTCGAGTTCTCAATCGTACAACGGGATTACGCCGCGGTAGATCCCATTTGCGGTATGGTAGGTGTACTGTGCAGGTGTAGTGTGTAAGTGTAAGGGTGCAGGTTCGAGTACATAAGGAACCGAGTGGTCGAGAAAACAGACAGAATTTAATAATGGAGAAGGGCGAAAGGCGAAAGGCGAAAGGCGACAAAGCTGGCTTTGTGTGTCGGGTTTCCCGGCTTCTATCTTCTACCCTCTATCTCTCGCCCACTTTCCCACTTTCCCACTTTCCCACTTTCTCTCTCGCTCTTTATTTCTTTTCGCGTCGTATACGCTGTGCTCCAGCATCGTGTAGGTACGCACACGGTGGAAAAGACCGAGAGGGAATTCGCGACCGCGACGCGGTTGTCGGGCATAAAAGTAAGCCGAGCTAGCCGCAACACACCATTACCGTTTCCACAGCGGAACATGGACACCTCCCCCATTGTTATACCCGACGAGCTTTCCTAAATACTACACAAGTGTTTCGCTCATAATACCTTTCACCCTTGGACAACCCTCGAAACCGCTGGGAAAACTCTTCTCGGCTGCAGGCATCGATAGCCAGAAACGGCGCCCTTGTTCCCTTATTCCCTTATACCTTATTCAGAATTTTGGGACTCTGCCCTGATCGGATGATCGTTTCATCGATCAATTATTACTGAAATTTTTAGACCGACTCTGAATCGATTGACTCGTTTTTTGACCTACCGAGATAAATTTTGAGCGTTAAAATTTTTTCGGATCAAGCATATTCGCTGACGTTGCAGAGGCAAAGCTAAACCACCACTCGCGTGGTCTTGTCACGATCGCACAGCGTCTACGTGATCTAGAGGATGGTTTTTAGTCGACTTTTTGACCAAAAGTCGATTCACGTTTTAATTCATTTTTTATTCATCCATTCGTTCATTTTTTTGCCTATCATTCGTATAACTTTGTATTTGTGTTTCATTTTGTTTGTTTTGCACCCCCGACGGTTATAACGGTGCAATTACATCCGGGGTGCAATTAAAAGTGGAATTATAAAAAATATATACACGTAAAACAAGCATAAATTAGAGGAGAATTATTCATCTTCGTTCGTCTATAGCGCGGAGCGAAGACCCACCCGTGTTTTATGCCTTTACGTGAGGTTGACGTTGATTAGTTAAACGCGACGACAGCTGATTACTCCGCAACACCCCCACACCCCGCGCGGCAGTTTTTCCCAAGCCCTGCTGCTCCTCGATGACGATACAACTTTACGAGGGGTTGGAAGAGGAGAAAAAAAAAGGAAGAAAACCTTTCACCCCCGTCCCCTTGCTCTCTTTGACTGCGTTCTGTTTGTCCCACCAATTATTAGAAGATCCCTCGTCAAAGTCTCGGCCACCTCGCGTCATGCCCGAAAATCAGTTGTTTTTTTTTTTTTCATTGTCTGCATTTCTTTGCCATTTTTCTTCTTTTTTCTCTCCCTGTGCACAAATTACACCCCTAACGTATTACGAATTAAAAATAACACAACGTGGCAGAGGGGGAGAAAAAAAAAACGCGTACTGCAGATATGTGCGAAGATTTACAATAAAAAGAAAAAAATATATAAAATTTTGCTTACGCAATGCTGACGCGATAGATCGTACGATGGGATAAGGGTTAAAGAATTTCGCGTATAGTATTTTTTACGTACAGCAGCCTAATTTTACGCCTCAACGGGTTTCATATTTTCAAATTTTAATATCCCAGGTGTTTTAATTTTTTCCATAACACGTCCGGCCAGGACCCAGAACCCTGAACTCGATCCGAACGTAGAATAGGTTGGCTGTATGGCTATGGACGTGGACGCGGACGTGGACGTGGATGTGGTTGGGGCAACGACGTAGACCGAGACGAGGTTCGGGGTGGGCGGGAAGATACGGCACGGATTTTTCTCGTTGCTGATTTTAATAACAGATTGCTACTCGAGGTGGATGTCGGGGGGCGGGGGGCGGGGGGGAAATGGAAGGGAAAAGGGAAGGGGGGACGTTTGAGTCACTGCTTATACGTGACTCCGACTACCAGGGGCTTTTATATAAAGGGTCTTTTCCCTCTGTGAGTCTTCTTCTTCCCTGCCCTTTCCCGCTTGTGTACGGAGACGCAGTTTCGATTCCCTGTTTGTTCCTTTGTCTATCTTCGCGTGTCCATTCTTATTACTTTTTTCATAGAAACCGGCGTAACGAGGAGAGGCCCGAGTCAACGGCTGCGTTTATTTTTTGTCGCGGCAAGTTTGAACGGCGTTTATTCAAATTTCAAACATGGAGATTGATCTCGTCCTCGAATCTACCCCCTCGGTGACATTTTCCCGCTCGTGCCTCGGCTCCTGCTTTCAAATTCCAAGCTCACCGCGATCGGTTCCTTGGCACGTCCCCGAAAAACTCATTAACGTGTCTCCTGCCTTTGCTGAACTCGCTCGCGACTTTCCTGACCCTGTACTACCTCCCATAACCACCCTTACAGGTATATCGAATCTATACAGGAGCACAGCGAGCTTGCGATACGTATTCTAGGCGCGCACCGCTCGCTAGAAAAGTTTGTAACCTCAGAATTAGCCCGGACTCCCACATACACCGACGTGATCGTGGTAAACGGAAACCAGCTTCTATGCATTTTTAGAGAAAATCGATTCTCGAATTTATTCACAAGATATTCTTCCGGCTGCTTTAATTTTTTTTCTCTCTACGGTTTCGCAAGTACCACACAGTACAGCTAATGATAAAAACAAAGTAACGGCGGTAGCGCAGCCTTCGCAAAAGCCGGTACAGCAACCACCGAGGGACCTAAATTTGTTTCTTAACTTGTTATTAATTCATTTCGACTCCCCCGTCGACCGAGGAGCGGCGGTAACTCGAGGGGGTAGAAATTAAAGTTTTGTGGGAAAAACGTGTCGCGTGTTTAATGAAAATATATGACGCCTACGCCCATCGATATTTTAATTATAATTTCTCTGCCCGGTCGAGAAACGTATACTTTGAATAATGTTAATGTTCTCGTAACAATTACGTTTTAATCAATCGGAACGAGATAGTGAAATGGAATTTACAAATTTCCCTCGCACTTGGTGGCATAAATCTGCAGAACCATGAACGGGATGGTACCGGTGGCACACGCTCCGTTTTTAAACTCGATTAAATTTCATTAGCCCGAATTCAGGAATTACCCGTCCCTCCGTCCCTCCGACCCCGAAGCCAAGGGATTCAACCCTTTTCGCCACCGCACGATGGATTTTTACCTGTAACAAAAATTCCAACCCAAATTATACCCATTTCGCAAAAGGCAAATGCTCGGGGGGAATGATAAATAATCTCCCGAATTTTTTAGAGATATCTACTCACGAGGCAAAAAATGTATACGGCTGTAAAATTAACTGGTAAAAAGAAGCACAAGAAGGAAAAAATGAAGGAAGAAAGAAGGCAGACCGTCAACGTACGATCTAGGGTTATAGGAGGTACGGTTTATCGCGAGCGTACGAGAGCTTTCAAACGGGGGATATGCTCAATCGTGCGAACCGATTCACCGTCCCAAGATTTATAAGGGACTGGCTGGATGCTGCTGCTCCCG
Organism: Euura lappo; assembly: GCA_018257835.1. Taxonomy (NCBI): domain Eukaryota; kingdom Metazoa; phylum Arthropoda; class Insecta; order Hymenoptera; family Tenthredinidae; genus Euura; species Euura lappo. The sequence goes on from JAEUYN010001915.1 coordinate 326,578, forward strand.
GTGCAGAGTCACGTGAAAAGAAAATAACTAAACAAATCGATAAATAACCCCTCTGACATCGAGACTCGATTCCTCCTCCAATGATCCTCTCTGCGACCGGTGATTTATTCCTCCACGAATAATTCTCCCCGGCCCCGCTTCCCCGGCGTTTAAACCCCGTCGTAGTCACGAGGACCTCGCGCTCTGTATTTTTCGATCAACTATTCATAAAATTGGGTCGTGGACCGATCATTGACTCCGGCTGGCACCGGGCACATGGGGATCTCGAGAGTAGTTTCTCGTGTGAAACGGACGATATCTTCCAGTTGGCCAACCGGCGGTCCCATAAAACCCGTGGAATCCCCTCGGTCGCCTCGAAACTTCTTCCTCTATCTCTTGGCGCCACCCGCAACGGAAAATATCCGAGTGACGTAGGTACGTCGGCGTTACGCGAGGAGAGGAAGGTGAGAAAATCAGATGGGGGGTAGCGGAAAATGAATACAAAAAGGAGGTCCGTGCATAAAGATGACTATAGAGTCACGTCCTGTACCGTGTATCGCGCGAATCAACGCGAATGAGGCCCGAGGGATATCCAGATCCGTTGCTCCCTATGAACCCCGTAACATTCCACGCGCATTTCTCCGCACCACGTGTTACACGTGCCAGGGTGCGACTACGTGTGGAACAGACGCGACGCATGACGTATCGCTGGGGAGTGTATTGTGTCCCGGAGCAGAGCGGTATACGAGTGAACCCTTGAATCCCCTGGCTCCCTACGCTCAGCACGCAATAATCATGTCGTAACGCTATCCATGCTTTCCGCAGAACCGTGATAATTATTACACCAACACCCCTCCCGGCCCCTCGCGCCTCATACAACGTTAACTACTAATCGCTCGAGGGGTTGGACTGGCTCCGAATGTTTACGTCTGTTATTATATTTTCCCGGAAAATTGTCAATCACAATGAAAATAATTTCGCTCCCTTTTCCTTTTCCTTTTCCTTTTCCTATACCCTCACACTGTTAAAAATATCTCGAAAGGAATGAAATTTACAAATCCTCGTGATTTAAATGAAATTAATATAAAACATCTTGAAATTTCATATTTGTGTCTTAATATTGAAAAACACATACCTCATGTTGATATGGTTCTATTAAATTAATGAAACGGTTTTCTGAGATTCAAAACTAAAATTTTCATTTTTGGCTGATTCTGCAATATTTTATGATCCCATTCGGCAATTATTGTAGCAGTGGAAACCCATTGATTTGAAAATAAGGAAAGCCATTCAGCCAAATTTTCAAATCGTTCTGTATATAAAATTTACTATAATCTTGGCTATGAAATTTCCGAAAGATTCTGAATTTTCAAAACTGTCATATGAGTATTCAAATATCGAAAAAGTTTAATTTCAATGTACAAAATATATCTGATAAGTTAATTGCTTCACATTACATTTTCATATACAGCCACATATGATTTATCAAATACCTTTTTTTCTCTTCGCTTCTACGGGCTTGAAATCTGAAGATTAATACAAAACTTTGTCATTATGCCATTCACTCGTCAATGTCATGAAAACCTTTCTTTTTTTTCTCTCTCTCTTAGAGACGCGGGATTAATTAGGGAGTATAAAAAGTTACCCCCTTAACGAAGCCAGATCCAATATTCGGAGCGAAATATTTATTTTTCTCCCCTTTCACCGAGTAAACAGAGAATTGAACGATTTGCGGGAATGAGAATGAAGCGATAAAGCCCGAAGGTTTTCCGAGAACGATTTTCATTGAATTCGCGTAAGCCTTGAGTACGTGTTACAGTGGTTCTTGGTTCTCGATGGCCCCAACGCTATGAAAGGTTCGAGATATATTTTCAGACGGTAAGAAATGAGACCGCGAAAAATGGTCACACCGTTGCAAAGTCACGTAAGGAAATGCTCGGGTTTCCAGCTCCCCGGCCACCCGCACCGCGGTGATTCCCTCAATCTCGTAACTCGATAGTTTCAAGTTCCAAGTCTCAAGTCTCAAGGAATTCCGGGGGATTATGGAGAATGAAATTTTCCCCAACTCCCTCGACAAAGCGCATCTCCGCAATCTGCATCACTTTTTCTTTCCCCCCTCGACTCGCTCGCTCCTGCAGTTCCAACAATGAAATAGAAAACTCGATGCAATTGCCATTCAGCCTTGTGCAACCGAGGTTTCCAGTCTTTTTGGTCCCTTCTCTCTTTTTTTCCTCTTCTTGAGCTCTTTTTTTTTTTTTTTTGTTAATTTCGTTTTGACTGACAGAATAATCTGCGGAAGCCGGGGGGGTGGGGATAATTTAGCCGGGTTCGGAAAGGCACGAAAAAACGAGCTCTCGCGGGTGGTGGAATGAGGGGAGCGAACCTTGCGCGAGGCTGAAGCTGAGGCCGCGTAGTTTTATCTCGAGGGCAGAGGGGGGAGAGGGGGAGAAATTCGGGCGAGATTTACGCCTCGAGTTGGCAAGTGTCGCCTGCCTAAAAACGACTAAATATCCAATTTCTTTCACCATCTGTGTTGAGGTCTCCTCTCCTCGCTTTCTCGCTCTGGTGAAAAAAGAGAACCGAGAAAATTTCAACCCCCGTCGAGTGTCGAGCAGGCTCTTGACGCGCCCTAAGTAACCCCCGATCAACGGACGAACAATTTTTGCTCATTCAATTTGAACCTGCGTTCTCAATTTGATAGAAAGTAACAGAAAAATAAATTGATTATTTTTTCAGCCACGTCGGTCTTAGGGTCTGAAACAGACCTGGAATTTCTTATCCCTCTACCGCAATCAATGGAAAACGACTTTGGTCTGTTGATTCCATCCCGTTTCCGTCCCTCATCTTTAAACAATAAAACAGAACTTACATTTTTATGTTTGAGAATACTGTGAAAGAAAAAAAAAAAGAACGACGAACTGATAATTTCTAAAGTTCGATCCGAATCTTTTCTTCTATTTCATTTTCTTCACTTCAACATTGCTTTATACCCTGGGGCGGGTGCGGCGCGCCCGCTGTACAATTGCCACGACGCGATTCCACAAGATCTGCTAAATAGATTCTGCGGAGCGAATGGGAGGGTCTCACAATGGCTCGAGAAAATGGGACTCCGCAGCGCCACAATGAGTATTACGATCACTTAGCAGCCTTCTACCGGAATTATCAGTGATTCTTCATTCGGCACCCTATTCAAATCCAGAGTTCTACTAGTACTATACCACTACCACGGTGTTAGTAGTTATACATAAACTTTTCCCTCCACCTCCACCTCCACCTCCACCTCCACCTCCACCCCCTTCTGCTCCTCTTCCTACTTCGGTCTCGTTCCTTTTATGATTTCGACTGCGCCCTTGGTACTTTCGCAACCACCGCGCAAAGTCTAATCCGAACAAGATGTTGCCTTCTCGGCTCTTTGCCGCGGCGAGGAGACCGCGAGATATCCGGGGGCGAAAAGACGCAGGGAAGGGTAAAACAAAGGGGAAGTAATTACTAACCGCTGAAATAATCATCCCTGATGTCAGTTTGCTGCCTGTCTAGCGTGGGTAACGCAAACCGCGAGCTACTTTATTTACCGACGATGATTAGGTATACCCCTCCTATCCTACCACCGGTGTCTGGTGACTCGGGCCCCTCGTCAATTTTGATATTCAAGAATTCACGATCGAGCCTGAATCTCTAGATCCGATCCGGGAAGCCGTACATGTACTGGCAGGAAATTTTCGAGAAGGAAAATTGAGGGAACGAGGGAATTCGCGATCGGGCTTTGACGGACGAAAATTCAGGAGATCTCGTCTCCGTCTCCGACACCGGGTCGTATCGCGGTACACGAGGCGGCGACGGTGGCGTATTCGCCAAATTACAATATAGATGGGCCGGGAATCTCGGCGTCGCGTCGCGTCGAGGAAGGAAAGAGAAGAGGACTTGGAATTCAGAGCGACATGTAGGTGCGGGAACTCGCCGGGCTCATAAGTCGACGCAGTTTCATTGAAGAAGACGAGCGAACTCAGTCCGGGAAATAAAATCTAACTTTTGTATTCAAACCTAGTGTCGGCGTAATGGGATGTGTAGAAACTCTCGAGCCTCTGCTCTCTCTTTATTTCTTCTTCCGCTTTTTTTTTATTACCTCTTCCCGACTTTTTCTTCGAACCAGGGGCTTAAATAAATACAACCTTTGTAACGAAATCTCTTCAACTCTCAAGGATTTCGCGATTTTTCTTTTTTTTCGTCTTCGTATAAATAAAGAAAATTGACGATGACGAAATGTTACCAAGAACGGAAAAAGAGCGACTCTATCTCTCAGCGTTTTATGTACCCACATGAACTCGGTTCAAGAGGACCGCGTCAATGGAGACACGGAAAGGTTTGTGAAACAAAGAAGCGAATCTACGGACCCGTAGAGTTTTCCGCGGTTGTGTAGGCGCAGCTCTTCTTCTTCGTCCCTCTCTTTCCATTCTCTTCTCGACTCCCGTTTTCTCGTTCTCTCGCTCATCTCTCTCCAGCCAGCCTGTTGATTCCGTGGAGTCGCGTGGCGCACCGGTGGATGAAAGACGAAGACCCCCACCCAGCGCGTCTGCAAGCCCCGCAAAGTAGGTACAGAAGTCGACTCCCGTGTATAGGAGGACGCCCTGAGAACCGAAAACCGAAAACCGAAAACCAACTTCTCGCCGTCCCCTAGATTCCGGAAGATCTGTCAAGGATCCCATTCCAGATTATATTCAGCTGCCTTTATCGAGACGTCGAGACGCGGAGTATGGCAGGAAAAATCAAACCCCTCGAGGGACGTTCTCATCCCGGTGCCAGTGACGCGGGCGGTGCGAACGAAACGTTTTCTCTTTTGATACCCTGCTCCGTGCGATTTTACGGACAGGTCGCTTCGATACGTCTCGGGGTGTAATTACCGTTATTAATCTGGCGGCGAAGTGGCTCCGGAAGACACTTCACTCGTGACAAACGAGTTCCGCGAACCCTCCAGCTACATGTACATGACTCTATGGGAAAATGATATTAATTGTGCCTCGGGTCCTCCGCAAACCCACCGACAACTCGACGCTAAAAGCATTGACTGTTAATTGCAGCCGGTGTATTTCCGTCGCCTAGCGGAAAGACGACGCACGTTTTGCGCCCAATCCGCGTTAATCGAACGTCGTAATCGACCCGATGATTAGGATATCGCGCCAGATTTTATTCACACTCAGGAGCGAAGGTTGAATTTCAATACCGTGTCACCGTTGTCGACTATTTTCTCCGCTTATTAGTTACAAGGGGGAAACGGGGCGTGGAAATTCTTCCAACTTTTACGTCGGGGGTTGGGAGGCTTAAAATACCATTTGAGAAACCCCACATCGTGATTATTGAAGGAACTCTCGAAAGATGTACAACGCGTCTCGAGACTTTGCGGAATCCGGCTTCGAGTTGGTGTTCGATCGAACGACGCTTACCACCCTTCTCTCCAGTGCTTGCAACCTCTCGAAGAAACTGAAGACGCTTTATTCCCTCTCGATTTATCTTTTTTCCTTCGATTTTTCTTCCGCTACATGTTCAATTTACTTTTAATTTTTCTGCCCCTCTTCTCGCTCGCTCTTCTTTCATTTCGCGGTTCTTTCATTAGTTAGAAAACTGGACGTCCATCGCAGATCCTGATCAGAGATCGACTCTTGTTCCGATACGAAGAAATAAGGGAAAACACGTCGCCCCGGACTCGATGTCAAAGACGAGTCTGATGGAAGTAAGAAGCGCGCCCGACACACAAGAAGGCAAACATGCACGTAGACGGCGGTAAACCCCCTTCCCGTTCGACCCTCCATAATCAAATCCTACCCCCGCGTCCCCGTCTCCCGACGCCGCCCCTGTAGACGGCACTTCGCTCGGCACCCTCTTCACACGAAAGGAATGTTAATGCGACAATGCCTCCGTTCTGACTCACCTTCTCGATGCTTGGGAGAGCTGTCTTCTCCCGCAGCTGGTATTCTTCTGCGATCGGTATTTCGTTTCGCTTTTACCAATCCATGCGCGAATTCCGTGCTCGACATTCCACGACCCGACCCTGTAATCGGGACAGGACACTGTATTCCTCGTTTACTCGAACTACCGAAAAATAGAAGCAAACAGATATTCACGCTCATTTTCCACGTGGATTTTAACTTGGTTTTTCATTTTTTTTCCCCTCATTATCTATATCTCGCGTTGTAACGGACCTTTTTATTCCTCAGGGGCAGTATTTGCTCAGCCCTCAATCACGCAGAACAAACGTCAGTCTTTGGTTTCTGTTTACTGAGAGTTCGCGACTCCCTCTCTCGTGGCGATTCCACGCTTTACAATCAATTAAATGGAAACGAACCAATCCCCTTTCTCTCTTCCGTTTCACGTATGCAGGTATAAATATACCTATGTACGCAGGGTGTGTAGACAGAGACTCAGTTTGTCATATTCCCCTTGTACCAACTACCATGGCCCCGGGTCAAGTACAGTTACAAGGATCTCTCGAGCGCCACAAAGGAATTCCCCCACCTCTCGGTTCGGCAACCCATCACCGTATTGCTACTCCACACAAGATTACAGTATTGACAAGCTTCCGCAAAGCTATACATCCCCTGCGTCAACCGCTGATGCATTCTCCGCGTGCGTTGTTCCGGTGTAAAAATATTGTCAACTGGATAATCTTGGGCGGGATATATATATGATTTTCACGACATTCTGTCGATACCGCGTCGAAGCGGCAAAGTGTCAAGAGCCGGGGAGTCGGGGAGTCGGGGAGTCACGAGTGTCTCTGGTCTCACACTGAGATTAAAATTCCATGGGAGTCCAATAACCGAGGAAATGTTTGGACCCGGGTTCGGTGCCGACAGGGGTGGGAGAACGACGGCCTTGGTTTGCGGTCGGAATCGTTGCCCATCAGCACCTCGGTGTCACAGGGGCGAGACCCCGCGCTGCAGCGGAACCGAACGATCGCGGAAGACCCGGGTAGCTGCAGGGCTGCACGGGAGGGCCAGAGGTTTCCAACCGACGGCAAACCAATCCGCCGACGTTCCGCGCGGTCGTGCTGTGAATTCGGTAAGAGCCGCTGCTGCCGCAACGGCACCAGCACACTCCGGGCGGCCCTAACGCACACATTTTAACATTGTTTAACTTCATCTCCTCTCTTCTCTTCTCTTCTCTTCTCTTCTCTTCTCTTCTCTTCTCTTCCATACCTGAATTAGCCACCGTGGAACGCGTAGCCGGGCTTTGTTCGAGGATGAATTGAACCCTGGCTCCTCTTACTTCCGCGGTAATATTTCATCCATCCAACGGCGTTGAATTCCGAGGCGGAATGGTGAACTTTACAACGAGCCATGCTCAACTGGGATGTAAAATTGGGCAAAAGCCTAATAATCGCGATTGAGTTTCCGGCGCCGGAGGTGCACGTAGCTTTGTATAATGTCACGAGGTATATCTATGCACGGCGGATATACACTGGCCGCGTGTATACATGTATCATGACCGTATACATCTATCAACTCGGCGTGTCGCGCCCGAGTCACTGAGGGAATTCTCAATATGGTACACGAAACTCGTGCTAGCAATAAGGACGCGAAGGATATTCCCCTTTCTCACTCTCGGACGGAATGTTTTGCATTTTAAGAAGGTGTCAGATCCCCTACGCGCCATTCCTCCATCCGGAGGAACCCTTTCTCCCCTGAATTCTGGTGTGTTCCGCATCTCTACGACCCGCGATACGGAGCTCGAAATCTCTGATGCCAATCGCGAATGGCTCCTGCAAGAATACAACCGCTCCGGATTGAGGAGTAAATTAGAAGAACGCGAAACCATTTGTCTCAGTCTCGCATTCCGGAATTATCGTTTCCATCGCGGAATCTACTTCAAGAGCCGAGTCAAGAGCACAATGGTACGGACCCACGGAGAGAGCGGCAGCGTTTCCTTCTTGTTTCGTCGAACCCGCCACAGCGCCGTCGGTAACTCTAAACAGAAATTCCTCGGGGACTCTCGGAGGCGCAGAAAAGGCCAGACTCAGACGCGGACTCAGACCGAGAGCGAGAAGCACGAGGAGAGCTTTTATTTACAGTCATTTACATCTACGTGCTTTCGGATCACTTCAATACCCGTAAGACTCTTCTCACTCTTATTCATTCCTTGGCGAGAAATGAACCCCCTTTTAGCGAGTATCCATCGGGTCAGAAGAAAAAGTCCAAGTCTGTTTTCCAACAGACAGGGAATGAATTAAACGATCGTACGAAACGTTATTTATATGTACCAGAGCTGTTTGAACTTGATCGATTGATTTAATTCGTTCTTGTTTTCCAGTTCCCCCGATGCTGTGGATACCGCATCAGCTGGTCGGCGCACCTCTGGGCTACTCGGTCACCCTCGAGTGTCACTCCGAAGCCCATCCGACCTCGCTGAACTACTGGACGCGGGAGGACGGTTTGATGATCCACGACAGTAAGAAACACCGGGCGTTGACCCACCCGGACACCCTTCCTTACAAGACCCACATGCAGCTAACAATTTACGATATTCAGGCAAGAAACGAAGACCCTCGGAATCGCAACTCCGACAATTGCTGATTAAAATCATTTCTTTCGAAGAATTTCAATCACGTTTCTCTGACCTTTTCTTTATCCTCCGAATCTCGCAAACTTAATTGAATAAATTTCGATTCAGAGGAAAGAGAACAAAAAACAAGAGTGTCTTTAACGTTCCAGAAAGAAGACTTTGGTAGCTACAAATGCGTGGCGAAGAATCCACGTGGTGAGACGGACGGCACGATACGGCTGTACGGTGAGTTCGTAGACGAGGCACTGCGGCATTTATAATCGCGTGTATTGTTTCATTGGGACTGCATAACACCAACACCTCCCGTCCGCAGTTTAGATTAGCATAGGGTAGCCGTATATGTAAATGGTATGGTGCTCGTAACGTATGCATATGACGTAAAGGGTTGCACGGCACACGTGCGCGGGCGAGGCTCGCTGCACGCGCGCACACACCGATTCCCTCCACCCTCCACCCTCCACCCTCCGCACAGCAGCCTTCGCCTATCCTCCCTTATTCTCACTCACCATTAGCATGCATCGGTTTTTCGCATTAGCGGCATTCAAATGAAGCCAGCCCTCCCCGTCCCTCCCTCGGTTTAGCATAAAAGGCTTCACCTGTAAAAAAGACGGGCCACGTATGTACCTGCACCCACCTTCGTCCTTCGAGCAAATGAAACGCGCCCCATCTCCGCGAAAAAAGGTGGAAAAAAAGATACCCCGAATAATTATACTCGGGTTCGGAACATTTTTTCTACTCAAGTGCACCACCGAGTCCGTGAAAAATTAAAGAAGGAGAAAGTCGGGCGAGTTTGAAAAAAATAACCGAAAAAGAAATTAAATCCGCTATCTTTATGCGAATTTAAATTCCCCCATTAGAGTGCGCGGCTAAATGCGAATGAGTGAGAATATTCGGTGGCGGCAGGTTTGCGAAATAATTACACGAGGGAGAAATTAGTCACTTCGCGAAGCGCGATATCCTGGGGTAGCCGTAGCTTCAGCCGCGGGTAACTCCGGATCCGGTAGGTATGGGTAATTATCGTCTCGAGGTTCGCGTTACCCCTCGCGTCTCTCTTGGCCAGAAGTGGCGGAACGATGTCCGTTCCTCTTTCATTGTCCCTTTTCTTTCCGTTTCTTTTAAAATTCCCAGCAGCGTCCCCACGACTGCCATGATCGTCCGCGGGGTCCTCGTTCAACCTCAAGCTCCGTAGGGAGAACCGCGGGGAAAATAAGCGGCGCCGAATACCGAGTTAGGGGAGAGTCACCCGAAATTAAGTGGTAGCAGTCAGAGATATGTCAGACGAGTTTTATTAAGCGGCATAAAAAGGAGATTTGTAGTCCGACCGAACGCCGGGGTCCTCGTTCTGTCCCCTCGCGCGCCCCGACCGAGAAGGATAAAAGTAGAATGGAAAACGGAGAATGGAAGGAAGAAAAAAGCGGCAAGAGGGAAAAGAAAAAAAGAAAAGGAAAAGGTAACGGGAGGAAGCCAAGCCGTAGAGATATGAATTTATTATTAAGGACCCCGCCTAAGGGCCGGGGGGCGAGAGCAAAGACTGTTTCTTCCTATCTAAGTAGTCGGTCTTCCAGCTCCTTCCCTCGGCCCCAGGACCACCGATTCAGGAAGCTCTCCGGCAGTGTTAATTTATTCGACAAACTCGAGCGTTAGGGCAGACAGGCTGCTTTATTTCTACGAATAACCGCTCCTCCTCCGTCTCTCTTCTTCACGCTTCACTCAAGAATGACGGTTTCTTACTTTCGGACACTGGCCAAATTTCTGATAATCTTGGAATAATAATCGTCTCCCCGCGTAAAAATGTTCCCTCGAATTTTTCCTCACTCTTTTCTTTCTCTCTTCTCTTCTTTTGATTCAAACTTAATTACGAATTGATCACAAAAGTTGAACCTTCGTTCGGTCTGCCGGAGTGAATATCGATCTATAAGGAGAAAGAAAGGAGGCGCTGGGGGTGGGGTACCCACCGCGAGTATGAAGGTGTAAAAATTGTACAGTTTATAAGCCCGTAGGGCATCGGGTGAAACTTTTTACCCCGGACAAAAGCTTGCAGCTAAACTTTATTCGAAAGTTCTGCTCTTCTCTTCTTCTCTTCTTCGCTCTTCTCTCTTCTACTCTCCACCGTTAACCTCGTGCCTGCAGGTTCTCCACCCCGCGCCACTATACCTATACAGGTATGAGGTATCTGTGTATCAGCCACGGCGTTTCCAACCGCCCCGCAAAGCTGCGGGCCAATCAATTATGGATCTGGAGGTGCCTAAGGTCTTTCTGTTCTTCGCCAAACGTTGAATATCTCTCGCACTTAGCTCTCCTCTCGCAGAAACTTCTATAGAGGTAAGTTCGGTTGTCCCTGCACTACCCGAACCGATGCCCAGAGGGTGATCTTTGCATCGATATACCCACGTCGTTGGAACACGCGAATCGGGTCATCCGAGTAGTTCTCAATTTCTACACTAATTGTCTTCTCTGATCAATGTATCAATAATTAACGCGGTACAAACGTCTCGAACCTCTCACCGTGTCAATTAAACTATTGGACCGATTTTATAATTGACAAAAGAAAAACAAAGTAATATCGACCACTCTGATAATTAAACGTGAAAAATATTTCGGTTCAATCAACTTTGCATGATCGCTTTCGGCGATATGTATGGACGGGGCAGAGAGATACACGGGTGATGGATATGCACGTGAAACTTATGAGTATAGAGTGTATCGCGCGCATAAATTTCTTTGACACGAGGTGTAATTTAGGACCGCGATGGGCGGGCGACGCGCGGTGTTGTGTGTGGTGATGGAAAATTCAGTGTGCGAAATACGTAGAGGCGGTGGGTGCGGGTGACACGCGACTGCAGAGGGAATCGCGAGAACGGGGGGCTTGTGGGTGCATGGACGGAAAGAAAAAAAAACACCATAGAGAAAGAGGGAGGCAGGGTGCTTTTGCAGAGCCACCCACTCGGTCAGAGAGGATATTACCATTTAGATGCGAAACGTATACAGGGTCGAGGGGGAGGGTGAGGGTGAGGGTTGAAAAATAGAGGACAACCACCACGAGCCAGCTTTGTCAATCCGAGTCGCGTTTGACATTTACGCCCCATTACTTCGGCAACGAGGATCCTCGGGGGTTTCCCGATTTTCGAATCCACCATAATACCTACGTGTATATTTTGTGTCCTTCTCCCATCTCCCCAGATCATTCCTAATTAGTATTTTCTTCGAGCTCCCCTCCTCTCGATGCCACGGTGCAACGAGGTGCGATGAGACGTGGCAGTAGCTACTGAGCAACGTTGCAGGTATAGTGCAGGCATGTACAAGGATGATAAATAAAACGTGGCTGCAGCTCAAGGAGCCGACTCCGTCTCGGGGTCTGGCGTCTTCCGCATGTCCCGGACGACGGCAAAATGGTTTTTTAATTTAGGTAAAATCTTTTGAACGAAGGAAAAGCATTTTAATTCCGAGAACCTCACTTCTGACATTAATAAATAGAAGCCCTTAAGGCATACCGGGTGAAATACCGTTATGAAAACGGGGTAGCTCCGGTAACCGTCGCCGAAGTACGGAGGGAGAGAGACAGAACGAGCCCCACCAAGCCGCGAGACTCTGGCAAATACTAATTACCGTTATTAATATAACGATCTCTGCACTTTTAGCGCCAGCTTCTCGATACTCGACATTATGCCATACCGGATACCTCGAGGGACGATTTATTCCCTCCGAACCACCCTTTTCTTTTTCATCTTTTTCATTAAATTTTTCTTTTCATTAAAAAATATATTCCATCACCTGCCCTAATGCGACCTGTGCGAATACTCGAACCGTGCGATTTTAACATTTATCACTTCTTTGAACCGCGTTACATTTTTCTCTTGTAAATTTGCATTTCAAAGCCTTTGATGTCTCCGATATAAATTTCAGACCGTAACACCCAAGTGCGCACATTGCCAAATCCGATATTCGCAGAACTTCTAATCCCGGTACACGTGTGAAGGTCGCCAGTCAAGGATTTGAAACTGTTGACAAGTCGTGAATATACGTCTCAACTCGATGGTATCAGACCCGAGGTTGACGTAGCTGTTAATTAGCTAATTAGACGAACGAGTAAACGGGCGAGTATTATGCACGTCGAGACGGAGAGCGACGACTATCGGATATCTTTTGCTTTGAACCACGCGACTCGGAAAATCAAATTCTCGGAACTAACGTTTCGCAATGAAAGGACAAAATGAAGTATGTATGTATGTATGTACCTACGCTTCTACGTGGGGAAATTAAATGCAGCAGCTCAGTTTTTGTTTGTGAGACGTGAAAAGTATAGGATAGGACATTTCATCGAGACGTCGAACAATCTGAAGGAGAATCGAAAAAAAGGAACAACCAAATAAGATTCTCCGTCACGGTAGCTTTCATGCTGCGCTTAGAAAGCCGAAAATAAAGAAAAGAGAGAGAATAGAAAATAAATAAAAAACGGGAGAACGAAGAAGACGAAGTTTGGCAATTTCCTGAGACTAATCTGGCGTCGGTCAGCATTGAGATGCCGCGGGGATGCTGCGCGCCGCCCTATACCTACGGGGTCCTGGTACACACCGCCACGGTGATCCCATGAATTATACACGAGCCACGAGCCACGAGCTCGGACGAGACGAGGCGAACTTGCCAAGGACCTCGCGCACCTCCTGCACCACCACCCCTGGCCTTCTCGAAAGTCCGAAAGCTCCAGGAGTCGATCGAACGAACGTCGTAGCTTCGATTCCTCTTTCTTAATTTCTCACATTTTTTTCCTTCTCTTTCCGTTATCTCGATATTATACGAAATAAAAACGTCTGCAAAGTTGGTGTCAACATTTGATAACGAGATTTCTTCGATTCGTTGAATAAGAAGAGGAGAAAAAAGTTTTGGGAAACCTACAAGAGTGATGGAAATATGAAGATAGATGTAAATCTGTTTAGATAGCTAAAAAAACGGTGCTAAAAATTCAGCCGAACGTCACTTTTTGCACAGTTTAGAACAGAAGGAGTGCATGAATGAAAATTTTGTCCCGTAATACCGAGTAATCTTCTTCAGTCTAGTTACAGGATTTTTATTCCCGCAGGTTTCTTATCGCGTTAGAGTTTTGGTCTTGATTAAACCCCCCGTAGGATACGCGATGGCCGCACCCGCGCGCTCACGCGTAACAACGTGACGAAATTATTAGAATAAAGATTGACGTGTGGCTCCAATATGAGCCAGAATTGAGATTAGCCGAAGACTCCCTATATCCGACGTTTCAACCCCCTACACATATTAACTTTCGATTTTTCATTAAACGCTCAGTGGCTCTCTCCGCGATTGAAACCTTACGCTACACGAGTTCCCGATTCGTCTTCTCAAATGTATAAATAAATCGTCTGATTTTTATAATTTCACTTCTCGCCCCCGCTCAGGTTTGTTTCTCTTCTCTTTTGCCTCCACTCTCCACAATACCCTCTTCTTTCTCCCTCGGCAAGTTGCGATATCGCGCTCGCAGGTTCGTTCGGTGAGAAAGGAGAGCCGCTGACGGCACCGTAAGATTGATTGGAGTCACGGGATGGAAAATTAACGGTCTAGCTCGAGGTGGTCCGGGGCTACGGTGGGGAAGGAAAAGGGCGGAGGGGTGAGTGTGACAGCCGCCGCATACTAATTCCTCGTGTAGAGCCCCAGTAGCTGGCTTTCCGACCCGCGGCCCCTACCCTCCACCCTCCGCCCTCCGCCCTTCGCCCCTCGTCGGCGTTGGCGTTCGCGTTCGCCAACAACGCCTCTGTAACCGGACCGGGTCCTCGCGTGTCCAAAAGCTCAACCTTTGTCACAGTTAACTTCCAGCGGACGGTTCTTAACGTCAAGAGGCATCCTGCCGTCCGAAACGATGCAGTAAAAGGGAGGTGAGAAGTTTTCAGAGTTCCAATTTCACCCCTGGGAGAAATGCCTCAGAGGACAGGTCGAGTAACGCCGAGTGTCGGCTGGTGGATCGATGATCCCGTTAATTGCATCGTCTCAATACAGCTATTAGCCGAGGTACACAGTCCAGGACAGTGATTCAGCGACGGACTGATCAACCTAAACTCTTTCTTGCTCCCCCAGACACATTGTCGTTCGATAAAGGAGAAGAAGAAGAAGAAGAAGAAGAAGGAGAAGAAGAGACGTGATAAAATTACAAATACACCATTGAAACGCGAAGCCGTGTAACGATCCTCGACTTCGCGAGACCCAGGTCCTTTCGCGCGACGATTTCATCCTCAGATTGCTTTACAAGTTCACCTCACTCTCCGCATCCTCGTGTTTTGGGTGTATGCTCAACCTCCGCGAGGATTAGGACGTTCCGAGGGCAATATTCTAATTGGTGCTTTTCGAGACTCTGAATAGCTTTCGAGGCTTTCTAACGCGCTTTGAAATGCCCCCGGGTTTAAGAAATTGGACGTAGCGATCGGGGAACAGGAAGGGGTCGTGTCGGAGACAGACGACGGTGACGGCGACGGCGACGGCAGCGGTGCTGATGCTATTAGGCTAATTAAGGCTTCTTTAAGATTTCAACAAGTCCCCATTCTCCCACACCCAACCAACTGCGGGCCGATGTCTGACGGCAAAGTTAACAGATATATGCCAGAGTGATCGGGAGACCTGGATGACGAACCCGGTGATGTTTGCACCACGTAGCGTGGGTGGACGACGGCGAGGAAAGTTTCGATCAAATAAATGGGTCTGTGTGCAACTGGCTGACTGGCTGGCTGGGCGAAGCCCATTGTAGCGGAGTACATACACCCTGTACCTAACCGGGGTAACCGTGTAGATCGTAGATTGTAGATTGTAGTGTAGAATATAGAATGTCGGAGGTAAATGTCCTGGGGCGTTTGTCAAACTTAAACTACATGTAAATAAGCAGTTCTGCGTTATTTGCTCAACGTTCGAACGCGCTTTTCCAGTCCCGTATGCATGACCGCGCGAGATGAATTGATCTGAGCTTTTTACGAATCGATGCGAGAGGCTTTTTGCCCTATTAATAAAGTGCGGAGGTTGGGGTCAGAGGAACCGATCGGACTCAAAAGTCTGAGACATCCGTTTCGCCCGGAATCATCAATCAGCGCGGCGAGGGAAAGAAGGGGAGAAGGGGGAGAAGGGGGAGAAGGAGAGAACCTTAAATCGCAGGGACAACGGATTTTAATATCTCTGAAAAGAAATAAAAGTTGGAACGATAAATCAAAAGTGAAAAGTCACCGCCATACTCAACGATCAGACCTCGGCCCAGCCTCGGCTCTTGAACCGGGCCACGGTCCCTTAATATTCCTCTCTTGCCTAGAATCGCGTCTAGACGACCAACGCGACGAACCTGTCCGACACCTTCTTCTACTTCCACGAGAAGGAGTCCCGGTGATGAATGAATTTCCATCTCTATACGTACTGTTTCAAATTTTTACACTTCTGCTGGATTATTACTCCGTTCCCTGGGAGTTTCGAGGGCTTCGAATGATTGATATGACGGATTTTTTTTATTGCTCGCCTTTCTGTTTCATTATTTAATTAATTTTTGTTGTGGGTATTTTCATTAGGCGACTGCCGCGCGGTAAGGTTACAACGGCAGTGAAACCGGAAATATTTTTCACGCGGTAAAGATCGTCGTGTGGTAAGGAAGGTCGGGGTGTGGGCCTACCCGAAGCGAAGTAGAGGGTATAGCGGGGATAAAATATGACCGAGAGTAGAGTTTGGCCACCCGTGTGGTGCCGGCTAATATGTTTGCGAGGGTGAAGTTAGTAACAGGTGGTGCGATCCATAACAACTCCTGTTCCGGTGTGTTCTCCTCAAACCCTAAAACCCAAGACGCTCTCAACGCTCCTCATCCCAGTGGCCGCCACATGTATCCTCATCCCCCGGCCCCGGCCCCGGCCTCGGGTCTGGTCTGAACCAGGGCACGAAAAGATGATGAAAAAATATAAATTATTTATCACACTTGTCTCTGTTTCAGTGTCCGATCCGCCGAGCACCAGCCCCAGCCCCGTCACTACCGAGGTTTCCAGGAAAGGTGAGATTTACCATTTTTACACAATTTCCACAAACTTGGTCGTGGGGTACGTGAGTAGGTATAACCGGACAGCTTGTGAATAATTGACGCTCGAATAAGGAAATAGTCCGCAACTTCTTCCAGCCAATATCTCACGTCCGGCTGCTCCTGGGTGAAAAATAACCCGGACTAATTTTTGAGCTCGTGAAATTCTCGTGAAATTGTCGAGAAAAAAGAACGCGACAGTTTTCCACGTGGAAAAGATCGTGCGAAAGATTGGACGAGAAGGTGAGATGAGATTCGAAGCATCCGGTTGAACGGTTTGTTTGTTGCAGACTGGGACCCAATGACGGATCTGAACAACTCGGTTTACGGTAGTGGCCCGAGTTCCCTCACTACCCACAACGAGAAGGGTGCGAAAGTGGGTAAGTCGCGTGCAGCCCGGCTCTCGCCTTCTCGATCATCTCCAATACCTACCCCTTAACAGTTAACCCCCGCAGGGTTTAAGTAGCGTCCCTTAGAGCAGGGTTCGAGCCCGAAGGCACACGTTATACGCAGCTTTAAGAGTGGCTTTAAGGCAATCGCCCCCGAACCCGTTTGGTAGAACGAGGATGTAACATCAATATTTCATGTATGCTAACACGCCAGAACTAATAATGCCTCTCGAGGTTGAACGGCGTGGCATCATGTCTGCGGAGGAATACCCCGAGAATAATATCGGCCGGGGTGTCTGCCTCCCGCTGAGCCGGAAGAGCGCAGTTTATGCCTTATATTAAATTTAATCCCAAGTGCAAGTGTTTTCAAAAATCTCCGCATCCGCGCCCCTAAATTCTCTGTGTACGACGGTGGCAGTGGCAGCGGCACCCACCCTGATTTCAGAAACCGGTGCGGGGTTGGTGCAGGGTTTGTAATTGGCGCAACATCTGCGGTCTGCGGGAGCATTAATGTTTGCCTCCTGCGTCTCTCGTACCGAAACCATCCCCGCTTATGTCCCCGCGGGTACACCGCTATACTTACCAGGGTATACACATAGGCGGTGGCTGTGTTCCCCACCTCACCCCACCTCACCCCACCCGCGACACAGACACGGACAGTTTAACCCCCCCGCCCCCTTCCAGCGACACAGCGCGCGTACGTGCCACGAGGGACACAGGCCGCAGTATACGCGTTTGTATCAACGGGCGAAAATACCGAGCTTTTCTTCAACCACATTGTTCTCTTTCGAGTACGGCACTACACCGGTATGTAGTTCAGAGAAGAGTGCTTAATTTTTATTTTTCTTATCCCTCACGGGTAAAGCCGCAAGTAACCGCTAGCTGGTCACAAATGGTCGACGATTCTCTTTCGAATGCGTTCTTGTGTTCTTCTATGCACTGAACTCAAAATACCAAGGTTATCAATTTTTCTAGTCTCGATTTGAATATATCGCGTCTCTGATGACATAAGGACGTGAGCAGCATTGTACGACTTTTGCATTTCGTAACGGCAAAAGGTCGTATATTTTTTTCTTATCGTGTTTAGGTGAAAGACACGGAGATTCGTTCATAGACGTTGAAATTTAATATTTGTAGGTCAATTAGGAGCAGAAGGTCGTATGTACTGCTGGATACTACCTTTGACGCTTACGACCTTCTTCTTCTAACTGCGAGTATTTTTTATCGAATTTTTCGAAACGTTTTTTTTTCAATCTATCTTCGCGTCTCGGGTGTTTTTATGACTTTTTGGTTGATGGATAAGAAAGAAATGAAAAAATTGGCGCATACAACGTTTCACCCTTACCATTTTTTGTTTTATATTTACCCTAAAAATTGTAATGAAAGAATCACGTATTCGATCTCGTAATTTGAATTGATACATACAACATAATTTTTGATAATTTTTAGAGGGAATGGCGTAACAAAAAAAAAAAAATATATATATACATATATACGACCTTTTGCCACGAAATTCGCGTTTTTAGCGTTTACCGGCGCTTATGCCAATAGACACGCGATATAATATGTGTCTATAGCCTGCGAGAATTTTCGACCACCGTCTGATACATTCCGGTAGTGAATACCGCACAGTGGCTATTGGGGGCAACCTAATGTAATAGCTCGTGGTGAAAAGGCATATTGGCTCTTGTCACATGTAAACTATGGGTCGACACACACACACACACGGGCGTGGCCGGGGCAGGGGCAGGGACAGGTTGCGATCAACAAGGGGTCGGCTTCTCACACATCCCTGGTGTTCTCCTCCAGGCGTTTCTCCAATCTCCCCGCATTAGGTACCGGAGCCAGAGGCTGTAAGGGCTGAACCCGGAGGGTAGAGCCTCTGACTGCTAACGTACACGTATGGTTTTGGTACCGCTAATGTTTGCTCAAGATTTGCATACGTCTGGTCCGTCGTAGCTGGTCCGGGCAACATCCTACCCTACCCTACCGCGGTATTGTGTAGACGTACACGTACACGGGCACGTACCAACAGGCCCCGCGAGGGTGGGTAAATACCTGGGGAACGACGCGGTGCGGCGGCGGCGGCGGCGGACTGAGGTGTCAAGGCGACGTTGGAGCCCCGAGCACCTAGCTGCGAGGGAGTCTAACCCCGCGATGTAGTAACTTGATCGCCAATTACCTTACCAAAATAGCCCATTGTCCCAAGACTGCAGTATGCCCTGGCTTGATGGGGTGCCAGCCCGCATCGTTGCAGGTGGCTGACGCTCGCGCACCAACACAGGAGGGAAATTGCACTCCCGGTGTAACAAAGGCGTCGAGTTACACCGACGCCGCCTCTCGAGCGCCCAGCTTTGCTAAAGTCCTGACTGCACCCTCCACCCCGCGGGACTTGAAGTTGGTTCACCCCCGGCCTCCGGGCTTTTTGTTTACATTTAATGAACCGACAGGCGACCCCCGACCCCCCATTAATTCCTCGATCGGTAAGTCTGATCATCGTTGTTCTTCTTCGATAATTTCAGGCGGCAAGTTCCAATCGAATTTGAACGAGATCGACAAATCCGAACACAAATCGAGCTCCGAGACGGACAGGAAGAGAAATTCAAAATGGCCTCCGGACGAGAACGGTAAATTATTTTCACTCTATTAATTGTCAAAGTTGAACAAAAGTCGGGACGGTACTGTACAGAGCCGCTACACATGTTACAGTTTGTACAGCGATATATTATACCCACTCGGTAAAAGAGAGTCCCGGGAGAATGCGAGAGAATCGCAGAGGGTTGTTTCTGATTCCTAATTAGAGATGAGTAGGTATAAGGTAGTCGGGTGCATGTAATACTCGTAGCGTGGTTAACGCCGCCGCGTTTAAAACAGCTAGTGGGGGATGTATAATGAAGAAATACACGAGGGAGCAAAGCGGCAGGCCGGAAGAAGAATCTCTGCTAATTTTCCGAATCTCCGGGTGTGTAATTATTAAAAGCCTCGCTTTTAAGTGGGATATAAGCAAATTAACAGAGGTATCGAGACATTATTAATGTGATGATATGTATATGTATATTTACTCTAATTCCAGATGCCAGTAGAGCGGAGCTCGCCGCCAATCTGATTGTGGTGTATCTGGGTGTGGCGGGTCTGATCGCGATCCGATAAACGTCAACGCTCGTTCCATATAACGGATGAAATTAAATGAAAATAAAATATATATACATATATGTGTAACAAATGGAGAAAAAAACAACAACAACAACAACAAAAATGTAATTACAGTACGAACTCGATAAGAAATAATAAAGACTGACTGAGTAGCTAGTGCCGTTTAAAAGTTATGAAAAAAGGAGTAATTAAAAAAAAGATTTAAAAAAGAGATTAAAATTAACGAATAACAAAACCTACGTTATCGAATCGAAATACGCTACACTTCAACGAAGCGACCACGAATGAAATGTGAAAAAGACAGAAGACGAGGTATGAACGAGGAAATTATGTAAAACTGCACGTGCAACGGTCGATGAGCTTAGATAATCAATTATTTCAATTAACTCTCCGTTCCATCAAATGTTCGTTATCACGTTAATTACGCGAAGAAGCGTTAATCTTAGCCCCCACCTAGGGTTATAATTATTAAACACGTCTTTACTTGTCAGTGTTAGAGAAATTACTCGTAAGGGCCGTTGCAGGCACTGATTTATGAATATTCCACGCTGTACCCGTCCCCCCCCCTGACTTAACGAAGAGACAGTTTCGCGAGTACCGGTCTACACCGACTATGTTTGCCAACCGCCAAATGCCTGTCCCTTTATGTATATATGGATATATGGATATATGGATATGTATATGAATCCGCCGAGTCCCGTACCTATAACGCAGCAAACGGACGCGTGTCGCATAAACTTGGGTTAGATTATCAAATTACCGTCGAGGTTTCACAGGTGAATAAAAGAAGCGTAAAAGAAGCGGTGAAATTGTGTGAAGAAAAAATTAATCATTTTCAATTCACGAAAGCCAGGATGTAATCAAACTATGCAAACAGGGAACGAACGCAGTAGCGAAACCCTGTGTCAGATCAGACAACCAACATAACTGGCTCGAGGCTGAGAGCCAACACGGCTCATTGACCACCAGCTCCACAGATTTCAACGACCCGTGATAATTGTTATCTTGCGTCGGAAGCGTTGAGCCATTAAACCCACGCCAAGTTGTCTTTGCATGGTTCCCCCGAGCTATCAATGATGGGATTTTCGAGGGTCTGATTCAACACGTGCGTTTAAATGCTGCTGAATATGTATCTGCGACTGTGACTTACATCCATCAGACCCTGTATATATAATATTAATATGAAAATACGTTTTGATGATGAAAACGTATTCAAGATAAAACTAAGTTCTTTTTTTTTTTTATTTAGCGATTACTAACCGCATCGAGAATATCTAGATAACGAAGAGATGAACGCGAAGCTGCATTTAGATATGAACGAATATTAAAAATACCAACTTGGCGATATTGAATTATGTAGGAACGATGAATTCTGCGAGGATATGAATTACAGTGGAATTGGAACAAATACAATTACAAAACGAAAACCTACTTATACAGATTTATAATATATAACTAATAACGCCGCGAGTTTGCGTGTACCTACCTATACGACGAGAATGACAAAATGATATGTATAATTATATATATATGGAAATATATTGTTATACATAAAATAACGTAAAATTTAAGATCGAGTCGAGTGAAGGAGAGAAGAAGAGATATAAAAGTAAAGAAGGCAGAGAAAAAAATTATTGAATAACGATATCACTATATTGTATGTTATATAATTAAAAAATGCTTCGCGTCGTTGAGTTGAATGTTGTTATACATATTACCTATAAAAAAAAGCAAAAAAATAAAAAAATAATAATAATATACAAGAAGAACCAGACGAAGATTCTTATACATACATATATATATATAATTATAAATAAACCCAAAAATTCAATTATGTATAATAAAAATGATGAGATGAAATTTTTGGTCGTTATATTATGTATAATTGATAACCCGAATATTCCTTGAGCTTGTTAAAAAAAAAAAAAATTCCAAGGGCGTAATGAGAAAGAAAAAAACCTGGTGAACATTTCCTGCTCTCTGCTTTTCCATTTTCTATACGAAATCATGAACAGTATATATGTGTGTACATTGCACGTATATAGCTTATTTGCAGGACGCATTGCCGCTAATGTTGTAATAGGCGAGCCGCTGGCCGCATACTAACCAGGGATTAACCCAGGCCGAGCAAACCAAACGCAAACCCGAACCCGGAGCGAAGCTAACTCCTTTCCCTATCATCTCTCTTGTTCCACCGTGCAGCTGCCGCCCGGACCGCACCTATATTAACCGGATATTACGTTACGGGCGTTAACGCGATTCCTTTATTCCGAGTCAAGTTTTCAGGATCCTCATTATACGCTCCTGTCTGTCGGGCTCGGATTGACTCCGGATTGGAATTTCGATAAGGTTCGCTCCATCGGAAGTCGGGGGATAATCGAGAGCCGCGGATGCATGGGAAAAGGGAAGGTAGCTATTGTACGTCAGCCGCAGCAATAATGCTCGGAAGCAGAAACGAGGAACGGAGCGCCCGTCCACTTCATTGTCCGGGTGCGGTGAACCTGTCCGATGAAAACTCTCCCTCAGATCGGTAAGTTTCGATTAGCGAGCTCGTACAGCACGTGAAGCGCGATGAATGAGTGGCGTAACCGGCAGGATGGATAATTTTCCGGTATAGTCGGAAAAATTTGGCTACTCGAAGACCCCCGAGGTTCCGAGGTCCAGAGGACCCTCTGCTCGTTGTGGTATTACGGAAATAGCGAAATTGGAAAAGTCCGAGTGCCGCGCGTGAGATCGGTCGTTTATACAATTCAATTGTATAGAAGGCTCGATTCCCGGCCACCCGGCCACCCGGCCACCCGGCCACCCGGGACTCAGGACCTCGGTCAGGGAAATATTTCCTGCAAGTGGTGTTTTCGCAGAGGCCAGTCGCCAGGAAGTTGCCTCGTTGAACGAATAGCCGGGGACCCCGTTGGCCGAAGGGACGAATGTATGTACCGCGGTAAAGCAAAGGAGCAGGAAGATCCGCGCGGAACCGGAAGTCCGTTCGGTATATTCCGGCGTTACGTCGAAAGCTCACCGGCTCCCTACATCTTTGACGAGGGCGCAGATCGCGGCGTCCCCATTGTTACACACGCGAACCATCATCCGCTTCGGTCGGGTGGGTAGGTAGGATAGGCAGGTACGCGTTATGAATTAAATTCTCTCCTTCTCTCCCTGCACGCGGTTTATATTCTCTCTCTGTCCTATTTTACCCTACCTCGTAATAAACTCCTATACCAATACAAGACTACAAGGCCTGAGGGGTTTCCAGATTTTGTAACAGTCTCGCCCGCCGCCACGTCCCGCGAGAACCTTTGGCTATTCAAAACCGGAGGTCGTGGCAAACACTATTAAACCTGCAACAAGACCGAAACCGTGACAAGGAACTTTCGGATGAATTATACAACGCTAAATAAACCCTCGGACGTGTCGATGATCGTACAATTTTACTGAAATTTCGTTAAAACTTGCAGTCGAAAAGTTTGTCCACGTTATTCATTCAAATCTCTACGTGGGCATGGCAAATGTAGAATTCACCTTTTTCGTTCGTCTGTCGATTTAATATATTATTCATAGATTGTGAGACGAGGATTTTCTGCACTGCGTACAAAGTAATACGCCTCGGTTTCTGACATTTGAAGGATTTCAGCTGAGGTTATTCTCTTCTGAATAAGAGAAAATAGCATGTAATCGGCAATGATGGGTTTGATTTGGTGAATCGATACTTCTTAAGCGAGGAACGATCATCTTTTGAATCTATAATTCAATGCATAATTCAATAATGACGTTTAAATCGAGCCTAGTGGGGCAGTTATTTTCTGATACTCAATAATTGCGGTACACTAGTTTCTGACCCTCGGCTCGCTACAGCTAGCTTAGTCTTTGGAGTCGGTTCATTACAATAATCATCAGATGGGATCTCATAGTTTCTATAAATGCGACAAATATTCATGTTGGCCGAGTCGAATGTGTCCGTTTCAACTAAGTCAACGTCTCTCGTAAAGCAAGGGGTCAGTAACTGGCGCAACGCTGAAGCCAACAAAAAACCGAAAGGACCCGCTATTCGACGTCTTCTTGCCGCATGACAAACTTCGCAGTCACTTTTAGTCATCGTTAACGCGTTTTTATATCAGATTTTGGACTATAGCGCGCACTAAATGCTTCAACTTCCATCAGCCGGTTGTGATATTGTAGAATAAACTGGAAAAAAGGCCGAGGGGTCAGAAATCGGAGCGTTTACCTTAATACAGTTCGTAGTTGGACAAGCGGTACGCAGTTACCTCGAACCATTCCAAACAGCTGGAAACTTGGTTAAACCGCATGCGTATGTACATACGTACAGTAACGAGGCAAAGTATTCTCTAGTAAATGTATACCTACATGTAGTACATCTGTATAATGTATAACAAGGACTAACTGGGTAAGTGCTCGCGTATCCTCGAGAGAAAGTTTAACTAATCCGTAGGAGTGCTTTCCCAAACTCTGTCTCCCATTCCGCCGCGTCTTTCTCTTTTCAACAAGCTTATCTACATCCCGCGGTCTATACCTGCCTCACCGGGAAACGATTTTTCCTCAAATTGACGGCAAAAAAAAAAAAAAAAAAAATTCAAAAGTTACGGAAGGGAAAGAATATCTTACGCAACGGGATGGTGCGAGATATGACGACCACGAGGTTTCCTCGATGCCCCACATTCTTTGCTCAACCTTCGCGGCAGGAACGCGTTACGTTACGGGAGGGGGTGGGCAGGGTGGATATACAGGGTGTCTAGCGTCAATTGAATATCAAATTCCCTGACATTTCCCGGTTTTCCAGACGGAAAATCTGACTTTTCCAGAACTCATTTCAACTTTATTTTCCTAACGAGCGCACTTTTGATTGTAAATTCACGACGATCACAGTTAAATGTTATTTTTTTCAGTTAAAATACTGAAATTCCTATCTCAATTCAATTTGGCCACATTTTGATACGAGATATTTTTTTATCAACTATAAAAAGATTTGGGTTGGGGGTTATTTCTCCAATAAATGGTCACATCGATCAGATATTTTCAAAATCTTACAGCTGTCAAAATGGAAAGGAAAAAATGGAAAAATTCCAGATACGTGTGCGAAATCCCTGACATTTCCCGGTTTTTCCAGACGCTTTCAAATTCCCTGACAATTCCCAGTTTTCCAGATTTCCCTGACAGCTAGATATAGGTAGCCCTGATATAGGTAGCCCGAGCGATCAGGGGTTGCAAGTTGAGTCCGTTAAGTAGGTATATATACAGGGACGCGTGCGTTCGCGGCGTGTCTTATCGTCGCGATCCCCGGTCGACCCGCGCCTATCCGTGTCCCGGCATAACAATTACCCCATTATCGTGGTACACCTTCCCCCCGTTCCCCGTCTCTAACCGACCACACACACATCACACGGTCTACGCAACACGGGGCGAGGAGAGATCGAGTATCCACGCGCGGAATGACTCGGAGACTGTAGACTTTCGATGCGGAATTGCATTGTGGTGGAAATACTTCAACTTTTATCTTCATATTTTTCTTGAGTGCGCAGCAGAGAGCGGACTGAAAACTGGTGTATAACTTTGCGAGGGAGGACAAAGTCGAGATAAATTTATCTAACAATATGAAATTAATTATACCATTAGCTACTATTTGAAAAGTTACCTCGGGGGAGTTGAACCCCCGCTTCTGCACACCGGTACCAACGAAACTTCGGAAGTTCGAGTTAGATTATTATACTTTTCTCTGTATAACGAACTGCTCGCTCGAGGCAATTCGGTATATAGATGATGGTAAGGGGAACGGGAATGGGAATGGGAACGGGAACGGGGGAAGAATATCTTGTCATTTGCATTAACCAATTAGCCCCAGCGACCGCGTCGAGTTTCCCGAACGACGACGACTGGAAAGAAACTGTAGTAGCGTCAACGGCGTTATCATCGTCGGATATTATCGGCTTTTTCTCTATTCCCTCTGATTCGATCAATTGGACGATATTGCAATAACGTAACGATTGTATTCGGGACTCGGTACTCTGTTGCGTCCCTAAGGTAGGATACGGGGATTCGGAATGCGAGGGTCGCAAGTTATGCCGCATTCGGTGGTATGTAGTAATTAGCAGCATTGCTGGGAGCCATCGACAACCCCACCGACCCCGAAACCCTTCGTTCTGGAAACAGTCGACAGATCCTCGTGATTTCACCACCAACAGCGAGAGAAAGAGGGAGAACGAGGGTGTATTGTGTGATAATGCAAACGTTTCGGCGAAATTTTTCACAAGACAATGGTCGTATCCCGACATCCGCGTTGTTCCCGGTATGAATTAATGAAACCGCAATATCATATTGTTAATTATTGCAAATATTTAGCGAAGGTTGTAATTCTGCAAGGAGAAAACGTCGTTGGGTGCCCGGGGAGCCTCCTGCCTCTTGCCTCTTCGCGGTGATTCGGAGGTAAACCGTTATAGCGATGGGAGGGGGTCGCGGTGGCTCGAGCGCAAAGGCAAAACACGAGATGATGGTTAAACTTTGACTCTCTGCACCGAGGATGGGGCGGAGGAAAGTTTATTAAAGTGTCTGCAGGCATCTGTACCTGAATTATCACTGAACTTACGCTATTTTACCAGACACAAAAAAACAATATTATTTATTGTCTCCTTCCAACGAATTCTGTATTATATTATACACGTTTATAACCGAGTTGCTTTTTTGACTGGTTCTTTGTATCCTCCCCTTTTTTTCGCACGATAAGTTTGGAGACATTGCTTTCGTTAGGTACTTACGAAAGATCGTGATAAATAAATTCCAGTAACTCACCGTTTGACGTATCTGCAGTCGAGGTTGGAACATCGGGAAATCAATAAGTAGGGGTATTCATTCTGCGGTATGAGCGAAGCTCCGATGAAAAGTCGGGAATTATATTGTATGGAAAAGTCGCACCTGCAACGAAAATATAACAGTAAGCTCATTATACGGTATATAGAATTGAAAGAACGACTTATTATTGAACCTCTACAGACACAAGTTTGTATGAGCATAAAATGAACGAAATACCTATGGAAACGACGTGGCTGGTTCGTCGACTCTCCTAATTTCCCACAATCTAAACGATTCTGGGAAAGATTCGATAATTAAAAACCCCGGTGATCCGAAATCAAATCAGTGCCAGATGCGCCCTTCTTATTTCGGTCGATTCCCGTGCAGCAGCACGAGCGAGGGTGCGATTCGCCCCATCTCACGGCAGGATGGAACAATCACTATTATGCACCCTAATTTTTCTCCGTCGGTCATGAAAAGATTCGAATACTCAAGTGAATAGATGAATGACGTAATTCAGCTGATGAAATTATGCGCGTGTTAAGCACGAGATAATTTTATCGTAGGTGCTATTCGAAGACTCGAGGAAGCTATTAAATTTTAACTGCCTTTACGTCTGACATGTACAGATAACGCAAGTTAAAGCAAGTGTTGGGGTTGGGGTCGCATAGAAATTGAAGCCAAAAAAAGAAATAGAGAATTGAAGTTTAATCTAAGGCCATAAATTTGCAGCAGAATGCTAGGCATCAATAGATCTTTGTATACCTACCTACTTAAAAATTATTCTTATTAGTTTATGCATAAGAGTCTGAAAGTGTTGAAACAAAATTCCCTTCTTTCTTATATTTCAGTAATAAATGTCTCTGAAAAATTGAACAATTCTTAATGACCCTCAGAATAATTGTAGACCCAGAAAAAAGTAATGAACGATTCTTCAAAGATAACTTGAGGATCTCAAAGCATTTCTTCATTATCGCGTAAAACGAAGATATTTCTACAGGTAATAAATGTTCTTTAGTTCGCCTTTTTTGCCATAAAATATCCCTGGACTGACAATGAGATATTAATCGTAATATCTTACGATCCGTCGGTAAAAATCGAGCAGGGAATCGCCACGAGGTCTCGCAGTGACAGATCACGTGGTGAAATATCGAAGATGGCGGAATTGGGCCGTGTGCGTAGTCTTACGATTCCGCGGTCCGTTCTGACGTCGTGATTATGGTTTATGGTCGGTGAGATTCTGACCGCGTTAAATTTCGATTAACGTGAACCAGCGCAATTATGCAATTCTCGTAAATTGATTAAAGCATGTATCGTCGTTGAAGGCACGAGTCGGATTCGTGACAACCGATTACCCGCGATACGGTATCGTATATAAATTCGACTCGTCGGTGTGATCAGAATTCAGAGAATAAGCACCCGAACGTCAACATGACACATAGACAAAATTCTACAGAAAGTATCGACGGGCTGATAGACACCGAGACTCCCTTCGGAGAACCACTCAGGGGACTTTACAAAAGGTAAGAATAAAGAGACAGCCGCGAATCTGACATAACCTGTATTCTCGTTTTGAGGTTATGATCACTTGCGTCGAGAATTGTTATTGAAAATATTTACAACAGTTCGTGACAGCAAAGGGAATTTTCAACCTTCGTTTTTTTCTATTAAAAAGCGTCAATTAATTTTTCAGGAGTCCCGGATACCGTTCCTTGAACAACCGACTGCCTATAATCCTGACCAAAGTGATAGACGTGTTGAGTCGATCGAAGGAAACGATCTTGAAGAACTACGGGGAGGTGAATTTTATAGATTGAATTTATAATTGTAATTGTATCATTAGCGTAGAATCTATCGCTCGACGTATCCATACGTAGAGGTGCGATCCAAAAGATGTTTCGACTTCGTTAAAAAAATGAATACAAAGGGTTGTACCGAGCCGTTGGAAAATGGCAATAATTTCCAATTGTATGTTTTTCACTAGTCGAGTTCGGAGGACTTGAAGCAAGTGATCGGTGGAATAAGTAAACTGAAAAGCGAGCTGGTTACGAACAAGCCTCTGGTTCCCCTCGTGTACTCGACCCACCAGGATGAGACCAATTCGGATATCGGGACGTGGAACAAGCATCTAGTCGAGAGGACCGAAGTCGAGGGTCGGACACCCAATTGGTACGGTACTGCGGAGCTCTACGCGGAATGCTACTTGTACAGGAGAATCATGGAGACGTTTTATCTGACGTAAGAATACATTCGTCTTCTGCTCTCGGTGAATGAGAAACCGATTCGATGTAATCACGGTACGATCTCCTCGCAGGGACTCTCTGTACACCTATGACCCGTACGTCAGCCTGAAGCAAGGC
Source organism: Euura lappo (assembly GCA_018257835.1). NCBI lineage: Eukaryota > Metazoa > Arthropoda > Insecta > Hymenoptera > Tenthredinidae > Euura > Euura lappo. The sequence continues at coordinate 355,845 of JAEUYN010001915.1, forward strand.
TCTCTGCACGAATCGATCACAAGCGTCGTCGCGCTAGCCGAGCATACTCTGAACGTGGTCAACAAAGCCAAGGAAATATCCGAGGAGGAAAGAAAACGAGAATTCTCGAAGATCCTGAGAGTCGGTCTATGGGGAAACAAGTAAAACGGATTCTAGGACCTGGAATTCGGCAGAATCGGAATGATTTCTACGATCTAACGGCTCTTCTATTCCACAGATTTGATTTGTCGCTGAACGCAGGCCTCGTAACTGGCCAATCGGGAGATCCGCTCGACGAGTTAGACGCCCTGGAAGCAAACATCCTCGTGGACGACACGGAGGTTGCGTGGAATTATCTGACCAAAGCACGGTCCATGTCGGAGCCTACGACGATCGATATCATCCTGGACAACGCGGGATATGAGCTGTTCTCTGACCTATGTCTAGCCGCGTTCTTGACCTCTCATAATTTTGCGGATAAAATAAGATTTTATGCGAAGAGTATACCCTGGTTCGTCAGCGACGTAACTTCGGAAGACTTTCATTGGGTCGTAGAGACTATGATTGAAAATTCAAGCCCTGCGTTGTCTCAGCTTGGTGAATTGCTGAAAGACTATCTAGACAGCGGCGTTTGGACAATCGAGGTAATTTCTAGACTATGATATTTCTGGCTATAAGAGATGCAACGGATTCTTTCGTCACTTACAGAAGGAGCCGTGGTGGACGAACCCCTTCCCCTACCAGGATATGGCTAAAAGGGACCCGAAATTATACGCCAAACTCGCTCAAGCCACTCTGATAATATTCAAGGGTGATTTGAACTACAGGAAACTCGTCGGTGACGTGAATTGGGAATACGGCACGAACTTCAAAGAAGCGCTGCAGGGGTTTTCTCCTGCTAATTTAATTTGTCTACGTAGTATAAAGTGTGACACGGTAGCCGGATTAAAACCTCAGCTCGGCGAAACTCTCGACGCGAACGACCCTACCTGGAGGATTTCCGGAAATTACGGCCTCATACAAGCTTGTATCGAATAATATTCTCGAAAGATTGGTCAACTTTCCCTCTCATATCTGATTCAAATTATTTATTCCATCGAATCAACACATCAAAATATGTAATTTTGAAGCGAGGCTGATCTCTGAACTAATAAATGTCGTAAATGGCAAATTCCTTCTTTTTGTGTGCGAAATTAGGTGCGTAGAATAAAAATTGATCAATTTTCAACTTTCTTTGACCAATGAAACTTCTAAATGACGAACTTAGATCTTGGATCAGTTCGACGATTACTGTAAATAATATTTGAAGTGTAAAACTCTCTTCTCTAGATCCATTTTGTACATATACGAATATCAATCAATTTATGTAAATATGTTTCAATGTCTACCGGATGATTTATGTGTGTCATCGTTTTTGCAATTTAATACGTGTCTCTCGCGATTGATTCGTCGATAAAGAGCACGCGGCTCCGAACTACGACAATCTTTGCTCATACTAACATTATTTATTATATTTATTTTTGGAGTCTGAGCACTCCGATCTTAGGATTATCGTTCATGTCTTCTGATTTTCTTTCTGTAACGTCATTGAATAAACTGAGTACACCTAGTCCTCCATTTTATCAATCAAATGCCTCGCGTGTTATTTCCAAACCTGAAATCCCATCTCCAAAAGCCGTTACTGATTTCTCTAATCGATGCAGCCCCAAAACAAATAATATTTGTAGCTAGTATCTACATCCTCAAATGTAATCGTGATTAAATAAAGAACGATAATCAATTATTCCCATGATCTAGAGAATTCTTTCAACGGTTTATAAATTCACAAACATAACAGGAACATCAACAATTGACGTGTTTTTACACCAAAAAGGGTTAATCGGTGATGATAAACGGATTAAAAGAAACTCGGGAAAAGTATTCTTTTAGTGATTCGAACTGTTTGAAAGTAACGAACAAACGTAATTATATCGTAGATCGATCAAAGACAAATATATGGATAGTTATTCACCTTTTGACATTCACAGTGTTGAACCGCGCCACTTCGCCAGTGTTTTGTTTACATCCGTTGGCGTCACTATGCCGTATGACGGTTCAATTGTTTCAAACTTTCGAACCGCACCAACGCGCGCCGCGCGGTATTTGTCGAGCCCAAACTTTCCCCCACTCGTTGTTTATCGGGTTACAAGACCCACTGGACACTGGTCATCGTTAACCGCGGGGAACGGACAAACACTTATATTAATCAAGTTCTCCTGCGAGGAATATTCAATATTCATTGCTGCGAGCGTACCGAACCACGTGTTGAACGCAACTGCGAATAGCGCGAAGTGAGCCGGTATCGCGTCGAGCGTCCTGAAGTTACCTCGAGAAACAATTGACCTGCGATTATGGCACCAAGGTCGTTCGCCGAAGCCGCGTGGCCTTCGCTCTGCCCGCTCTGTCTTCTGCTGTGTGCAAATCATATTCAGGGAACAAATGCGACAGCGCAAAGTACGACTCTTGATGAAATAATCGGTACGGAAAACCACGTAGTCATGGAAGCCCAACAAAATTATATCCCGGAATTGCAGGATACTCTCACCCCGTTCGGATCGCAATTGAAAGGCATTTTCAAACGGTGAGTTTATTTTATATTTTATCAACAATCACGTCGTCCTAACCCTTGTTCATAGTCAATTAATTAAGACGCCGACGTTCGGTTACGGGAGAATTACAATCCGTAAAGAATCGCGTATAACGAACCAGACTGTATCATTTCAAACGTTTATTATCGAATAATAAGTGATAAAACGAATGGAAAAATTTAATAATCAGATGTTCATGTTCAATTTTGTCATCAACGACCTCTGGGTCATGCCTCGCGATAAGCAGCGAGATGCTTACACATGCTATCAAATTTTGTTAATTATGTCGCACTGCTGAATGTAGGACGATAACAAGAATTTCTCTAAGGACATGATTCGATTCCACATATCTGTGAAAAGTGAAAACTATTTTTCAGGAGTTTTGCCTATAAAACTATCCACGAAAGACTGGTCCAGATTCTGAGTCGAGTGATCGAATCCCTGGGTCAAGAGGAGGCAGGAATTGTCCAAAAGTATGGGAAGGTGAATCTACCGAATAATTTCTTGCTTCTGCTCGATTCCCACGACTAAGTTTTCCACTGTTCCTATCTAATCGTCGATTCACTAATTCCCGTGCAGTCGTCTGCGGCAGAGTTGAGCCGGGCGATAGGGAACATCGATAAACTTAAAAACGAGATATCAACCAACGCCCCGATAGTTCCTCTGGTCCTGAACCACGACGGCTCCAACGCCAAGAGGATCAAAGTTTGGAACGATTATCTCGTCGAAAGGACGAATCTGGACGGGAGTGTACCCAAGTGGTACAACACCGCTTGGATCTACTGCGAATGCTACATGTACCAGAGGCTGAACGAGGCTTTTGCCCACAGGCAAGAATATTACGATTACGAATGCTAGCAAAATCGATCCACTATCCAAATAGATAACTGTCTAGTTTTTGTTCCGCAGTACAACTCTACAATCTTACGACCCGTTCGCCAAGCAGAAGATACAGGCTTTTGAGGGGTCGATAGCCAGCATCGCCGCCGTGGCCGATCACACTTTGAAGCACATCAACAGAGGCCAGGAAATATCCTCGGCGGATCTAAAAAAAGAGTTTTCAGTTTTCGTGAGGCTCGGGCTTTGGGGAAACAGGTAGAGATGGAAACGATTCATCGGAGCAAAGTCGATCGTAGTAACGCCGCCCTCTGTAATTACAGATGTGATCTTTCGCTGAGCGCAGGGGTCGCTAATGGTCAAGTAGGAAATCCGGTGGACCTGTTGGAGACTCTAGAGTCAGATATTTTGGTCGATGATACAAATTTCATTTGGAATTGTCTGACCAAAGCACGTCCAACGAATGGTTCAAAAACGGTCGACATAGTCCTGGACAACGCTGGATACGAATTATTCACAGACTTGTGTCTAGCCGCGTTCCTAGTCGGCAACAATGTTGCTCAGAAAATAAGATTCTATGTTAAACAAGTGCCCTGGTACATCAGCGACGTGACGACACCAGACTTTCACCGGATGGTTGCGCGCATGAGAGAATCTTCGGATCTCAAGTTAGCCGAGCTTGGAGAATTGATCGATGGCTATCTAACGACCGGTGTCTGGACCATTGAGGTACGAAAAATTGCGATAGTTGCTAAGAATCGAGCTTGTAGACACGATAATTTAATTTTTCGTCCATTTGCAGGAGGAACAGTTTTGGACGGACCCGTTTGTCTACTCTCAGATGGCGGAGAAGAATCCAGTGCTGTACGCTAAACTTTCAGAAGCCAGTTTTGTACTATTCAAAGGGGACTTGAACTATAGAAAATTAGTAGGCGACATCAACTGGGAATACTCGACTACCTTCCTCCAAGCTATTCAAGGTTTTGTACCGGCAAATCTTGCGAGTCTGCGAACCATCAAGTCAGACGTTTGCGTGGGACTCAAACCTCGGCAAGGAGAATCAATTCGTAACAAAGATGCCAATTGGATGGAAACTGGACAGTACGGTCTCATACAAGCAACTATCGATACCTGTCCTTGCGAATAGACGATGTTGCGAAACAGGGGTTTCAGTTTAAAGGTGTAAACCTTTACAACTCCTGTTCTATTGACTTTAAACGATCTGTGTGATATAGGTAAAATGATATTGCGATCAATTCATGTATATATTACGTGCATACTTGAGATATGCTGGATCCCGATACCCGATACCCGATTGTTAAAACCGTTTTCGATACCGCCACGATGCAATACGGAGTAGATGTCGATATTTTATGTATCTACTATTTGGAATATTTATTTTATTACACATAGTAGTAATACAATATTTATATTAATAATAATAAAGAGTAATAAGTAACCGTTATTCGTAAATAGATAATATCCTTCTGTCCTATAAACGTTTGTACAATCATTATATTATAACTTATATCAAATATTTATTCATTCGGGAATAATATTTACCATTTAAAATTTTTTAATCAAAGCTTCATCCTTCGCAGTTGACATTTCAATCATCAGATGTATCGTACCGATGTGCAAAATGATTTCACGCATTTTCACGAATCAATTTTTGCTGTTTCTCATTGACAAACCGCATTCGTCGATTAATCCCGTTCAGCATGCCTTTTTACAAAATCTATCGATTCGTCGTACACGTTACTTTTATTTAATTTAACTAATAATTTCAAACGAATCAGGGATGCGATCTAACAATCACTTGAAATAACTGATAGGAGATTGAATATTTAAAACAAAATAATTATAATCCACACTGGGATGTAAATATTTAGGATTGCGCGAAAATAAAAAGTTTTTAAAAGCACGAGATATTTTATATCATTCGATTTTCCCGCAGTCCAACTAAAAAATGATAATTTATCCGTATCCGCATTTAGCTGTAAATCGTAAATAGCTATTTACGCGATCGTGTCCATTTTTTTTTTTCTCTGATCCTCAATTGTTCCCTAGCGATATCGGAACAAACTCCATTTCACACACTCGCTAAAAATTAAAAAAAAAAAAGAAAAAGAAAACAGGAAAAATACCTAAGAAATCATAAAAAAGTCGGGAACGAATATCTTGGCTCCATTTTCGACACTATACAATAATTGAATGATCCAAGTTTTCTCAAATAAAAAAGAAACATCGCTTTGTGACGAGGCAAAGAAGTCAGAATAGATCGCCGGATGATTTCAAAGCGGAACAGAGGCAGTGGAAAAAAGTTCCAAAGCCCACCGCACGACAGTTTAAAGAAAAAGAAATTCTCTTCTCTATACTCGAAACTGTTGCGTTTTTATAAATATATTAATAACAATAAAAATATGAACATTTTTGTTTTTATGTAAGGTCGATCATGCGTCGTTAACGCTAAAAATGTATGAATGTAACGACAGGCGCGGGGGCGGGGGGCAGGGGCTTACAGGCTAAATAGGTATTGTTTTCAACGAAAAAAAGTAGGTAGTATGTAGTAGTAATAAGGTGACAATTTACCTAGGTGCGTATGTACACCGACGCACGTTCCTGATCAAAACGCGCGTACTCTCGATTCCCTTTCTCTATTTACACAGATAATATTATCCAATTATTATGATCTTCTTTTTCTCTTTTGCTCAGTTTCAAATTTAAATTCATTGATCCCTGATACTTTTAGGCATTGGGAACGCAACGCTACTTTGTAAACGCTGCAAATACAGCCCAAAGTACCGCATTGGCGTTCGGTTTCGCCGCCTCAGCCTCAAAGTCAAGATCTAGCAACGTTCTTACTCGTCGCATAGCTACTTCGTAATCGTCGTCGCATAACGGGGCGAAAGCATTCTCTAACACGTCTGCGGCATGGGCCAGAATCACCAAGGCCAATGTTCTGCGGTCCATTCGACCAGCGTCGTTCACCCAACGACCGAGGACAGCTTCTTGAATCTGCAATCAGAATGACGAAACGTGTTGAATCTTTGAATTTCATTCAAATATGATATTCGTCCGACGAATCTAGCTCCAAAGGAAACGAGTCACTATTGTTCGATAATTTCTAATCTAGCGTGCTTCGACACACATGCGGAGGGAGATAAGCTATCAACTCGTTACCCACGTTCTGGGCTGGTAATGCTCAAACCCTTGAAAAATTAACGATAAAGGTGACCGATGTGTGCTAATTGCACAGAGTTAATCAAAATTATAAAACTAAGAGTTAATTTATGGTTCAATTGGGAAGAAATGAGTTGAAATCTTTCCTCCAGACTCTTTTAAGTTTCACATATTACTAAATTTGGTTAATTTCCAATTTTTTTTATCCCTCTTCTCAGAGTACACTTTTCAGACAGTTCATATGCCTCTAATTTCCAATATTAACCATTTCAAAGAGTTAAATAGCACGGAAAGATCCTCTGGAACGTATCGCAGAAATCTGACAGTCTATTTGCACCAAGGTAGTATCTGAATCATAAGATATGAGCAAGAGACTCTTATCAATCTATCATGAAATCCGTAATCCAGATGATGTAGTTTATAACCGCAATTAATACCAAAAGTTCGTCACTCTAGGCAGATATGAATTCGCGAATAATCGCCTCCTCGCTACGAGCTCTCGAGGTTCTCATCTAAAGCTCAAAGTTCTGTACGATATCGAACCTTTTTAACAAGCCGAGTTTTGGCAAGATTGTCGGTTAACGGGTGAGTAGTCATATCGAAAAGAAGGAAGTTCTGTTTCTCAGTTGTCAGGACACCTTTTTCTACCAAATTTTTAGCCAGTCTTTCCCTCACGTTCTTCAACTGGTATCGTAGCTTCAACGGATTCCACGTCTCTCCTGAAATGAAAAACATTTCATTAGCTTCCATACGAGATCCTTAACTCTTCGGAAACCAAGTTTTTGCCTTATCAAAGACGGAACAGTTCTTATTTTATCAGAATTCGAACTTCCCTGATTCATTTACAGAATCGTCTTACGTATCTAAAGACTGCGTAAAAGCTCGCTTTTGGCTACAGTACATTGTACTTTCAAAATGTGCTCTTTTTTTTGTCTATGGACAGTTTTCATCCAAGTGCGATGCATCTAGAACTCAATAAACCATTATTTCAAAGTCAAACAATAACAAGAGAAATACAAAATAATATCCCATGTTTCACAGTAGTTTTTGGAAGAAGATTTTAGATATTATAAATTATGCTTGTCATACTTTCATCGAGACTTCAAGATTCATATGAAATTTGGGTAAATTTGATCAAAGATTCGGTATTCAGCTGTTCTGGAGGATCTAGAAGACTGATTAGTTTTTCAAATTACCGCTCAGGTACTCTATCCAGCTTTGAACAGTCTCCGGAGGGTCGGTGTCTTTCAGATGTTTCAAAGCTTCGTCTAAAAGTACGTCGCCCGTCGGAGAATCGCTCTTGAGTAGGAGTTTCCTCGCCAAAAGACCTCGTCTCCGCATCCCAGCTTTTTCCAACTCGACTCTTCCTCGTAGGCCAAGTTCGGCCAAGATACAACCACGGAGTCCCGAACTTATGCAGTCGTTCCAAAACGACGTGTAACCCTGCGACGGCGAGAAAAAAAAATACAGAAAATTGAACCCAACGTATGTCGAGACAGATATATGCATTTTTTCGACAAAACGAATAAACACATCGACGTTGTTGCCTCGAGGAAAAATAACAATCGTTTTTACCTCCTTGTCTTTGAGTCCGAGAAGCAGAACCTCCTCCATTAGCGTCAATCTGGTCTCTTTATCCGAGTCCGAATCGACGGCGGGATTCGAGTTGAGGTCCTTTTGGGAAGATGTTTCCGAGTCGCCTCCGTGTGCGGATGATTTGTCAGCATTGCCTGGCGGGTCGTTGGAGCCATCCTGGCCTCCGGCGCCGCCTCCGCCCCCGCTGTTGCTGTTTATCACTCTGCGACGTTGCACGAGACCGTCGCCGCGATTCATGTCGTTGATTTTTATTTTCCGCTAAACGGTGAGTAACGATACGCGGAGAGTTCCGTGTATTTTTTTTTCCTCCTCTTTTTAACTTTATCTATCCTATCCTACAGCGTAATTTGATCCAGAGAAACGAGGAGGAAAACGCCGCGCCGTACCACCGAGACTATTATCGCGACGTGACCACTCGCGGATTCTCCCGAACCCCGATTAATTCTGCCTCGTGTGTTCTGCGTATATCGAATAAACACTGTCCTGTTGACGTTTACCTCGACACGACATATCTTTTCAAGATGGCCATAAGCCCGTGTGGCTCCCAGCAATCACTTTGTTCGCCCCCTTCCCTTCCCTTCGCCAGTCGCGATGTCCCGGATTCAGACTAGACCCACTAGATAGACCGAGGGAAAATACGCGCTGATCACCGTCGGGTGGCGCCGCGAGCGCCGCTCTGGCGAACCTCGGCTTCGGGCGAACTCGCCGTTCTCCGTAGCCCCGGGAGTCTCGCGCACGCTTTTGAATTCCGTTTTGCGGTCAACATTGTTCTTCGCACGTGCCCGAGAGCTCACTGACTGGGGATTAATCTCGGATTTGTTGACGACGTCGGCGATAAGGTTTTCCCTCTGTCTAGAGCCAATTTAAACGAGAGGCGATTTTTATCTCCATGTCTTTGTGCCGTTATCAGCTACTGGGTCGAACGAAGATGTTTTTCTCTTTACGACGCAATTCAGAGGATGATTCGAGCGATAGTACAGTTAAGACAATTTGCCGTATGACTTTTCAGCGGATTTATGCCACGCGTTTTAAAAATCGGTGCAAATATGCAGGTATGCGGTGATTGCGAGTGGCTTAACTGTGCTTAGTCGCGCGTCACTGGCTTCTTTAACGACTCGAGTCGTATCGGTACCACGTGCGGACTGTACCTCCGCCTGCCTCCCGGCTACCCTGAGCATTCGTCGCGGGAAAAACTATCTTCTCCCGGTCCGAACTCTGGAAGAGGCGAAACGAAAGGCAAGAAATCACCGTCGATATAAATAAATCCGTGACCGAGTCAAGAAGCGTGCTTCTGGTGCAACAATATTTTCGCAATTCCGCGATATCCTGCGGTCGGATTCCAGATACCGCATACCGGCTGTTATACGTAGAATGTTCAAATTATCGCCTGCGGGGCTCGATTATTTTTATTTTCGGCCGCTGTACACGTAATAACTAGTCGCTAATTTATTTCAAGGCGTGAAAACATTCTTACCCACGTCTGGCCGGGCTTCTTGTCCTGTGCACGACGTCAACGGAGGAACAAAAATGAAAAGGAAAGCGGCGAGGGGCGACCGAAATAAAGCCGGTTACGAGGGGGCCGCGCGCGAAGCGGCTGAACAAACCGCGTCCAACAATCGAGGTTTAACGACCGGTCTGTTTCCCGTAGTCAAACGATGTTAATCAACATCGGAACAAGCGACAACTGTAATACAACCACGGCCGTGCTCAATGTCAACCGGGGACCGCGCGCACGATGCACCACCTCGGACGTGTGTACGTACATCGATACGCGTACGTGTATCGGTTCGTAGACCAGGTAGTGTGGTGGGAGCGAAAGCTGCGGCCTGTACAGTCATTCGAAAGGCTGCGGACCGCGGCGAGCGCCAGTTTCAGTCGACAAACGTCCGTTCGTACGATCGTACACGACCCGCGATCCGCGACACTTCCGCGTATTCGATATTCTTCGCCTCCCCGATATCCGCGAGCCCCTCAGACCCGGCCACGTGACATGTGATCGAGGCTGTCACCCGCGCGGATATAACGACTCGGATCTTGCACGCGGAATCGGAGATCTTGGCGGAATGTTGCTCCGCGGGATAGACACCTGAACGATCTTCCACTGCAGGTAGGCGACTTCTGCTCGATCCTATTGCGAAAAATGTGTCTCACGTGAATACGTTAGGCTAACAACAAAGACCCGTGACAATGTGTGGATAATTAACAAGAGATTGCCCCATCATCGCGCTCGTTATGACAAATGGAAAATATTCACCGCGCCTGGGAACACCTTCGCTTTGCAATATACATATACATATACATATACATATACATATACATAGGTATATCAGAGGCGCGTATAAGCGGCGAATCTCATCATAGTTTTAATTTTAACCATGTGAACGCGCCGTGATTACGTTACGGCCGGAGGTAAAAACGAATTCCGCAACAACCGATGCGGACAGGACCGATTCCGTGTGTCGAGCATCAGCCCACGGCAGCTAGTTTACGACTAGCGTACGCTCTTCGAGGTCCCCCGGCCGCGATAAGAGCCTGAAAGTTATTCGCGGGGATTCTCGGTCCTGTATACCTCGTCTCCGTCTCTGTCTTCGTCCATGTATCGGTTATTTTCATAGCTACAGGTAGGTACATACCCATAGCTATGGGTATTGGAGTTAAAATATTCCGTCCTCCCGCGCCGTGAGCGTCTCTCCCGCAACTCTCTCGCTCCCAGCAGCTGACGTCATAGCCCTGACTAATACCGCCGGTAAAAGCGATATATCCGTGTGAGTAACCGCTGATAATGTATTCCCACGCGATTTCCTATAATTTCCAAAAAAATTATTCGCTCTCCGCGAAGCCAGCGGTACGACACTCTGATAACGACCGAGGTCGACTTCTCTCTTGCTCCGACCAACGTGAGCCAGTCGCGGAGATAACTGGTCCACAGGCACGCGGGTAACGCGGGTACCGAGGCCGCGGAGAATAGTATCGCGCCAGGCTACTGCGGAATTTCTGTTATTGGCTACCTACTGTTATATCCCGACTCTAAATGTTCTTAATTCTATATCGGAAGAGCCTAAAGCCCGAACCACCTAATTACGCGCACCTCGGACTCGTGCCGGGGTTATGCGGCCGGGGGCGAGTAAAAAGCGCGTGGAGCGACAGGTGCGGGGAGCCGAGCTCCCGGGTGCAACAGGTTCGGCTCGCCCATACCGTAACGCTCGTTCTTTTTAGGCTCGTACCATATGAGAGGCAATTATGCTCGTTATTTGGTAGGATTTTTTATCGTCTGCGCGTTCACACTCTCGGATAGTTTGATTCGTAACGGATTTGCGTCACGTATCGAGGGCGTTCGGTAATGTATTTAGGAGCAAAACCGGGACTATGAAAGTCGCGGTTATTTCTAAATTCCATTACACCCGACCCCGATGCGAGCCGCGCGTGTTTCGAAAGTCAACTGCAGGTCTGTCGCTGCACGGCCGCGACCGCGACTCCGCGGATCGGTCCGAGAAAATGATTGAACAAGAAAATTGAATCAACCGTATGCCTATACCGCGTCAGGTCCGCTCCTATATACGGTGAAAAATCCTCCGGATGCTCCAGAGGTGCGTGAACTTGCGCCGGCGCGGAGGGTGATGCAACCCGAGGGACAGTGAACCTCGCGTCTAGATGTTGGATCTTGCCCAGGTCGCTTGACCACAGACCGGGGGATATCGGCTGACCAACGCAGATGCAGATGCAGATGGAGCGCGCCTCGCGACCTCGTCTAGCCTTCGATTTATATATAGATTTACCTTGGTCCTTTTTTCTTTCTCCACCGATAGGCGATAACTCGACATGCACCCGGAATATGTGAGAGCGCGAGAGGGCGAGGGACGGTCGCGACCTTGGGCCTTGAGGCCCGGGACCTTGGGTGTCTCACCCTGCCCCCTGCCCGCATCGCGATCGTGTGTGTACGAGCCTTATACCGAGCACATATACGACTGCGCTACCAGCCGGCCCAAGACATAGTTACGCAGCTATTCCTCTTAGGAATTCCTGGCACGCCGCGCTCCTCGTCGTCAAATGCCCATAACAAATAAAAGGACCTCGACGGCCTTCACGTGTGTACCCTGGCTCCTTCGAGAGCGCTCGTAAGCTGCGCTGCCAGACGCACGGGACGGACGACGTTGCATAGACATTTTTATAGACAGCTATCTACCTAGGTATATATAGGATCGTTATTATCGTTATTATCGTTATTATCGTTATTATCGGTTCGTTAGGGTTCACGTTTGCGGTTTATCCCGACGGAATAATAACACAAGTTCAGAAAAGTATTTCGTTGGAAGTGGAGTCTTGATTTTGTTTCGCCTTATTGTTTGTAGCGCGAGTATCACCGCAGCTGTGTTACCTTTACATACCTCCGGGCAGCAGCTATCCCGAGTTTAGTTCCCTCATGCTTGCGGTTAATGCGTCCATGCGGTCAGATACGGGAACGTGGAGCAGTTGCAACAGCCCAGGTAACGTGTAACGCCTATCGGAAGCGGCCAAGTTACGACTTTCTGCGTTGAACCAGCGAGACTTGGACCATTTACGATCTCTGCCTATCTCTCTCATTCTCAGTCTTGGAAAAATAAACCTCAGATGGACGTCTATAAACCATGGAGGATAGAAGTTTGATAGAAGATATAGTTATTTGTGTATCAAGGGCGGAAAGTACTATTTTTCCAAGTGTGCCTTTGGCGGCACGAGCCGAAGCGGCGAGTTGCTGCGAACACACTCGCCAAAATAGCCTTGCGCCCGTGATGCACGCGATGTTTTTCTCATCACCTGGTCTGCAGAAATGCCTCTTTTCAACAGAAAACAGGGTTTTGCGCCCTAGGGCAGGAAAAAGTCTCTTTCGCCCGCTCAAGAGGTATGAAAAGTGGCATTTTGCGACCGGGTGTGAGAAAAATTCTTATATCCACTTCGGGTCGATAATTCGCGGGCTCTGCTGCTCGTAAAATTGGAAAGTCTTCTCTTCTCGGCCAGACGACGTCAAACGACAATTTTTATATGGTCTGATAACCGCGGGTTATTCTTACCCATCTTTACTCGTTTCACGGTTTACGTAAGATCGAGAGACCGTCTCTGCAGCCGCCCGTTTTTCCCCAATGTTTCTTGTCCCCGGATAGCTGATCGATTCGGACTGGATAATTGAATCGGCTTTTATTAGCGGAAAGTCCGAGTCCGATATCCATTCGGAGAAGTGAAAATACCGACGAATAGACTCCTTCGTTCGAAACTGACCTTTTTACTCTCCGAGGAACTGCTCATTCGGTCTCTTTATTACTCGGCGGTTAAACGGCGCAGCTGACCGTCGCGATAAAAATTTCTCCAATTTTCCTCCTCATTTACCCAGTTGCCGTGCTCAGCTCAGTAGACCGCGGCTTCGATCTCGCTCTATATAATCTCCGCATAATCCAGGAATGCGAACCCATCTGCGGACGAGTTCCAACGAACATTGTACGTCGTACGTATTTCGGTACAAATTCGCAATACGCGTAATATGCATAACGATAATTATACGTAACCCGAGAGCGTGCAAACCATAGGACTGCGGTATGTCGCGTTTGATTTAGTAACCGTAAATTATTAACGAGAAACGAGCCTTGCTCTCTCTGCAAAGAAGAGAGAGAGAGGGACTGGGGTTTTCTCATTCTCCACCGAGTTCTGCAACGTTCTACGAGCACGGGATTCGGCTTTGGGCTGGTTTATACCTACCTCTACCTTTCTCAGATTTCACAAGATACCCCGGTGCGTGCAACAACGCGCGGGCATCGCACAGGTGTTGCAGGTGCCACACGCGCGACCGATACCCAAAATTATCTTATAGGACACGGGTAGTTACGACACGACCAGAGGATAAAATTAGCGGGGCACCGATACCGCGGAATTTAAATACTACAGTGCCTTCACAAAAAGCGAAACCCTCCGCCACACAGGCATCGAAGATGTGCCGCGGTGTGCATGAATTATGAATTGTGGATCATATACGTATACGCATACGCGATACCGAATGCCTGCCCGGGCGCGACGCGCCTCTCAGATCGAGGATAGCGAGAGCGAGAGCGAGAGCGTGGCACACATATTTGCATGGGAGAAAGCCGGCCGTTGGGCCCGCGGATATCGGCCCATTAGTCTCTTGCGTAACTCGCCCCGTAACTCTTTACGATCAATCGTTTTATACTTGACTCTGACGATACCAGACACGCTACACTTTGTAAACACGACCGTTCACCGCCAAATCCGTTCCCGCATTCTTCCTCTAATCAATTCCGCACGCTTTATCGTTTCAGAATGCGCTGGTTCAAAGCGCAGACCGAGGCTGCACCCAGACTGCTCAGGCTGAGTCCGTTGAGGCCCGAAGAGGACCCGGAAGCCGCTATGCTCCGACTCCACGTCACCGGTTCGTCTCGATTGAGAGGTAGATCTTTTATCCGCAGCTCGCTATCGTTTCATAGGCTTGAGAGACGTGTGCTCGCAATCGCTCAGCTTGCGCCACCGACTCATTGTCCGTCCGGAAACCGCAGGCCCGTTTCTTTGAAGTTTGTTGTCGCGTCGATTTTTCCTGCTGCCTGCCGCAGTGACCCCCCCTCGCACTGTTCTATGATAAATACTAGGTACATTTACATTGCGCAATTTCTCGGATCCACTTGACTCTGACGCATCAGCTGGTCGGACCGAGCTTTTCCGAGGATACATGCGGCAACCGCCCATCCTGTCGCCGCGATTAAAACAACCGCTGAATCAGTCCGCGCTTTAGTTTCTTCCTGTCATTCAGAGCGATCGCATCATGTCGGTTATTTTTCCTCAAAGTGAACTCGACGTCGGAGCGCAAAGAAGAAAGAGTGTTTTCAAACGTAGGGATATTTGTTTGTCGGATAAAACGTGATTGCCAGGTTTTTCTGTCGACGTTGCGGTGATAATTTATTGTTGGTTTTTTCAGACATGTCCCCGCTGAGGTGGGTCCGCCGTAAATCATCGAGTTCGGAGTCTGAGCGGAACTGTTACAACGTCCAAACCTCCCAGGTGACGACCGAGCGTGGTTCAGGGGGGTCCAAAAAGGACAAGAAACGTATACAAGACGAGCGTCGAAGGACGAGGGAGAAGCGGAACCCGCTGCTAGACCGCGTTAGAAATGCGAGACTCAGTTTCTTCAGGGAGCAAGGAGACTGCAGGGAGAATGACATCGATATCGATAACGAAAACGAAGAGTCGATCGAAGCCAGAGAAGAGGACGCGCCGCTCCACGGAGTCCTGCGTCTCAGAGCAGGACGGACCCGGCCGCCACCCGATGACGAATCGCGGCGATTCGTCTGCTGCAGCGAAGTCAATCTCAGGAAGGACGCGGACCTCGACGAGGACGAAAACGTCGCGGAGAGACTCCGCGCGAGCAGAAAACGCCGCTCGAAGTCGCACAACCAGCTACCGATCCCGCGAAACGACGAGGAACCCGATCTGTTCGCTCGCGCCAGACTCGGGGGCGCAGGGTCGGTCGACGACGTTTTCGTCGCTGACGAGGTCAAGTCTCGACGTTCTCGCTGGTACCGGAGACGGGAAACCGCGGGCTTCGATCAGGCCGGGATACAGACCACGAAATTTGACAGCGTGACACCGTCCAGTTGCCTGGCGGCGAAGTTCAGGGCGATGCAGGACCGTTATCTTAAGAGTTCTACGAGCAAATTGATAGCCAAGTTTTACAAGAGGGAGCCGAAGGACGACGAGGACCACACGGAGAGACGGAGACTCCGCAGTTTCTCCTACGGCACTCTGCCCGGACTGGACGAACTAAGGACCAATCCGCTCTACGTCGACCACGAACTCGAGGACGACAACGACTCTGGAATACTCGACAACGATTCCGCGACCAGCTCGCTCCTCGACGACAGATTCGAACGCGGTGGTAACGACTCGGCCGAGCCACCGCCTAGACTCCCGCCGCGGAGAACCTCCGTGCCGCTCGTCATAACCGAGAATAGGAACGGAAACCGCGGACCTGTGGCCTGCAACGTCACCTTGGGCATAGAAAAAGACCCCTCAGCCAACGCTGCCTTGTGCCAGGCGACAAACTCCGAGCTGATATCGCGGCGCGTCCCACGTGGAAAACCACTACCCGTCGTCAGGAACAGGTCCTACACCTCGGAGACGATGGTGGTGCGACTGACCCGCGAGGAGTCCGACCAATCCCTGGGCATCTTCATCGCAAAGACTTCGGAGGCGAGGCCCGGCTACCTCGTGGCCCACGTCGTGCCCAACGGACTCGCCGACAAGGAGGGCTCCCTCAGAATAGGCGACGAGATTCTAGTCGTTAACGGAAAACGTCTTCGCGGCTGCACCATGGCGGAGGCCAAGCGGCTCTTGGCGGGTGGAAGCGGGCCGATCGAGCCCGTCGACATCGTTGTTTCGAGGCTGACCAGATCCCCGGAGGACCAGAGCGTGGCCGAGGACAGAAATCGGGTCAGAAAATTGAGGGAGAGCAGCGTCGACTACGAGAACGTCGTGGTGGAAAATGGCCAGGGGGTTTTGGCCGGGGCCGTTTCGCCCAGGTCGCATTTTCGGAAGCATCACAGGAGAGGGAACGAGTCGAACGGCTCGATTTCCTCGGAAAAGTCGAGCCCGTACTCCGGGTCGTCCAGCCAATCCTCGCAATCGTCCCACAGTCCGGTTTCCACCTTTTGCACGTTGCCCAGAAGACCGCGAAGCACAATTTCCACGTTTCACACGGTCGTCTTCGAGAAAGGATCGGGGAAAAAATCGTTAGGTTTCACCATAGTCGGGGGAAGGGACAGTCCCAAGGGAAGCATCGGTGAGTGCAGCCTCTTTGTTCGATATTCATTCAACCGTTATTCATATTTCGAAAGAGTAATACCTACACGCGTCATGAAGAGTGGATGTGGATGTGGATGTGGATGTGGTTTAATCTAGATAAGCTAGAATCATTTCCTTTTACACCGTCGCGGCTTCGAGTCACGTAGACGCAGCGACGGTCTTCAATCTTGCTCATATTCATTTTAATTAGAACCTTCGAGGAAGTTCCTTTACTGATTACCGTTTCGACATTGATTCCAGGTATCTTCGTAAAGTCAGTATTGCCGGGGGGGCAGGCTGCCGAAGATGGTCGACTGCGAGCCGGGGATGAAGTCTTGGCAGTGAACGGTCACGTCTGTCACGATTTGGCGCACAGGGAGGCGGTCCAGTTGTTTCGCAATATCAAAAGCGGCTCGATCGCCCTTCACCTATGCAGAAGATCGAAGCATCGGGAAACACAGTGAGTGTGGCGTTGAATCACGTAAACGTACCAATTATCGAAAAAATTGGCTATTTCGTAACTAACGAGTTTCTTCTCCTTCCACCTCGTTTCAGGACGCACAAAGCCAAATCGTGCGAAGACCTTTTGCTCGCTGACGCCTGATCGATACTTGTCGCAGAAAAAATCAAAGGAAATTTCAACAATTGTACAAAATTCAACGACTGCTGTAAACCCTGTACATAATGGAATGTATATTTGTAAAAATTGTCGAGAAATAAACTGATATTTAATAGTTTTTCATAAAATTTCGTCTCAATATTTATCGATCTTGAAATTTGCGAATGCGTGTGGATGTAAAAGTAGGCATCTTCTTTTATTGCATGCAGTTAAAAATATCATTTACAACAATCTCATCGTCCGTGCACGTAGGTATAAAAATTTCCTACATACGAAAACTAAAAACGAGCTTAACCTAATAAACAATCGTCGATACTCCATAATTATAAAAGTAATAAATTAAACAAATGAGATAATTTTCTATATACTATCAATAATCATAACTATAACGTGTAATAAGATCTGTTTACAGAGGACTAGACATCATCTAAAAGTTCTCAGCTGTTATTTTCCAAACGCCAGAGATAATACAAACTTCAATAAGTAGTAGCTGACTCTGCGGCCGATTTGGGGTACCTGGAAAGCCATGAGAGAATAACAATTATTTTCATCTATAATAATCGTTCGATCCACCCCAAGAGAATCGAACTTTACCTGTGTCTCCTGGCGATCTCCAATTCCACGGGTCCCTCCCTGACAGCTTTGAAGAGCTCGATAACTTCTCGGTGGGTGTATCCCCGCAGTATTTTTCCGTTCAAAGTAGTGATTTCGTCACCTAAAATAAAAAGAACGGTGTTGAGGTCCGTAGAAGGTATTGCGAATGTAAGCCGCGATGCATGAAACCGGGGTAAGAAATTGAAGCGTGTGAAATCGACGCGAAGTAGGCAAAGTGTCGGAGTGTCAAAGTGGGTGCGTCCGGGTGCCGTGGAACGCGAGAACTGTTTAAAAATTCAAACCCCGTAGCTCAGCCGCGTCTCCTGAATACAGGATCGAATCGGACGCCTGGGACGTGGGCATCAATCTCAAAGAGTAAACGCGCGATCCTTTATTCCTACCTTGTAGAAGAGACTTGGAGACGTCGGCCTGACCTCCGGGGAAGACCCGTCGCACGAAAATTCCCATTTCACCCCTGGGGCTGTCCCTGCCACCGACGACGCTGAACCCCAGGCTGGGTTTGCCGTAGCCCTTCTCAAACCGAGCCACGTGTCTAGTCAGGCACCGATGCGGGTCGAGGAGGATTTCCGCAGGATTTACACCCGCCCCCTTCAGCGGCAGGTAGTCCGGACGCTTCCTCGGCTGCGTGACAACCTGCGTTTTGTCCATCGCCACCGACCTTCTGCTCTCCGCATCGCAGTTGAGAGAAATGTTGGACAGCGTTTTGGCGTTCTCGAAGTACTCCGTCTCCCCGGGGACGAGGACCGGAGGCCCGCCGCATACCTGGGGGATGCTCTCCTCGTAGGCTGTGAGCAGCTGGACCTTGTTGCCTCTGAAAGACGCCAGGAACTCTTGAACGGCGTGGAGGGACTCGAGGGTAGCCAGATCGCGACCTTCCACTTCGACTATTTCGTCACCGAGTCTCAGTCTTCCGTCTCTGTGAACATTGGAATATGGACTTGAATGGGATTTTATTTTTCATCGTTGGAAGAGTTGTTGTTAGAGTTTCATCACGCGATAGCTGTATAACTGGTATCGCCGCGTTATGGGTATTCCTTGTATTTCGATAATTACGCCGAACGCTTACGATACAACAGCGACCGCAACGCTTCCTCATCCTTTCCAAGTGCGTGAGCTATATTTAGAAATTGTAATAAGCGAAAGCGATAATTGAATCAGCAACGCGGTTTCGCATTCCATAAATTCCCCGTTCATAGAAATCATCGTTGCACTTGAAATTCACTCGAAGCCGTTCAACATTCCATGTATTTAAACATACTTCAGACTCGATCGAATCAAGTTTGGAGGCTGACTCGACATGTGAATCATTCGAGACTTTGAAATGGTATCTTTACAGAATGAGCCGCAAAGTTCCTTTTTCCTTTGTGCGGAGAGAACAAAATGTGACAAGACAAAGTTCCTTACCTATGGGCAATTCCTTTGTTTTCGAGTTCTACAACGACGTAACGAAGCCTCTCGGACATTTGCTGCGCCAGTCTAATGCCTAGGCTCTCGGCAGGATCCGTCTTGGTCAGATTGACGAGACGGCATCTCCTCACTCTCTCTGCCGGTTGAATAATGTCGCTGAGGAACCTGGTCTTGTCCTGCTGGAGCCTCACCCTGTGAGGAGAGGACAAATTCGTGCCCAGGACGTTCTCTCTCGCATCCTGCCTCATTTCCGGCGCCGAGATCTGATTGATGCTCGGCAAAATCCGTCCCGAGGTCGTCTGGTGCCAGCGCAACCCCTCGAGACCGTTTTCCGCGGCTTCCTCTTCCCTCGAGTTCCGCGAACCCCGGCCGCCCTGATGGTGGTGATGATGGTGAACGTGGACGTGGATCCCCTCCGGGTTCTCCGCGTATTCGCTCGGCGTTGAGCTCCTAGTCGGCTTCTCGATCTCCGAGTCGACGACGCTGCTGGTATCCGAGCTGTCCGCTCTGTTGAGACTGAGGGCCTCCGCTTCCGACGCGGCCGCCGATTCGCCCCTGGGTCCGTCGCTGTCGTACCCAGACTCGTTGGAGCTCACGTAGTGCGAGGACAGCCGCTGCTCCGCGCTAGGGGCAGAGTTTCTTCTTTGCGACCGCAGAGGCGCCGTAGTGGACGGACTCCTGGCCGCAGGCTCTAAGTCCGCGTAGTCGGTCACGGAATTCGCGAAGTCGACGCGGTCCTGGCCTCCACCTAACGACATCGGCGCAACGTGGCGCTCCAGGTCGTAGCTAGGGCTGCGATACTCGGAGTACGAGTTTCGTCCTCCGATCCTGAAGTAGGATGCCAACCCTCCGCCAGGGCGAGACCTCCGCCTTCCCAAGGTCGTCGTTTCCGATCCGTCGTCGACCCTCAACAGCGAGGGAAAGTGCTCCTCGGAAACGGTCTTGAAGAGTCGTTCCTCCGGGGATTGGTGCTTCGCGACGGAGTGCAGGGTCAGCGCGGTGCCGACGCTCGCAGCGGCGTGTCTCTCCTCCGGTAAAACCGAGAGTTTCGATCGCAGAAAGGCGTAAGGGAAGTTTGTCTTTTTCGCATCTCTCGAATCCCTAGGCTCCCGGAATTCACAGCTGACCGATTTTCTGACCAGCTGAAGTTCGCCTCTGTGGCCGTCGCCGAAGTCGCAGGGCTGGAAGTCGCTCCTCGGCGTCAAGGGCGCTTCCGCAGGCTCGAAGACGTCGTCGATCAGCTGACCGGCCAGATTGTCGCACGAAACCGTCTTGGTCTCCTTTCCGCTTATCCTCAGGTCGATTCCCTCCGACGGATCGTCGCCCTTCACGTACGTCGGCGTCGTGTTCAGCTGGCTGGTACTGCAGCTCCTGAACAGCGGGGTCTGGTCCCTCTCCGGACTCCTGGTCGACCCGTGGCCCGTCGTCGTGTTCCCAGTGTCCGTCTCGTCGACTTGGACGCTGTGCAGCGAGCGTCGATTGCTCTTGGCCGAGTTCAGCATCCCCGTGGACCCCATGCGGATGAAGAATGACTTGAAGGGCGACGCCGACCTCTGAGGAGTGGAGAACCTCCTGGGATCCACCCCCTGGATCTTGGGCTTTTCGGGGGTCGGTTCGGCCGGGAGGAGAGCGTCCCTGCATCCGGATCTCCTAAAGGAGTCGATCTTCTTGCTCATCCGTCGCCCCCAGACACCCAGACCTGAAAGACGTCGATATTTAGATGACGCAGTGGTTTTCGAGGAAACGAACGCGAAGGGGACTGCAGATTGGCAGAAGCCAAAAAAGCAAACGGGCGACATATGGCAGTCGCCCCCCAGGAAATGCTCGGTGGTATCGCGAAAAGAAGCGGATGACCGCGGCATCTGGTTCCGCGTATTTTGGGACTAGTTTTTAGGGATGTCGCATGCCTATACCACCGGGTAACGGGCCCGCTTCTCATATCCGCGTCGACGGGGGCGAGAGGGGGGCTCCGGATCGACGTCTTCGGCGGAGCCTACATACCTCGCGTCCCGTACGGCCTCTTTTTTCCGCCGTATTCGGCCAAAGTTTAAATTTTAACAAGGACTCGCTCGTCTCGCGTACTTCTTTTCGCCTGGCTCATTATTCTCGCGCTAACCAGACCGCCCCGCGCCCGACGGTCCGACCGCTTCGGGCTGTTAGTGAAAAGGTGCTACCTTCGGAAATTAGCAACAAAGCTCGAATCGAATTCTCGGTAGCAAGTAGCGAGTAGCGATCAGCGAGTAGCAGGAGGAGGAGAATTTCGAAGGATGTCGAACACGATTCTGAAATACCGGGACGATCCGATGCCGAGATATGCGGGTAAAATAATGAATCTAACCTCTGGTTATTCCAGCGCATACCTAGACTCCGGACTCTGCAGCTCCGCTGCTCTCGAGGACACGGAAGTCGTCAGAGCGCGCGACCGTGTCCACTTAGAGTCGCCACGCGACATTATCAATTCTCAGAGTCTCTCCTGCAGAGTCCCGGGTACTTCTACGGCGAATATAAGAATAATAACCGATCTTTAAAATACCTCGAGCAATTTCGAATTCGATTTGAGATATTATTCAGCCCGTATTCGATCGATGTAAGCTCGTAGCGGTTAGTAGAGAGTCCCGGTCGGAGTTGGGTGGTGGGAGAAGCGACACGCGCGTTCGACGGGCTCCCGAGCAAACGTTTGAAAGTTAATAGCTTCCGTTTGATTGTGAGAATAATCTCCGAACGGCAGGTGTTGCGGAGCGGATTTTCAAGAGGCGGGTAATTTCTTTTCGATTTAGATTTACATACCGCGGGTGAGGCGAGTGCGTCCGGGTCGGTGGCTAATGGGACGGGATACACCCGCGAAGCACTCGGTCAGTTTAGTGTCGGGACTTATCGTTAGCCGACGACGCCTAATGGCGCGATTCTGATATTCACGGCGTAATGGGCTTTCTCAATTAAAACCAGAAGACAGCCCGTTACAACGAATCAGACTCATCTCACACAGTTTCTTTTGATTAAGTATATATATTTCCCACGCGGTCTTTCAAGAGCAATCCCTCTTATCGCGCAATTGGGCAACACCGGGGCTTCTTCTCGTCTCGTCTCTTTCGATAAAACCTCGCCTTATCCGTCGGGAGTATTTTAACGCTGGGACCCGCCGCGTTGTACCTACTAATTAAATACCCGATAATACGAGCATCGTATAAACGATCGTTCCCTCATAAATCCACGCCGAGATACTCGATCTGTACCTTTTTGTTTTTCCGGCTCGTGTTCCACGATGTAGGCCGGCACCGCGGTCACCATCTGATAGTCGGTCTCGGAGTTGACCCGGCCGATGCGGCCCGCCTGGTGGTCAGCGTCGTGTTCGTGATCCGAGTAGTTGTCCAGCGGTTGCATCACGCGGTTGAGAGGTTCATCCCCGCAGCTTCTTCTCGCCTGTTTCGCCCTCGGCGCCCTCGCGCCCCTCGCATTCGGGACGTCCGCGGAATCCGCGGCGAGCGACAGCGACAGCGACGGCGACAGCAGGGACTCGCCCGACGGAGAAGGCGGCGTTCCCTCGACGCTGTGCCGTTTCGACTTTGACAACCGCTTGAACATCGCAGCTGAGGGCTCTGGAAATAAAACGAATAAAATTCAAATCTTTTACAATCACAGCCTTTTTTATTTGCGGTCATATACAGGGGGGGGGCTATAAAACAATAAAACCTTGCGAAACTCGAGTAACTCGCGGACATCCCGCGAACTCGATCGCCTACCTGCGGCCAGGAAGAAAACGACGCCGCAGCGGAGTAGCGATCAATTTTTCGATCACTTCCAAACTTTTAGTTTTATCTAGTCTTTCCACGGTGCGGCGTGAATATATTTCGGTGAAAATTGTGTGAAAGTTGAGACGATGCGGAGCTAAGCCCCCGCGGTAATTCGCTTCGAACGTCAAGCAGCGTTCTCTCGGTGTATGCGGTATACGCGCTACGCTTCCACGACCACAATATATCGCAAGAGAGCTGCGAATACCGCGGGTTTTGTACGCGTCAGCATTATTCTAACCGCATGCAATATTTACAGGTGTAAAAGATAGCTGTAAGTATATGCCTCATACCGCGTCTAGAAAGGGTCGTAAAAAGACTGCAGCGCAGACGACGTGTATAATGAATTGCCGCACCGAGTGAAACTTTGTTTGCACTTTGATACCGCGCAAACTGCCTACGCGTATATCTCGCCTGGTTTACGAAATATGCGTACCAAGGGCACACCGACTGCGATCCCGTTGACGAGTCGTTACTTGATGTAATAACCGAGCTCCGTACTATACACCTGTTGCCAATCGATTACGCAACTTGAACCGGCCGCCAAGAATTTAATACTTTCACTACATCGTCGCCCCCCTCGAGACCCTCCGGAGTATCAATAATAATTGCTGATCGATAAAAATTCCGTCAGGTAATATTTAATCGATTCGAATACAATTTTTGACCCCCAAAGGGACTCTGCGAAGCTTTTGGCACTGCGACAAACTCCCGACGCGCGTCGGGAACCGGAGCTGCAAATAGCGACTGGGGGTAAAGACTCCTGGTTATAGATAGATCCGCTTCTCTTATATAGATGACTGGAAACCCGTTGCTGACTAGCACTCTGCAGAATGCGAAACGCGACGCTTTGCTTCGGCTTCTGCTCTTTAGATGTCCGAAAACTCGGTGCAGCGGCCACTATGGCCTCGAAAAGATATCTAGACGCCGGCGCACGTATACGTATACCCACACGTACGCCTATCCTGCTACCGTATACAACCGTACAGAATTTCGAGATCGAGATACCTCCGAGATAGGCTACTACACAGCCTCGAGCTACCGTGCCAACGGAAGTGGTCGATTAACTTTTTGCCTCCCATGAAGATGAAGAAGCAGAAGAAGAAGACCGGGTACGGAATAAGAAGAAGAAAAAGAACAAGAATAATCAGACTCCGAGGCTTGTACTACCCGGGGATAAACAGAGCCTACCTTATATTCCATCCGATTTTTAAAGAACCGCGAGAAACAAGATCAATCGAAGATACCAGCCCGCTCGGTCACGTCGCGGTACTTGGCGCTGTATCGGCCTCTCATACTTCGCGGTCAATTGATCGTTGATCCTGACAATTATCATCGAGGACAGCGCGTCGCGTGCGTGACGCCGCAGGGTCGCGGGGTTAACGCGTTTCCGCTTTCCACCCGGCTACCTGTTGCGCGTCTCGGGTCGCCGCGGTTTTACCGTGGATGTGGATGTGGATAAATCGATCGCGGGAGTCCCGCGGGTCAAGGGGCGAAGCGGCACGCGTCTGCCGGCGGTTATCGCTATCGGTCGTGGCCCCCTCGAGCCGCGTGTCGTCGATGGAAAATTTACATCTGGAAATCGACTCACGTCCGTGTGGACTGTTAGAGAGAATTAAGGTGCAGGGAGAGGAGATACGTGCGAGGCGGAGGGCGTCCTTTGTACGCGTCTTGCCTCGTAATACGAATACGCTTTTCGTACCCGCACCTATAACTATAGAACTATACCCGCTCGCGGTTGTTCGAAAGGGACCTATGCCTCCTATATACCAGCGTCCGACGTCTCGGGACACCCACACCTCGGTCGAACGCACCGAAAGGTCTTTAGTACACAACTGCATTCCGAAGGGTTCGGCGTTTCCTGCAGCGCGTTCCACGCGTCCTCCAGGCAGCCTTGTCCCTACTCTACGGTATTTAAACCTCCTTTGATACCTCGGCGTAGCCCGCGTAGACGCTGCACGCCCGCGCCGCAGTCGAGGTATCAGAAATTTTAATTACCATATTCCTTTTCAATAACTTGTAACCGTGGGGAGGGGGATAGAATAATGAACGCCTCGGCTCGGAATCATCCGCGGATCGTGTACTTTTTCTGGTAAAACGTTTTTAGGTATGTCGATTCTTATCTTTTTAGTACAATCGATGCGATTAGTATTCCGTGGACAATTCGTTCGGAGATACGTGGAGGGACTCGGTCGCACCTCGGTCGAGAATGCGCCGTTGAAAGGCTGCAGTTGCGTAGTTGGAGTACGCAGCGAGGCGGGCAGGTATTACGGGTATTACCGGCTGCCACACTCTCGACTGCGGATAGATACGAACCAGACAATTCACTGTGCGAGACGAGACTCCGTCTTGCTTCACATTTTTTCTCCTTATCGCATCGCTTCTATCCGTTCGCTTTTATCCGAACAAGAACTGCGCGCCGTGCCGCGGCTATCTTCGCTCCACGGTCTACCGAAATCGACACGAACCGACGAACCGACGAACCGACGGACCGACGAGTCCGGAGCCGAGATGCGAGAGAGTCAATGCATAATGGTGAATCATATCTTCCGAGGAGACCAAAACTAGATCATTAAGCCCAACAACCTTGGGTTTCTTGCCAAGTTCACTGCACCCGCGGTGTATGCGACCACTGCGAAGATGAGCTCAATATACGCCGCGTGTGTATAAAGAAGAAGAAGAAGAAGAAGAAGAAGAAGAAGAAGAAGAAGAAGAAGAAGAAGAAGAAGGAGACGGAGACGGAAAGGAGGAGGTTCCAGAAGCCAGAAGCCAGAAGCCAGAAGCCAGAAGCCAGCGGGCACCTCCATCTAGGCATATCCTAGTTTTTGTCTAGCCGTTGGCTGGCTTCTTCGACGTGCCAGGTAGCCGGCGAGCGCAGCATCTACGGCAATATAGACGAGACCAGATCGAACCATCTAGGGCGACCGCGATCCTTGGCCGGCTCCCTCTTCCCTCCAAACCCCCGCGACCCGACGGGATCTTATTTTCTTATTACGATGTCTCCCGAGTCGAGACCCGAGACTCGTTTCTGTTTTCGGTTAATATTATAATCAAGAGGCAAAGGAAAGAAGAAGAAGAAGAAGAAGAAGAAGAAGAAGAAAGGGTGACTGGCGACTGACTCGCAAGCCTCGGAGTTATTGAAAGTTGAAAGTTGATAGTGCGGAGTAAACGTCAATATAATATCGTGATTCAGCTCCGGAAGAAACGAGTTTCGCGAATGTCACGAGCACGGGGTGTGGGGTGTGGGGTGTGGGCCACGGCACGGATGATAAACCTTTACGAGAGATAGAGGGGGTGGGGGGGGGAGGCGGCCCGGTCGCGGTCGCTAAGGTACCTACTTGTGTACCCACGTGTCAGTACGGTCAAGTTTTCCAACTCGGACGAGTGTCAACCCACGTTTAACACAATCCTGCATTATGCGTCGGGGACCTCTTCGCGCGTCCTCGCCCCGGTACCCTTATGTCGCTCAACATCCGATACCCTCATCCCGTCCGAGGACGTGTCCCCCGCCGACACCCCGATCCCAAATTGCGTGTATCTCGTTTTATACACTCTACACGACGGGGACAAAGGTCCGCCTACCGGGACACCTGGGCCGACCTGCAGCCTTCCGCTAGGAATTGCGGACAAAATATTGTTTCAGCTTCTCAGGTCCCAGGGAAGGATAGATGAGCTTTATAGGTTCCAGACACGCTTCGCGGCATCCTGAATCTTCGGTGGACCGAATCGCCTGCAGTAAATCGACGGTGTGTAAAACTTTGGTAGGCTCCAGGTATACGAGTCTTCGGGCGGTGGTTCGTACGACGAAAACCCCATTTATCTCCCTCCTCTTTTCTCAGATCGTAGAATAATTTCCTACTTACATCCCACCTCCGACCTTAATTTTCGATTATCTTTGATTAGGAACGCTCGAACCGATTACCGTTCCCACAAAATTATTCTTCAACGATATCATCTGGGTCGACCCGCCCGCTGTGGACTCGATTCGGCCAACTTTGAGTCCGCTTTTCCGATTCCCGATATTGCAAAGGTCACCGTATGCTCGCGATCAGAGTTTGCAAACAGACCCGACTCAAGGTCCAGCCTCGTAGATCCAACGTTGTGAACGTAAATATCGTATGACGGGATTACGGAATGAACATCGAACAGGTGACGGAGCGGGATGCGGGGGGAGTGGAACGGGGCAATAAGTCGGTAGATCGGATGAGCGAAAGGAGTATAATAATTGTAGCGACGAATGCTCGGCCCATTAGCCGTCCGGTCGGCTACCTGCCTATTAATTTACGAATGAAAGAGCTCGCTCTTGAGTCGCGCGCAACCGGGAGATGGCATTATCATATGCAGCTATGCAGTCAGACACGCCGCTTGATTATTTTGTACGATGCGGCAAGGCCATCCTCTCCGTACTCCATACTTCTTCAAACCTCGGAGTAATTCTCTCGGGGCCAGCGACTAACGATAAGTCCACACAGGCAGCGATGAGCGTAGATTTTTCCTAGCTACGCCGATCGAGCTGCGGATGCGAAATTATGATATACTACGAAAAATACGACGCGGGGTAGTCGGTTAAATATCGTTATGTATCGTTATGTATCGTTATACCCGAGGGGAATATGAGTTGAGAAATGAACGTAAAAGTATCGCACAAAAGAAAGGTTCAAGAGGGGTCAGCCGATGCGATTTGGTTTATGACCCAGGAACCCTCACTCCCGCCCCCACAGTCTCTCCATATTATTGTACTTTGCCGATGATTTATGATCATGTCGCTCGTTTTATTTTCATACTCTTCTTGTGCTCCTCGCTTTTATTTCCTTCCTTCGTTTCTTCTCTACCTTTTTTCAAACACGCCCCGAATTCAAATTCGCGTACGTCTCGGAAATTATTCCGCGACGCGCGTAAATTCCCCCAATTACATCGGTGATCGACC
Source organism: Euura lappo (assembly GCA_018257835.1). Lineage (NCBI taxonomy): Eukaryota > Metazoa > Arthropoda > Insecta > Hymenoptera > Tenthredinidae > Euura > Euura lappo. The sequence goes on from JAEUYN010001915.1 coordinate 384,237, forward strand.
AACTTACCCTATCACTTCAACATCGCCGCGAAGACGGTAGGTGTCCGGTTGCCAGTCGGTTCGAAAATTCCAACGACGAATTGTCACTTATCCACACTCGCGACACCGGCGAACTTTGACCCCGTTCAAGTCGGAGGGACGCTTCCGCCTAACGAGATTGAAGACACACACGTGACAGAAGACAGGGGACGGTCGAGTGCGCGATAGCGATACGACCCAGAAGTCAAGAAGCGACGAGTAAACGAGTAAACGAGTAAACGAGTAAACGAGCGAGTATAAGACCTCGATCAATGCCGTGCGCAGACCAGCGCAGACTGTCCGCAACGCGGCAGGGAACGTAGACCGTGATGTGTCGTGGTTTCCCCCACCCAAACCCACCCCACTCTGCCTCCCCTAGGCCACGATATGACCGAGATGAACTCAGCCGCGTGTTTACTCGCCCCTTTCCTCGACACGGGAGCCTCTTACGATTGGTAATTGAATTAGGGGCTCGTATAAGTGACCTTATAGGAATTCCTGGGGGGAGAGGGAGGAAATTCGCGGTGATTGATTAGCACCTGTTTCACGTCGCTTTACCTAATTACGAACGTATCAATCATTTTCCATTATTTTCATTAACTTTTTTTAATCCAACCAAGGAGCCAGTCGTCCAACGCGGCCTGTAACGACCGAGTCGGGACACCTTGCGTAATTGAATGCCGCGAGCGAGTGCAACATCGGCGAGGAGTTGAAACGAATAGATATCGAAGAGTTAAATTAACTCGTCATTCGTACGGATATGTATTTGTAGACGCGCGGGGTTCGTTCGGTGTAGCAGGTGGTTATAAAGAGAAAGGATTATAGTAGCGCGGCTAATTGCCGGGATGTTGAATAGTAAACAGTATCGGTTAATGGTGTAATAACTCGGAGACGTTGTGTTCAAACGAGCTTAAAATTCCTCAAGACTTCTTCCTCTTCTTCTCGAGTCCGGGACTCGGACTGAATTACTGTTCGTCCGGAATTATACTCGCAAATACCCTAGGCTATTGATTCCGCGGTTATTTAGCAGAAAACAAACCTCGGAATGAGCGCAAATTGCGGATGATAATCGCGAGCAGCTGAAACTGGTCCCGGGAGGCTCGGGCAGGAATTATAGGAATTGGAAAGGATAGGCAGTCAGTTTTCACTACGCTCGCGGTGCTCGCGCTCTGGCGTGTCTAATTGAACCGCGCGGACGCACGAAAGCCGAGCGAGATGAGAAAACTCTCTCAATTCCGGCGAGGAAACACACGCCGATTTTTCAGGTGCGGGATTCGACTCCGTACGAGCGATCGTATGAATTTATCGATCCCACGAGCCGTACGTACCTACGTCTCGTCCGGCGAGAAACTGGGACTAGATGGTAAAACGAAGAGCAAGAATGATGGTTAGATGGTTAGATTCAGGTTGATTGGCCTGTGATCACGGGTAACGCCGGCTTGACTTGACTTCAAATGTGCCGTGATGCGCCGCGATCCGAGAACCACGAATGCTACCTGAGCCAGGAGACCCTCGGGGCAAAACCTGGGAGCTGGCCGCACCTGACGATGGTCCAGGAGCTAACGATAAGTGTCGACCCGCGGTGTTCGTCCGCTCGCCGCTACCGTGCGCCCAGATTCCACATCATTAGCCTATTCGCTCTAGGTATTGTCTCATTCGCCCGGACCCCGTTTCGATCTCGGCGATTCGACGCGAACGACCTCCAGTCTCCCAGAGGGTAGGGGAGGTGGAAAAAAATCTCGCGTTTCAACCTCCGAGGGCAGGTTACGACGGCGACCATCTGGCACTCGCGATACTCGAGCTAGAGGGATAATAGAGCCGGTTCGCGTGATCTCGGCTGACGGAGAGCCGGACATCGGGCACCGGGATGCAGAGTTCTCGCGGCGCTCTCGTGCCAATGATTGCAGAGTACGTGAGGGGTACCGCTCGAGAGTGGGTTGTGATTCCTCGACCGACACCAGCCTGGATGAGTTTCGTATCCGCACCTCGCAGCGGCGGGCAAACGGTTCAGTCACCCGTCGTCCGTTTTTCACCTCAATGAGTATTTTTCTCTTTCCTCTGGCGCTCATAATTTTTGTTTCTTCTTTCCAACGGGGGGACTCGTCTAGCCCAGAGCCTCCGTGGAAAATTTCCATCCGAGGTGGACGATACGCCGACCCGTTTGATGGCATTTAGCGAACGCCGATCTAAGGTCGCCGTTGTTTGTTGCGTGCGTTGTCTTCCGAGAAGAGGAACTGACGCGCAGTTAATACCGCTATTAAGTAAATTAAACCAATTATACTTGCCAGTACGAGATTCCCCGTATACATACCTCCTCCTCGAGTCCGTCCCTGTCAACTCGCCATCCTCTTTCCAAGGCCCCGCAGGTTACCCTCGGGCTGTCGTCGTTGCTCCGAGATCGATTAAATAGCAATTATATACCGCGCGTTGTTTCAACAGCAGCTGCGCGTTTGACGCCACGGCGCTACGTCTATTACCTATATAACTCGGCTCACGATTGCGATTGGGGGGATTCCAGGGGTCCGAAGAGCGTTTCTGCGACCCGGAATACGATAGCTTGTGCTCCACCGCAATTTGTTTTACGTGGCAACCTCAACGGCGCCAATTATAAACGGTTGTTAAAAAAATCGTGAACCACCGCGTTGAGCAAGTTCGTTTGCAAGTCCCGAGCTTGATGATAAGAATTAATAGAACGTAATCTGTTTTGCGGTTTGATGGAGGGGCCGTATTACGCCCGGCAAAGTGGAAAAATCTGTATAAAAGCGCGGGCGATGGTACCTCGCTCGTATAATACGAGACTGTTATGCCGATATTGCAATGGGTAAGTGAGTCGAGCCTCGAAAGTCGTCGAGAGAGGCTACCGTAACTTTTCCTCGCTCATTTTCATCATTTTCTCACGTTACAGCTGAAGATATTGGTTATAATCAACTGCACCCAGTGCCTGGGTCTACAGGGCCCCCGGAACATCAGGCAGGCCGGATACTCCTACGAAAGACCCACGGTCGAATTCTCGCTACCGGCACCGCCGCCCCCAAATATACCAGCACCGCCGCCGAGCTATCCAGCGTATAATTATCCTGCTCCACCACCTCCTCCACCTCCGCCACCTCCTCCACCTCCGCCACCTCCGCCACCTCCGCCACCTCCGCCACCTCCGCCACCTCCGCCACCTCCGCCTCCACCACCACCGCCTCCACCACCACCGGTCTATTTACCCCCTGCTCCACCTCCTCCACCTCCGCCTCCGCCACCTCCACCTCCGCCTCCGCCTCCACCTCCCTCCGCCTCCACCTCCTCCACCTCCGCCTCCACCTCCTCCTCCACCTCCTCCTCCACCTCCTCCTCCACCTCCTCCTCCACCTCCTCCTCCCACCTCCTCCTCCACCTCCTCCTCCACCGCCTCCTCCACCTCCTCCTCCACCGCCTCCACCACCACCACCACCACCTCCACCTCCACCTCCACCTCCACCTCCTCCACCTCCACCTCCTCCACCTCCTCCACCTCCTCCACCTCCTCCACCTCGTCCACCCCCAAGACCTTCACCTCCACCGCCAACTCCTCCTAGGCGTCCATCTACTCCTGCGCCGACTTATCTGCCTCCAATACGACCTAGGCCAACCACCCCTGCACCGAATTATGCTAGTTCCAGCGCATTCAGTTCAGCCAGTAGTGGCTACAGCCCGTCTCCATCTGTGACAGTCGCTCGTCCACAAACGACTCCTGGTTACAATTATCCAGCATCAACACCGAGTTACTATCCAAGCCCGTCGACACCGGTACCGTTACCAACGCCGAACAGGAAATACTTACCGCAGCAAGGGTAGAGATTGGAGGATGAACGAATATGAACGAAACATGTGAAAGTGATTATCTTGAAGAAGTTTTTGTAACCTAGCTATATATTAGGTATTCAATTTTTCATTGCTTGTTACAGATTGTTCAATATATTTTTCTCTGAGAATAAAAAGTTGTTGGAATTTGGGTACGTAGTATACAGGGTATGTTGAAGAAATAAATATATATATATTATATTTTTCATTGAAAGTAAATCATATTTATTTATAATTGTTAAACACAACACAGGAAGAAAAAAAAGGTTATTATCTAAGAGCGTGGTAACGAGGACCACGTGAACACCATTTGTACGATGATAATAACTAGTGACTACTATTTGTATCACAGCTTTATTCAGGTAGACATTTTGAATGTCAGTCTTTAGTAACTTAACTATTATACGTTTTGTTAAATTATGATCATAAAATCGATTCCGTTTCAAGTATAACGTCGATAATCCGTATCTACTTGTCGTTATATTTACGATGCAAATGATCGTTGACTGCATTGGAACCAAAAATATACGCAGATTTCACTCTAAACACAAACAATGTTTCGATAAACCTGAAACACGTGGTAAATGTGAACTGCTAGATGGCCGACCATCTTCCAATCAGCTAGTTCAACTCGTCTAGCAAGAAATGGCAGCGAAATAAACGCTCCTAATGCCTTCAACGAAGATTTGATCACAAATAAATGTGTAGATAACACGGTTACCGACGTCACAAACAAACACAAAAAATCAAAGATACAAATGTAACAATTATCGATAAACAATTGATGATCTCAGTGTGTAAATTGTCCAACAAAAAATTATTCCTTTCTTCTAACGATTGAATGGAAAAAATAATATTTTTAGGAAAATCTTGTTTTTTCTGTCATTTTTGTCAATTAATACGTGTCAATTAATTAATCACCTTTGCGGAATTGATCGATTCAATTTTCATCTGATTATCGCTACGACTCTGCTGGAGATCAGTTTCTCTTCAATAATAGTCAATTATCACATTGATCAATTCAAGTCCTCAGCCTAAATACTATATAAATATACAACACCTCGTTCGATGAGGTGACTCTAACATAATTACAAATATATTCTATGTAAATATGTAAACTTAATTTCAATCTTAAACCTCGAATTAGTTAGGATGATAACCTCTCAACTCGGTTACTACTGATAACATCGCCACCTTTCTTTCGGTGAGATAATTACAAAAAAAAAAAAAAAAAAACTATTCATGACGCGGTCAACTTTGTTGCCACGTCTCGATTCATTTCAGCGAACGAAAATCTATTCTTCTCCGCATTCGGTCAACTTGTCGAGTGCATCGTAGGACTTCGATTGGACGATGTATCTGCAAAGAGAAAAAACAACGATAAAGTTGCGAGTCTGATTCAGTTGGGGTTAACTCGAGAGCAGAAGCAGAATCAGGATTAAAATTACAGTTGAGTGATTGATAGGAGGAGAGAATATAGCCGACTAACCGAAAGTGATAAGCGTGTTAATTAAGCTCGGGGATCGTTTAAGAACCGTTTATTATGCGTCGGATCTCTTCGTCCCACGTGGATTATCAAGTCGCCTGGTTTCGCGGCTTTGAAAGCTTGCAGACCCTTGGCGTGCGTCAGTCCGTTCATCGGCAGTCCGTTGATGGCGAGGATCTCGTCGCCTACTCTGAGAGTTCCCTCTTCGGCCGCTTGTCCGCCGATCATGATGTCCTTGACGAAGATTCCCATGGATCCCTTGGTGCTGTCGGATCCCCCGACTATAGAGAAACCGAGCTTTTTCTCCGCCCCCTTCTTCAGGGTGACGGTGATGAGGTTCACCGAGAGACTGGTCGCTCTTCTGGTGTAAGGCGTGGCGTTGGAACTGGCATTCCTCTTCTTTACGACGTGGAACTTCTTCATTCCCGTCAAGCCCTTTTTCTCAACCTCCGCCTTCTGGACGACGGCTGGCGGACTCGTTTCCTCAGGTTCCGTCAGCTGGTCCATCGTGTTGACCGATATCGTCTTTCCGTCTTTGGTCAGGGCGCCGACGATCGCGCAGGGAGGTTCGTTCGTGGTTTCCTCGTCCTTTTCGGCCACGGAGTTCGGCCTCTTGAGCTTCCATACGTCGGACTCGCTTCTGGCCCTCGACATCACAACGTCTCCCCAAGTGTCTCCGAGTTCACCAAAAGCGAAGGATGGCTCCCTGGCGATTTGGAGCTCGACAGTCCCCGAACAGCTCCGAAGCGCGGTTCTAGCCTCGGCCACCGACATCCCTCTGAGCCTGCGACCACAAACTCTGACTATTTCGTCGCCCACTCGGATCTGCCCGCCCTTGGCGGCTTCTCCGTTATCGTCGACCTTGGAAACGACGTAATACGGTCTCGCAGCCTCTCGTCTTTCGACCGTCACCCCGAGACCGCCAGGCTTATCGACCATCAGCTTCATCGTCTTCAGCTCCCGGCGGACCAGCCCCTTCGACCCCTTCTTCGTTATCGTCATCGTTTCCATAGTCTCGGACACTGCCCTCTGGACTTGTCTCTTGGCCAGGTTTTCCTCCGGCTCGAGACCCGACCTGGATCTCTTCGGACTGTAGTAGCAGGGGATAGACGCGGCCGAAGTAACGGCCAATCTTCCTTTGGTAGCCGGCGGACTGTCCTTGCAGGGCGAATCGGCGTTCTCCAAAAGATGAAGAAGACTGGTGTTCGAGTTACTGCGACATCTCGGTACCGGCTTGACCCCAATCGCTAAGCTTTGGGGTGGCGCCTGCTGTGCGAGCATCAGAGGGTCTCTTCCTCTCGGCGAGGGTTGGATCCTCTTCAACGGCGTGCGTTGGGCTCGTTCCTCGCGACAGAAGCTCGAAGAAGAGGCCATACTACCGATGCCTGAGCTCTTCGATGACATTTTGCTCATCGTCAAAGTTCTTTGATGGATGTCATCCCCTTCGAGGGTCGTCAGGAAGGTGTCTTCGTCGTAACTGTCCGTGTCCTCGTCATCGTGTTCGTCGTTGGCTGCGTCCTCGTACATGAGCACCGTCGTTTCCGTCGCGGAAGAATCGTTTAGAGGATCTTCGGTCAAGACCTGGGCAGGAGTTTCCTCTGCAGGTGCCGACGGGACGTCGAGCTTTTCCCTTAGATTGACGCCGTGCTTGTTGCCCTTCTTTGGCGTACTAGCCATGGACAAATCGATCCCAGGGTAATCGTAGGAGGTTATAGAAAAGCTACGAGCTCGACTCGTTCCTTCGGATCCTCCAGAACCGGACGGTACCGAGGGCACCGATTTACCACTGTCGGGAGAATCAGCACCGGTACGTGTGCTGTCGGAATCGTAGCCACTCTCGTCGCAACCCACCCTCAAACCGCTCATGAGGTCTTCGAGGCCACTCAGAGGCACCATAGACGAAGAAACCGACGAAGAAGACGAAGAAGATGCTCCAGCTTCGGTCCTGTCGGTAAAACAGAGACGTTAATGCTATTGAATTGATAAGAAAGGGTGAAATTTCGTTAACATTTTTATCGACGACTTCGACGGACTTCTTTAATGGTTTTTTTTTCGTTGAGATTTGTGATTACGAAGGTGTCTTCGCATATTGACTTACGTTTCTTTCGAGGTTGATTGTTGACTGAACAGATTTCTCTTAACGTAAGAGAGTTGGTGTGGCTGAGTATCGGTTCCGGAACACTCGGTGGTGGATTTCTCCAATTCCGCGAGCATCGAGTTCGGTCTGGACGATCGCTTCGTGGTTTCCAGGGTGTATTTAGCGAGCTCCGCGCCTTCCTGGGTCTTCAGAATGTTTTGATTGGTGAGAATGAAGTCCAAGACGCGCTGCTGTTCCTGTAGATCTTGAATGCTCCGACTGAGCACACTTTTTTTGCCTCTTAGTGTCTCGCGGCTGCACTCTTTCCCACTTCCAGAATAGCCCTCTTCAAACGATACCGAATTCCTGAGGGCCATCATCGAGCCACTTCCCTCACTCAGCGCCTTGTCCATTCTGTAGCGATCCGTGATCGATCCCGCGGTTTCCTCCTCGCTGATTGTCGCGCTCCTCGCGATCGAGTCCAGAGCGACGGAGCTGGCTGCTCGGTCCCCGGAACGGAAAAGATTCCGCAAAGACTCGACCCGCGACACCCGTTTCGGCTTCGCGAATTCCACGGGCGACGTTGAGCTGGCGGCGACCTAAAGAGACCGACGAAATGAGATCAAATAGACCACGGAATGTCGGGGAAGCTCTATAAGCGGATAAATCGGAATGAGACGAGAAAACTGAATGGCTTCTTCGAACATGGGATAGAAGATTATAGGTATACCTTGCGTCTGTCGTCCGCGTTCGTCGCTTCGGAATTTTCAGTTTCCCTATTCGGGCTCCAGTGCCTCCGTCGGCGTCCGGAAACGGCGAGCAGCTCGCTGCTGTCCGATCTCTTCAGCTGGTCCCACCTTCTTCCCACTTTACGCCCCCAGGTGGATATGCCTGAGTGCAACAGAGGAACATAGTAATTTCGTAAGAGGTAATTCGGTCCCTCGGGATCGTCAAATTGTACCTCGTTTCAATATCGTATCGTATCGTTCGGTCGTAGGTATATAAATCAGTTTTATTTTTCATTACCTTTGCGAGCCGAAGAGGTCTGGAGCGTCGTGGGCGTCTGGTTTCCGCCCTCGGGGACAACATCGGCGTCTGACTTGGGTCTCGCTGCGCTTTCGGGTTCGATTTTAACGGCTTCGTCTTCCGCTTCCGGGTCCGGATTCTCTTCCCGAGTTTCGATCACCGCCGGTATCGCATCCTGGGAGATCGGGGTGGCCGATACCAGCTGCGGACTCGTGTCGGAGCATCGTCTTTTGAACAGCCGCATTTTGGCTTCCTGAAAACGATCATAATCGCGGTTCGGTTAGTTGCTGGTGATAATTCGATACGGAGACCGCGAGTCAAAAGTTATACGAGCTAATAGAAACCTTTGTGAAACGGATCGAGTAATAATCTCGACCTCCCAGTGCCGCGAGTAACCCGAGCAAGAACTCGGTGTAAGTTGTAACGGTTTATCGCTGACCAATCACTAAAATCGAATCCCTCTGTGGGCTTCTAATGCAGAAGACGAGCTTCGGCCCGGTACAACGCGAGCCGATCACTTTCTATATTAGATATACGAATTCCAACGATCTCGAGCTGCATAGCAGTCGCGCGGTTTAGCAACGCGCTTCTTACAACCCAGGATAATAACAGCTTCGCCCTCCTCTCGGGAACAACTGTGTGGAAACTTGATTGTGGTGGGCAGTCCGATATGTACCGGCTCTACGTACGCAGGTACAACGTACAACGTCCCCGTCTCTGTACCGTAGGCGCTAAATTTACGGAGTTCAATACTAAGGAGTGGCTTCGCGTACCCCGTACAAAACGCCTCCGCTATGGCTGATAAAGTCACTCGCATAGACCAGATTTCGTCCGTATTCTATCCTCGAAATTGAAAACCAGCCAATTGAAAGGAAGCCTCAACGAACCTCCCGCGAAGATTGACTTTCTTTTCAAACAAATAATAAAAAAAAAACCAACAAGCAGGTTCGAACGTCCCGTCGTTTATCTTGTTTGTCTTTTGAATTTTGGCAAATTTCACCTCAGACTCGTAATTAGTGACCCCAGAATCCTTCTGGTACCAATTTTCATGAGATTTCGAATGTTTTTAGTGTTTTCTCCTGCAAATTCGATCCACCATTTTGATTTCGGCAAAACTGACTTCGGATTCGTGATCAGCGACCCCAAAAACCGTGTGGTACCAAATTTCATTCAAATCCGTTGACCCGTTCTCGAGATATCGTCATTTTTATTCTTTTTTTTTTTAGAATTTCGTCATTCAAAAAATTCGAAAAGTACTGAACCAATCAAAGCCAAAATCTAATCAGTTCTAAATTGAGAAAAGTCTCGTCGATTGAGCTGAATTTGATCAAAATCTGCGCTATAGTTTTTTAGATATCGTCCCGACAACAATATGATCACCTGCAGTCTGCACACACAGACCCAGACGTAAAACTGAAAAGTGATTCTCTGGATCTCGAACCGCGGAGATCCAGTAAAAACTGGACCTTTCATTTTCGGAGTGATTATAATAACTTATTTTTTTCCTCTAGCGACAGAGAAACGGGAAGTCGATAAAATAAAATACAATCTGACGAGATAAGAGAATAAAAAATAAGGTTGAAACGGTTTCCGAGAAAGACGATCAGGCTTTGGATTATTTCACAGTCTCGATGTTGTTTAACACGACGTATGCCTCTGGCTCTCTGAATCTCTGGACTCTGACTCTGGTTGAAACCACGGCCGTTTCTTCTCTCACTCGCTTCGCGGAGAGTCGACCGGTTTTGAGGTTCATTTCGTCTCTACAGTGGCCAGGAATAAACTAGCCACTCTTGCCCGATACGCACTCGCCGCATCTCGCACGCTGCAGCAGGAAGTCGGAATATCCGGTCGCGTTTATTCTCAGTCTCTGTCTCTTCTCTTCTCATCTCTTCTCTTCTTGGCGAGTCACTGGGTCCGCCAGTGCCCGCAATACCGGCCACCGCCACCGCCACCGCCGTGGATACAAAAAGTCATTATTCTCGAGGTAATAGCCTTCGACGAAAATAAGTTCACCTACATAAAGTCAAACTCGTTGTTTTACCTCCTCGCGTATACCGTAACGGTGCACGGACCGAACGGCCAACTCCTGGGCCTTGCTAGAGGAAGACCTATGCCCAGCATACCGTACACGTATGCCCGTTCCTAGACCCGGGCCTCTGTACTCAGCCTCGTGCAACAGGGATTACAGTTAGTTTGCACAGTTTTTAACGTATCCCATAACTGCATTATCTACCCTTGGCTATTACGTGCCACGTGCGCCCCTTAACCCACATCCGCGGACTCGGTAATTAGAGGCTATCCGTGTTTCTTCTAGTCGGAGTTGATGGATATTTACAGGTAACTGAGGGGATTCTTTTCGTTTCACGATCACGCCTGCTGCAACCGATGTGTCAGAGCCGATGTGTCCGAACCGTATGTGGTTTTACTTATCCGTTTATGGATCTCTCTGTCGATCGGAATTCAACCATTTGGTCAATCGCTGGTCGGGTTACGCAACTGCGACCGGTAGGTGAGAGCTGGAACCGTCCATCCACGCAACGAGAGAGGAGGCTACATTCAATCCTGTTCAACAACGCGGTTAGATTTATTATTTCGACAGAAAAAAAAATAGGCCTCTACTTCGTTATATTTTTCCTCCGTGCCGCGTTACCGTTCTCTTAGTCGCAACTTTGCGGTGAGATCTTATCGAAACGGAATGCGCAGAAAAATAGTCGTTGTTATTCTAATCGCAATCGCGACGAGGTCGAAGGAAGTGGTTTGATTATATATTATCGAGTCAGAAAAGTAATCCGTACTTGCATATCACAGTTTTACAGTTTTACAGTTTTACAGTTTTACAGTTTTACTTTTCACGACGTCATTGTAAGAATAAACATTGAGAATAATTATTATTACGGACGGAGCGATCAAGTGGCACCGATTTCTCGGCATCGTCGGAGCTCAGATATGGCTTATGTACGTTTCTTCAGTAATTTAGAGAGAGAGGTTTGTATACACGAGTGACTATGATCGCTGTTATTGATACGATGTGAGAAATCATCCGATGAGATTTGAATTTTAATAACGGATACTCGGCGTGGATGTGAAGAGAAATGAAAATCGTCTCGATCCATCCACGCGTAGAATTCGCTTTATCATAAATTCCCAGATGCCTGAAGAACGTTCGTTGGTCAAGAGATACGCTCCGAATAACTCGACGTGTTCTAAATGCTCATCAAGCGAATTCCCTGTGTGTGTGTGTGTGTGTGTGTTTCTTTTCCTCTCTTCTAATTCTATGCCTCGACTCCACTCTAATTTCGAAATCAACGTTGACGGGGACCGTGAGAAAATTGAGGGAATCCTTAGAAATCGACCCTCCGTAAACCACCACCCACCCAAGGTCTTCGCCCCTTGTATTCGTGTTTCGCTAAATTCGGTCGCTCCGTTGTCCGAGGGATACGGGACACAGGTAGCGCGGGGCCGCAGTCAGGTGCTTTGTCCGCACTCGACGGTATAGAAAACGCGCAGGTAGCGAGGCACCGTGCGGAAAGAGTAAGAGAGAGAGAGAGAGAAAGAAAGGCCCTTTCGAATGATTGCGAACCAGGTCCTTTTTCTATTCTACCTTTCCTGCGCCTAACCCCGATTATTTCACAGGTATAATACCCTTCGGATATTTTCAGAATCTTTTGTCTTTCGTTCATCGCGTGCCTCGATTCTGCAAATCGAATCAAACGATTTCATTGTCCGACGTTGTGACCGAAGATTGTCGAATAAAACAAGCTTTTCTCCGAACGAAGCTTCCAGGACGGATCAA